>CM076569.1:325003468-325102295 GCA_034641835.2 Pinus albicaulis | reverse complement strand
ACAGAAACGGTTATGTTGTATTTATATTCATCTTGGCCTGAAAGCCGAAAATTTGATTACAATGAGGATGTCTAAATCCTAATGCATCTCACTGCTAAGAATGAGAATGCAGTTGAAACTTGAAGACTTCTTCCTTGATAAGAAATCTATAAATTCGATTTCAGAGATTTTTCCCAACTTGAAGATACAAACAAATTTATTTAAGAGCAAGCAGTAAAACATGTCAACAATCAGCTTAAGGGATGGGTTCCCAGGATTCTTCTTCATCTTTCATCTTGACCCTGACTAAAAGGAGGAAAGCTTTGTTGGCTTCAGTGTCCGCCTCTTTGTTATGAGTTCTCAGCACATGAAAGTAGTTCAAGTTCTGAAAAGCGTTTTCCAAAGCCTTAATTCTGGATACTAGCCTTTCCAGTTTGAGATCCAAGGCTTGAGAATTGGAAACCATTGCGTTTATAATAATCTGGGAATCACCTATAACGTTAACTTCGCTTATACTTAAATCTTTTAGGAACTTGAGGCCTTGATAGAGGGCCAAAGCCTCAGCTTGGATGCTGGATGAAAGTCCAAGCCCCCAAGCAAAGGAGTGAATTTTTTCCCCAGTTGGACTAACAACAACACCTCCTGCACCAGCTTTGCCCGGATTGCCCTTTGCTGCTCCATTAAAAAAGAGAGAGTGCCTTGAGTGCGAATTGAGCCAATCTTTAAAGTCAGTTTCAAGTTTCCTTATTTGCCAGTCTTTAAGAGGAGGAGCGATTCTAACTGCTGGCTGAAAATGCAAGTCAAGGAATGATCCCCAAGCAATGTCCTGTTGGCTGAGATTGGAGTCGTCTTTTATATCTGTCAAGCACTCCTTTAAATGGCATTTAATCTTGATTTCTAAGACTTTGTGATTTTGTTTAATATTTCTGAAGATTCTTCTGTTGTGTTCTAGCCAGATCTGCCAACAAATAACCTTTGGCAGGACAGCCCATGCTGTTTTGATTATCTGATTTTTGGGAGGAGGGCCAGGATATCTATTTGCCCAATTAGAAAAAAGATCAGCAATGGAACGAGGGAGCAAAAAGTTGGAATCCAAATTGTGAATAAAGGAGCACCAGATCTGCTTAGAAAAATTACAATCGAGGATTAAGTGGACTGCAGTCTCTGCATTTTCGTTGCACAGCGAGCAGATGGAGGGACCGTAAAACCCTTTTCTCTACAGAATATCATACGTAAGGATCTTGCCATGGCAGAGAAACCAAGCAAAAAAATCGACTTTGGGCCAAGAAGGAAAACGCCAGACACCCTGCCAAGGTGCAGGGTTAGGTGGGACGTATGGCCTTTCTTTCAGCTTGGCATATCCCATGGAGACAATGTAGCCACTGGCATTCGGCCCCCAGCCTTTGAATCTCTTTCTCTCATGCGCGTGGGGGCCAAGCCATGGAGGAGGTCGAGCAGCGTGGACCATTCGTTGGCCAGATGAACCGGCACCTCAATACGTTTCCATCCTGCCCAAACAGAATCGCTCCAAAGGGAAATATCCCACAACGAACACAGCCCCTCTCTATCCATCCAACAACGCAGTGCTCTGATGGAGGCTCTGTCTTCAATTAGTTCCTTATTCATGATTTTATCAGTCTAAATATTGATCTTTTTGTCATTTCCAGGGATCCAGTAGGAGTGTTCAATGATTAGAGGAGCAGCTTTAGCATATAGTTTGAGAAAAGACGAATTAGGCAAATGAGTCACATTGCCTAAACAGCTAGAACGAGGACCTCTGAAGTACTTTTTCCAAAGAGCCAGTTGGGCCCAGCCTGGCTTGGGCGCAATGATCCTCCATATAATCTTAGCTGTCATAGCCATGTTTTGCTGGCAGAGGTTTTTGAAATTCAAACCTCCCTCCCAAATTGGCCTGGAGATGGTTTCCCAACTGATAAGAGGAATCTTGTGATCATTCTGTTTGCCACCCTTCCAAAAAAACCTCCGCATGAACTCTTCCATTTTTTTTAATATGTTTGCCGGAGCAAGAAGCACAGCAAATTGAAAAAGAGGAAGGCTGGAAAGCACGGATTTAATAAGGACAGATTTGCCAGCAACGTTGAGCCAAGAAAAACCCTAGGCTTGGATCCTAGACTTGAATTTCTCAAGCTGAGGGAGCCAATCTTTTCTTGTAGGTCTCTTAAGAAACATAGGAAGACCCAAATATTTGAAAGAGGTCCAAGTAGAGGAGGCTGCAAAACCCAAACATCTAGAAATAGCGGAGAGCAATCTGGGCGAAGTGTTCCAGCTGAAGATATGACATTTGCTCTTATTGACAACGTTACCTGAGGCTTCACTGAAATCATCCAAAATTGCTTTAAATTTAGAGGCAGAGGAAAGAGAGGCAGCACCCAAAAGTAGAGTGTCATCCGCAAATAAGGCGTGGTTTATATTTTTGACCCCTCTTGCAATACACAGTCCATTAATATCTTGATCTTGCATCTTTTTGTCTAATAGGAAGCTGAAAACAGAGGCTTGGATGACAAAGAGTAGAGGGGAGAGGGGACACCCCTGCCTTAGCCCTCTCAAAGCTATGAAGAAATCAGTGGCTCTTCCATTTACCAGAGGGGCAATCCATGGTTCCGAGATACAAGCCCGGATCCATTTGATGAACTTTTCTCCAAAACCAAACTTGCTCATGACTTTTAAAAGAAAGCTATGATTAACTCGATCAAAAGCATTTGTTAAATCTAGTTTAATCACCATACCTTGTTCTTTTCGAAGAAGGCTTGAATGAATTGCCTCTTGAACAAGGGTGAAGTTGTCCACGATCTGCCTTCCTTTGATGAAACCTCCTTGATTCTCCGGAATAATCTTGGGGAGAATGAGCTTCAATCTGTTTGCAATTACTTTGGTGATTAGCTTGTATCCTGTGTTGCACAAGGAAATCGGACGGAAACTGCTGAAATTGTTGGCGCCTTTTTCCTTGGGAATGAGGGCTAAGAAAGCAGAGTTTTTGCTGCCTCCAATTTTCTGAGTATTTTGGGACTTTTGAACCATTTTGAGCAGATCCTTTTCAACAATCGACCAACAAACTTGAAAAAACCTGGCAGAAAAGCCATCCGGCCCAGGGGCCTTATCCAGTTCCATATCAAAAAGGGCCTTTTTGACTTCGTCTTTGGTGACTTTGGCCTCAAGGATCTCGTTCATACGAGGAGAGATTGCAGAAGGAATAATGTCAAGCAGATCTGGGAGATGATATGGGTCCTTATCCTCACTATACAAGTTTTGAAAGTGAGAAAAGGCTGCTTTTTTAATGTCTTCAAAATCCTTGTGGGTGTCGTTGTCCTCCTTAATCTCAGAAATAGGGTTGAAGCATTTCCTGGCTTGGGCTTGTTTGTGGAAAAAAGCAGAATTCCTGTCCCCTGCTTTGAGCCAGAGATTTCGAGATTTCAATCTCCAGTATTCTTCTTCAGCTAAGCAGGCCTTATGAAATCGATGTTGTAGTTGAGCCTCTTGGTCTAACAGCTCCTCTGTGACTATAGTGTGTTCCAAATGAGTTTGATGAGAGGCAAGAGCTACTTTAATGGCTTTTCTTTCTGTGATAGGATTGGACAGGGTTTTGACGCAACATTTTAGGACTCCTTTTACCCTTCTAAGTTTTTCCTCCCAGATAAAGAACAAGGATCCATTGACAGGCTGACTCCAACTTTCCTTGACTATTTGCATGAAGTCTGGTTCCTTGACCCAGAGGGGACTAAATCTAAAGGGAATGGGTCCCAGATCTAGATGGGCCAGGAGCTCTAACTTTATAGGCTTGTGGTCCGAGATGCTGTTACTAAGAATGTGCATTCTGGGTTCTAATCCAAGAAACAAATAGGAGCTTTGAATGAAAAATCTATCTAATCTGGCAGCAATATGACCAGGGCCCACTCTTTTATTAGACCAAGAGAACTTACCGGAAGAGGGTTTTATATCCATCAAGTCCCAGTCCTGCATTAGATCCTCCGCCCATTCCCTTGCCGGATCTCGGACAGCGCTACCTCCTCTTTTTTCAGATGAGTGAAGAGTGAGATTGAGATCTCCAGCAATAATTATATTTTCCAGATTTGTCAAGTCTGCTTGGTGCCTTATAGAATCCCAACAATCCTTTTTTTCTCCGACATTTACTGGAGAGTATACATTGAAGAGACATAATATTTCCTTGGTATCCAGATTCTGCATTTTCAGCAGCAACCAGTGAGTATTACTAGCCTCAAAGGTGACTGCAAATTTTTTGGCGTTCCATAGAGTGCCAATCCCTCCCGAAGCGCCCCGGGCAGAGATTGCTCTAGCTTCACTTTTGAACCAAATCTTCTTGCTTGCTTGCAGGAAGACTACGTCTTCCATCTTAGTCTCCTGGACGAGAATTATGTCTGGAGTTTCTGTTCTTATTAAGCTTCTCATGGCTTCTTCCTTGACTTTGCTCCCCATACCTCTACAATTCCAGGAGATGATCTTCATTATTTATGTTTCTGGTGGGCTCCCTTGGAGCCTTGGGGCTGATTTTTCAACATCCTGGGCTTTGAGGCTAGTAGTTTTTCCAGATTTGGCTGGCTACCCTGTAGCTTATCTTTATAAGTCTCCTGCTCTCTTTTTTCCCTGTCAGTTTTCCGGCCTCTTGTAGATCTTCGTACCGAAGATTGGGTGTCTCCTATTTCTCCTTCCTCCTCTGACTCGTCTATTTCCTACTCTCCATCCTCTCCTTCTGAAGTCATGCCTTTGGATTCTTCGGCACTTGTTCCTTTGAGGGAGACTGAGGGAGAACCTTTGTTTGGAGAAACTGGATTTTGAGTCTCAACCTCCGGAGGAGTTTCTGACTGCTGGCTTAGTGGGTCAAACTTGTTTTCTTGCGCCTTTTTGGGGGGAGGGCGTTGAACATTAGCCTGAAGAGAGCCTTTTCCAGAGGGTCCTCCCGGTTTTTGCCCTTTATGATTGGTTTTTGCTCGCTTGACTTGGTTCCAACCCTCTTCAATCCCTTTCTCTGGCTCAGCGTTGGAAGGACAATTTCTAGCAAAGTGTCCATGAACGTGGCATTTCCTACATTTGAACAACAATTGCTCATAGTCCAAGATCTGTACATGAGACCAGCTTCCGACTTTGATTTTGATAGCCTCTGGAAGACCCACCTCTAGATCTACTTCCACGCAGATCCTGGCACAGTCGTACTGATCCTTATTGTTTGCCCGATCTATGAATTTCCCGAGAGTGTTGCCAATGTGTCTCAAGGAACTCCAGTTCCAGCAGTGAACTGGCAGATTTGGAAGACGAACCCACATCGGGACAGCCTTGGGAACATCGACAGCCGGATCAAAGTCCGGAGTCCATTTTTTCAGATATAGGCCCTGAGAACCCATGAAATACGACCCATTTTGAAAGATCAAGTCTTTGTCTTCTTTGGAGGAAAATTCGAAGAGGAAGTACCCTTTCCCCAGAAAGTAAGAGGTAACCTTTTCCTTGATCAGAGGAGCCCAGTTCATGTTAACCCATTGCTCGGTAGTTTTCAAAGAAGGCCACAAACCCGTAAATTGGCCAATGAGTCCTCGATCCGCCAAAGATAAAGCTACTTGAATGGGGGCCTCCGGAGGCAAAGAGATATCAGGAATTTCATCTAGCTTCTTAACAAATTTGGATGCTTCGCTTCTTTTCTTCTGAGGCAAACCGGCAAGAAGCTGGTTGAAGGCGTCGATGGCAGGAGAAGAATGTGGATCCATAGAAGGACCCAGCGTCTCCATAGGGAAGGCCTGAGGCCGGCCGCCACAGGGGCAGCCACGCAGCAGAAGCCCTAGCAAAGCTCAAGACACGCAGAGAGAACCATCGGATCCCGACCTAGTCATTGACCCGACACAGCAGGACGCAGCCAACAGAGCGCAGCAGGAGGCAGCAGGCACAGCAGGACGCAGCAGGAACAGAAGGGGCAGGGCCCTGCGAGAGCAGGCGCAGCACAGGGGCAGCAGCGCAGGGACAGTTCTGAAAAATTAGAGAATATTTTAGTACATAAGCACATTCCATATATGTGAGCACTGTATTGTCTTGACATTAGAAAAGTGTATAATAAACAAATCTTAGAGAATCATAACCATGGGATTACTGAGTACATTAATAAATAGGTATCTCTAGTTGAAAGGCTAAAATAGATGTCAACCATCAATAATGAACAACCTTTTCTTTTCATGTCGAGAACCACCATCTCATTTCACATTAAATGCTAACTAGTCCATCTTTTAATAAATAATAAAAATAATGTGGATGGTACATTACTAATTAATGATGCAATACATTGAAGTCCGTTCCTGCCATCATTGCACAATAAGAGATGAAACATTTTAACCAATAATAATTGAGATAAATGAATTTAATTTTTATTTAAAAATAATAAATTTCATTTCATAATGTTAAACTTTAGGTAAAGATTACTTCTTTTTAGTCAAAGGGAAACTAATAAGAGGTCCACAGAAAAATGAATACCTTATATCTTGCCAATAATAGGTATAATAAAATTGCAATTTTAATTTAAATTATTTTTAAATTAAAAATCATTTTGAATGTGACAAGTTAGTTTAAGATTGTTAAGCTTTTTATAGTTTTTAATATGTTTTTTAATCAGTTTTGTTTGAATAATAAATTTGATTTATTAATCGCTGGAATAATAAATTTGAGTTGTTAAATTTGTATGAAAAAAAATTATAAAACTTTAAAGTCATTCAATAAATTATTATCATATTTATACATTAAAATATAAAACAATTATCATCTCATAATTAAATTGTAAAGTCCACATGCTCTTGATAGACAATGATCTGCTATTAAGGCACTCCTTGATATGAACTTATCATTTCAATTTCCCTGGGGATCAACGTGATATGTTGGACATGATGAAGATGTAGTCCTACCAAGCTGACAAAAATAAATTAATTAAATTGGAGAAAATTAAAAATTTAACCTCAAAATCTGATGTGCATTATTAAGATAAGGTTATGTTATTTTGAAAAACTATATCCAATTTCAACTATGTTCACTTTCAACTATTTGGTAACTTTTTTTTGCCAAAAACCTTGCAAAGAAAAATGTAGTTTCGGTCTCTCTTCGAATCCCATAAAAGTGATCATATCTTTGTTATGAATAAACAAATTTATGCTTTAAAAAAACAAAACATATTTGTACTTAAAAAAACCACCACATAAGATACGTGCATTATTAAGATAAGGTTATGTTATTTTGAAAAACTATATCCAATTTCAACTATGTTCAGTTTCAGCTATTCGGTAACAACTTTTTTGCCGAAAACCTTGTAAAGAAAAATGTAGTTTCGGTCTCCTCTTTGAATTCCATAAAAGGGATCATATTACTGTTAACAAATTTATTCTTTAAAAAACCAAAAAAAAAAAAAAACATATTTTTACTTTTAGAAAAAAAACCACTACACAAAATCCCTGATCAAATATATTACCAAAAATAAAATTAGATTTGACACTCTTTCAAAACTAATCTAAAACCAGAGAAAGGAATTTTAACGCCGGTAAAAATCCAATGTATTAGGTTAATATATTTTTATCATGGTGACATGTTCTTTCCTAGAATTTTTAATTGTCCAAAAACTCAATTTACTTCATAGCAAAGACAATATTATTGACAACAAAACCTATAACTTTGAAGTTTGAACGCACAAGATCCCATCTACCATCTATTTATTACATTTTATTATATTATTTCTAGACAATTCATGTATTTCTTTTAATGATATATAATGTATACTCAAAATTGACATTAAATGATAATTGTGTTTCATCACTTACATATTAAATTCACCCCATGGCATCATAAGGTTATTCGGATTTACATCATTATTCAACAACATATACAATTATATAGAAAGAACAACGGCATCATCAAATCAACGGAACATAAAGGAACAATAGAGGAAGAGAATACACACATAGAGACACCAGAAACGGTTGTAGACAAAGGAAAAACCCACTACAAGGAAAACCTTTTCAAATTCTTCTTCTTATTAGAATGTCATTGAATGTTTCAGCAAAATAGAGTATAACGATCCATATCTTCAATCATAATCATATCTAGAAAAATCAACTAAACAACGTCCATGAGATGAACCAAACAATGCTAATAATAAAAAACCTAATTCATAAGCCTTCGGTCAACTATCATTGTCAGCGTTCAATTACCGAACTCTGTAGTCAACTAGAAAAATCTGTGGTCAACTAATAAAACCAAACCCTAGGTCCCAACCACATGGAGAGAGTGTCGTGTGTGTGGCTGAAACCCTTCAATCATACGCATAGGTATGCATGCCTACAGTTACAACCAAAAAGCCCTAGAACACACGTTTGAGATTCAAACCCTGCAATTTTGGACCTGTGCGAGCCAATCTCCACAAACTTGCCTCAGACTTGTGTGAGCCAAAACTAAGGAAGAGAATAGAATAATGCTTCATGATGATGATGTCCAAATGATGGTCACTTGACTTTTATTTATAGCCATCCATGTGGGTCCAATTTCTCTTTTGGGCCTACGTGTCCTTTTGTGCACATGTGGGATTTTCCTTAGAAATACACTTTCCCTTGTCCAAATTTAGCACTTCAATAGTCAAAATTGGTCCTTTTTAAAAGAGGAACCTATACCCATGATTGGAATTTGTTACTGAACTTCCAAAAATTAACACTCCCTCTCAACTAGGGAGAAATTCCAATCCTGTCATCATATCATGTTCCATCTCAAGTTTCTCGTCATCTAATGTCGTCACTACTCATCTATGCTAATATTTTTATTGTCTCTGCTCATATGCTGAACATTATAAAATCTAAAAAAAGAAGAATTTTATATCGAAGGAGAGCCTAAGCTACCACCCTCTATTCATCGGGTAACCACTGCTACTACCCAGAATCACTGTCAGCGAGGAGCCCAATGCTACCACTTGGGAAACATCAAAGAACTTATCATCAGGGAGCCCTATTCAACCAAGATTTATATCAATTTTGGACATGTGCGAGCCAATCTCCACAAACCTGCTTTAGACTTGTGTGAGCCAAAACTAAGGAAGAGAATAGAATAATGCTTCACGATGATGATGTCCAAATGATGGTCACTTGACTTGTATTTATAGCCATCCATGTGGGTCCAATTTCTCTTTTGGGCCTATGTGTCCTTTTGTGCACATGTGGGATTTTCCTCAGAAATACACTTTCCCTTATCCAAATTTAGCGCTTCAATAGTCAAAATTGGTCCTTTTTAAAAGAGGAATCTAAACCCATGATTGGAATTTGTTAATGAACTTCCAAAAATTAACACTCTCTCTCTGCTAGGGAGAAATTCCAATCCTTTCATCATATCATGTCTCATCTCAGGTTTCTCGTCATCAAATGTCGTCACTACTCACCTATGCTAATCTCTTTATTGTCTCTACTCATATGCTGAACATTATCAAATCTAAAAGAAGAAGAATTTTATATCGAAGGAGAGCCTAAGCTACCACCCTCTATTCATCGGGGAACCATTGCTACTACCCAGAATCACTTTCAGTGAGGAGCCCAATGCCACCACCTGGGAAACATCAAAGAACTTATCATCATGGAGCCCTACTCATCTAAGATTTATATCACATATCATAGGAAGAATATCGCAGACCAAAAATTGATTGTCTCATGCAATTATCTCAAAGTGTGTTTGGCGGCAACCTAATGTGTATAAAGCGGCTCGAACATGGATTAACTGAGGTTGTTGTTCGCAAACATATATATGGATGGGTGTTCACACAGAACATTAATGCTTCAATCAATTATCGTTTTCCAAGATAGGTTAAACAATAGCTCTTCATAACCCTTTGAAATTCAATTGGCGTGTCCAAGGATTTTCATTTTTATTTTCCAAAAACTCTTCAATAGCTTCACGATATATATTTTAATTTCCAAACTTAAGAAAGTAATTCATCATGTCGTGATTCTTCATTTCAAAATTCAGAGGCCAACTCCCTCTTACTTTGACCATTAGGGGCTCATTTCCTATCAAGAATATACCATTAGTATATAAAACCAAGATCAAAGTCATACCTTGGACCACTTTTAAAGTAGATGTTTGGATTGGCACATCTTCCTAGCTTCACTTGGTAACTGTCAATGTGGACATACCAAGATGAGGAATATCGTTTCAAATCATACAGTGCAAGATGCAAACATTATACTGATCAAACAAATATATTCATTCTTACACAAATCAATATTGTGAAATCAAATCAACTAAGTTAGCTTATCATGGTTTAAATGTCAAATCAAAACTTATATCAAAGTCATTACTATCGTTGTAACAAATTCTTTGGACCAAGTGTCATGTAGAGCTCACAACCAAATGCGAAGTTATAACCTTATCTATTAAAAACCAATATCTAGCCAAACTTTATCAAGTCATCCTCATGCATAAAATGAGTCATTTATAACCTTAGATGCAAATGCATATACCAAGAATAAGTCATATAAGTTACATCCATTCATTGTGAGATCAATGCATACTTAATCACAATTGTTTTCAATTCAACCAATGTGCCAAAATGAGTGATTCTAATACATAATCACTATTGAATACCAATTAGACACTGAAATTTGTTATGCCCACATAGCACTATCATCAAGGAAAATCATCATCATCAAGTACCAAATCAAAACCATAACTTGTCATCATTTTTAATATAGTCAATCCATAAGCCAAAGAATATCTACAAACTATCAAGCATCATGTCAAAACTCCAATACTTCTCATATACTAGCTTCAATGAGAAAATAAAAAATAACAAACTAATATGCATATTCCAGTCCCCTACAATCACAAGTTTAGCTAACATACTCACATTCTCTATAGTAAAAATCCAAACTTCCCTGCACATAATACTTTTTATTGACTGCTCCATATGTGTAGGACTGTCATACCCCCATTTCACTCATAATTTTATGCATAAAGCTTCAGTTTTTGTGACCTAAAGGCACAATGGCACCCATATGCCTCCTTCTGTGTGGTTGAGAGGCTTACAATCGCACTCTTAACCCTTGTTCCATGCGGTTGGAGCTTAGACTAAGAGAAACCCTCTCTTCTCAAACCAGAACTTGTTGCAAACCAACAACATCATATACTTGTCTATTTAGATTCAAAAATATTACATCAACAATAAAGAATATTCTATACATTTAATGCAAATGATAATAGGTGTAGGGATATTATGAAGAGTTTCTCCCTCTTAATGAGAAACCAACTTCAATCATCATCATTCAAGTCATAAAATTGTCTATCATAATATTTTCATGAATCAACAGAACTGTTAGATCATAAAATCAAACTATATCACTTTCTAAAACATATATGCATCATGGTCGTAACATGTTAGAATAATTTATCTTCACATATGAACATGGCATTAAACTTCCATCAAAGGTTAGAGTCATATGATTAGGGAAGTCGATAGGTGTATCATCATACTTCAAGGATCATAATCACTTCTTTTACATTTATTCAATCATTAATACAAGGCATCCAATTTTACCATATGTCATCATTCCTAACCAAGGTCAACAAGAATATATTGAATATAAATATTTTTGTCACGCTTTCATTAAGGTTACCATGCTTATCACAAGCATTATCGGTAAAATAAAGTTACCATATATAAGAATCAATGTTCTAGCCTTCTTTATGATATTAGGAAATTCATCATGTCTAAAAATGATAGATGCTAGCCAAATATCAAGAATACCAATATATCAAAAGTCAATGTTTCTAGGAAGTATGTATATGAATTAATAGAATGTAAGGTATTTTTGCAATACCAAGTGCACCAACCCATCATAAGTATTTAGAATCAAACTTACTTTCATATGCATATATGAAGATATTCCCACCATACCTTAGGGATTACCTTTCGATCCAATGTTTCAGTTCAAACACAACATTGAAACAATACACCATGCATACCTTGTAGTATTCAGATACATGTGCACATTCAACATGGGCAGGTGAAGCACTTTAACAAATTTTCATTAGGTGCCTCTTTCATTTTCCATTACTAGCTCTCTCTACATGCACTAGCCTTATTTTAAGGAGGATCCATTGATCACATCTCATCAGCAGGTTAGAAGTATCCAAATACTCAAATATACATGCATGAAGTATAATTAATGATCATATCAATAAATCTAACATAAATAAGAAAAAAAAAGTACTTATCTTCAATGAGAGGTGATAATATCCCTCTTGGACCTGCCTTCAAGAGCCATCACTTTCCATTGTCTATATAACATTGTTTCCTTCATTATATTTCAACCAACTTCATTATCAATCAGACCTAACTAAGACTATCACATCTATGGTTACATTGATCCTGTCACAAGAACTAGAACATATTCACTTTGATCGTGCTATAGTTTCATGACTGCATAACCCAAGCCTTTGACATAATCCAAGATATTCTTCCAAACCCCAACCATTAAACCCTAAGAACTATATTTCCTAGGGTTTCATTCAAACCCTAGTATTCTTTTCCAGGTATCCTCCATATTCTCTTGCTTCCATGAAGGGTGTATTATCAAGGGTGATCTCAATGAATTTTCTCCAACCTAGCTCTGATACCATGTTAAATTTTATTAGGGCTATATTGTTCTTTTCTTTTATAATTGCATTTCTTCACTTGCATATTAAATTCTCCCCACAGCATCATAACATTATTCATATTTACATCGTTAGCTAATAGCATATGAAATTATATAGAAAGAATAATATCATCATCAAGGTAGCATAACATAAAGGAACAATAGAAGAAAATCATTCACACATAGATACACTAGGATTAGTTGGAGACCAGGGAAAAACCCACTACAAGGAAAACCCTTTCAAATTCCTCTTCTTATTAGATTTTCATTGAATGATTCTGCAAAAGAGAGTACAATGATCCATATCTTCAATCATAATCCTATCTAGCAAAATTAGTTAAACAAAATCCATGAGATGAACCAAACAATGCTAATAATAAAAAACTTGATTCAGAAGCTTGTAGTCATTTGTTGTTGTCTGCGGTCAACTACCGAACTCTACGACAAACTGAAAAATTTTGCAGTCAACTGATAAAACCAAATCCTAGGTCCCAACCGCATAAAGAGAGTATCATGCATGCAACTTAAACCCTTCAACTGCACACATAGGCCTGCATACCTGCAGTTACAACCGAAATTTCCATGTTGCATGCTTGTGGCTAGGAACAAAAAACCCTAAAACACACATGCGAACTTCGGACCCTGCAATTTTGGACTTATGCAAGCCAATCTCTGCAAACTTGCCTCGGGCCTATGTGAGACAAAACCAAGGAAAAGAATAGAAGAATGCTTCATGATGATGATGTCTAAATGAGGGTCACTTGACTTGTATTTATATCCATCCATGTGGGTCCAATTTCTCTTTTGGGTCGACCTGTCCTTTTGTGCACATGTTGGCTTTTCCTCAAAAATACACTTTCCCTTGTCTAAATTGAGTGCTTCAATAGTCACCGTAGTTGCTAAAAATTAACAAGATACACCTATTAAAACCACAAAATGTGTACAAATCCCCAAGAAATAAATGGAAAGTTAATATCCCACTACTTGAAAATCACATATCCCCACCAATCAGCGCATAATTGAGCCACGTAAACTATTGAGATGGATAAATCGAGCAATACCGAAGGTTATACGTCAATGTTTTAGAGTATGGAAGCAATACATGTCAATTGTCACCTCGACTAAGCCCCAAGTGGAAACTTGGTGAATGGAAATAAACAAAAACAATTTCAATCCCAATACCCAGGCTTTGTTGATGATGAGTATATGGTGTTCTCTAAATGTAGGGATTTGGAAACAGATTATTAATGAAAATTGCTTGAAATCAATGATGATGCGGAAGTGGGTTAAGGGGGTTGGGGTTCCATCATCGACATCCTACAACTAGAACAACATGATGAAAGTCAAATTTTGGTTGTTTTGCAAACTTGGTTGGGAGGTTGGTTTGGGAAATAACGAGTAAATTGGTCTAGGTCCCATAAGGGGATATGTTGGGGACCATACATTTCCTTTGAATCTTATTCGATACATCCACAATATGGGAATATATTTTTTAAACAATAAATATGTAGATCCAGGCCCAAACTCAATATATTCAGGATGGTGTAGTTCTATGGATCTTGGATTAATTGGCAAGTTGGCTACATATTAGCTTATCTATGGTAGGCACTACATTAAATAATAGGGAGGATGGATTCAAATGGGATGGCTCTGGGAAAAATGGAAAAAAATTAGTTAAGGGGGAATATAGATAAATTACTTCTACACATCAAATTATAGAGACTCCCAGGTATTTGTAAAATATGTGGAAATGGAAATTCCCACTCAAACTTAAGTGTTTTAGTTGGCTAGTGTGGAGGAATAAGATCTTGACATGGGATAATTTATGCAAGAGGGGGTTCCATGGGTCGGGGAGATGTATCATGTGCACTTCGGCATTTGAGGATGTGGAACACTTATTTTTAGAATACCCATTTTTTTTTTCTTTCTAGACAGGTGTGTTGGACATCTTGAAGTTATTTGTTGCTAAGAACGATACTTCTATTGATTTATGTATGTGGGACTAGTCCTTGGATTATTAGGTATGGTGTACTCTTCCCATATTTATTTTTTGGGGTATTTGGCATAGCAAAAATGCTATATTTTTTTATGATTATTTTATAGACATCAAGAGGACATGCATATCAATTGTGGAATATTTTAATGAACTTGTACCATTAGTGTCAAAGTGGCTTGTAAAGCTTAACATAATTAATTGTATGAGTGCGTTGTTTTCTTGTTAAACGTACTTTCCAACTGTACTCAAAAAATTATATCAACCTTACGAAAACCAAAGGGACTATGAAAAAAAAAAGGAGTTTAACTTATCAAGAAACTCAAAAAGACATAGTAAAGAAAAGGTCAAAGGTAAAATGAGACAAAAGTTGAAAAAAAAAAATTATACAAGCACGAAATTGATTTTGATTATTTATTCCTGTCCTACTCCTATGTATGTCTTGAGATTAGATGCATTCGTAGTATCGAGATAATCCATAATTTTTGGAACTTATGATGTTTTCCCTTTTTTGCATTCAAAAAGTCCCATAACAACACTCTTTAATAAACAGTAAAATTAACAAATTTAGATTTCTTGTCAAAATATTTCTTTATTTTTTGCATCTCGTGTTTAATATTATCAATAGAGTGATTGTGTTGTTCTTCCAATGCTAATTGGGATAAGACTCTTTGAGGGATATTATCATAATTAAGCTCTTCATTTTGCATGGCAAGGCGTAAAGAATTCAACTCAAGTTCAACAAGCATAATTACCTCTTTCCCATACATAAAATGAAAAGGAGAAGCATTAGAATTGGATTTCAAAATTGTGTAATCATCCCATAGGGAATTTTATATAAATTATGCCAATTACGGGGTTTCTCATTTATGATTTTCTTTAAGATTGAGATTAGATTTTTATTTGTGGATTTTTCTTACACATTACCTTGAGGGTAATAAGCGGAAGAGGTGGAATGACTAATCTTGTATTTGTCACAAAATTCAGTAAACCATACATAAACAAATGTTGGACCACTATCGATGATGAGATCAAGAGGGATACCAAAATGTGACAAAATAATTTTCAATAAATTCGATAACACACTCATCTCGGGCATTCTTTAATGGGACAACCTTTTCCCACTTCATGAAGTAGTCAATTGTAGTGAGGATAAAGATGTTCCCTAAAGGCAACGGTGGATTGATTGGTTCAATAAAATCAAGACCCCATTTGGGAAATCAAGAATTATAGGTTTCAATGGCACGACATGAATCTTTTCTTTACCATAAGTTTGTTGACATTCTTTGCAACTCTGCACTTATTTATATGAATCTAAAAAATAATAATAATAATAATAATAATAAAATTAATTAATTAAAATAAAAAATAAAAATAAAAATAATAAAAAATAAAAATAAAAAATAAAATAAAATAAAAATAAAAATAATAAAAAATAAAAAATAAAAATAAAAATAAAATAAAAATAATAATAAAAAATAAAATAAAATAAATATAAAAATAAAAATAAAAATAATAAAAAATAAAAATAGAAAAATAGAAAAATTATATATATATATATATATATATATATATCAAATAAAAAATAAAAAATTAATAAAAATTAATAATAATAATAATAATTAAAATTAAAAAAATAAATAAATAAATAAATAAATAAAATAAAATAAAAATAAAAATAAATTAAAAATAAAAATAAAAATAAATAATTTGGCCAATAAAAACCATATCTCAAGATTTTATGTGCTTTGGATTTGGCTCCAAAATGACCACGTATATGCATTCCTCCACCATTAAAGCCATGAGATAGGGCTAAGATTTGGTCATCATGTTCATCATTAACACAACATAATAATAATCCATTAAAAGATCTTTGAAAAAGCATTTTGTTATGGATTAGATATTTAGAAAATTTCAAACGCAACTTTCTTCGTTGAGTTTTATCAAGATGATCTGGACATTTTTTTATTTTGCAGGTAATAAATTAGGTCCTTGTGTAAAGGGTGATTTCTAACATCAATTTGTTGTTCTTTAATCAGAAACAGGGTAGATAAGGATTCATTATCATTCATTGGTTCACATGGTTCAGAGTATTGATTTAGGTGAAGTGCTAATGTCGTATCCCTTTATTGTTTTGGTAGTAATGATAGATAGATCATACTCTTGCATTTTGGAAAGCCAATGAACAAGTTTCCGTGAAAGGTAAGTCTGTGAAAGCAGAAATTTAATGAAAGGTAATGGGACTCTTACCTTTGTATGCTTGCCTAAGATATAGTGTTGAAATTTCTCAATTGCTTTGAGAGAAAAGACAAGTTTCTCAATAAAAGAGTATGTGAAGTCATCGTCTGAAAGGCTTTGACCCATGAAAGCAATTGGCTTTTCAATTCCTTGATCATTCTTTTTCATGAGGATACCACTAATGGCTTCCTCTGTGACATTAGTGTAGATTATAAATTATTAAGTGAAATTTCTTTGCCAACACCGATGTGGAGTAATAACTTATTTTATAGCAAGAAAAGATCTTTGTGTAGTATCATCCTGCTTTCTTTTTTTTTGCAAATTTGGTAGGTCCTTACTATTTTCTATTTATCATAAAAAGTTAGGTTACATCATATACAAAGTTAGTGGCTTCAACCTGCCCGAAGGAAACCAGGTATGTTGGCCACCTATCGCATTGAAAGCCATCCAAAATTGATATTGTTTCCTTCTTCTACTCGCCACAATGGCCATTTTACTGTTTAACACATTAACTAAGTAACAACTGAAAACAAAAACACTACCCGCAAAATTCATAAAAACATAATCTGGGCTACTACCCATCAGAAGAGTCTATCGGTGCTGGATCCTTTGTAGTGGAACCAGGCATGTCCACTTGCTGCATCTGTTGAATCTGCCTTTCAATTCGACCAATTTGAGTTGTTGCTTGATATTGTGACACCTTGATGTGTAGTATCATCCCACTTGAGAACACGATCTTGCTTCAAAATATTATGACATTACTTAGTAATTTTATCAAAATCATTAATAAAATTGTGAAGGAAATTTACACTTCCCATAATGGATTCGAATGAAATTACTTAGTAATTTTATCAAAATCATTAATAAAAATGTGAAGGAAATTTACCCTTCCCATAATGGATTGGACTTCCTTTTTCAAATTAGGGGGTAAACGATTCTTAATTTCTTCAATGCTTTTTGAGTCAATGCTAATTATGTCTTCAGACACAATATGTCTTGGGAGCTTACTAGGAGTGACTCCAAATATGGATTTCTTTGGATTAAGTGATATACTAAATCTTCTGCACCTAATTAAAAATCGTCTTTAGATGCTCAAAATGATCTTTATGTCACCGTGACTATAATGTAATATCATCCAGATAGATCTGAATTTTCTTCCTGATGAGGTCATTGTAGGCTAATTACATAGTCCTCTAGAAAGTGGCATATGCATTGATTAAGCCAAAAGGCATTTGTTCATAAATGAAAGTGCCCCAGCGAGTGGTGAAAGTAGTTTTGTATTTGTCCACTTTCTTCACATGAATCTGGTTATAACCCAAAAATCCATCTAAAAGAGACATCATTTGAGATCTTGCCCCTTGTTGTAAAATATGGTCCATGTTAGGCAAATAGAATTTATCTTTTACACTTGGCCTTATATAATGAGTGGTAGTCTACACACAAACATATGTATCCACTCTTCAAATTGTCTTTTAAACTTTCCTTATATAATTAGTGGTAGTCTACACACAAACTTATGTATCCACTCTTCTTTGTAATAGGGACCAAGTTGACCACAATACTTTTGTGACTGCAGGACAGTTGCAGCGCAAATCTGAGTTTCCAGGGTGTCCAGATAGGAATTTCAATGACATGGGAAGATGCAGAATGATAATTATATTTCGCAAAACATGTTATAATAACGATTTTGAGTTATATTGACCGAGTTATGCCCATTTTAAATTTTTATATCTAGAGTAGCATTCAAAGTGGGTTCCCTTTGGAGACGTGCCCTCCCACCCCGCTTTAGTAGACACCTGCTTCACATTCATCAATTTTAGCATAGCATCATTTGGCTTGGGTTCTTTGGAGACGTGCCCTCACCCCAGACTATGTAGGCACCTGCTACTTCATCAAAAGTCAGCATCACGGTTATGGGTCAACCGCATAAAATCATTGTCATCAAATTCCATTTGCTAGGCCGTACATTGTTGGTATCATAGTTGGTCACAAACATTATAGGGTGTATCTATCCTCACATATTTGCTCTTCATGGTTATGGGTCATCCACAAACCCACACTTCATCGAAGTCTATATGATAGGTCGCACACTGTCAATATCATAGTTGGTCACAAGCATTACCGGGTATCTCTATCCTCAATTCTTGGTTCATTGCGGTTTTGGGTTAACCACACAAAACCCTTATCTTCAGTGGATCTTCATATTCAACACAAGCTTCTCAAGAGGGAACTTCACGTAATGGATACCATTGCTTCTTAAAGAGGGAGGAATTATTTGAATGGAAAGTGGCATCTACCCATGGTATTCATTCACCCATGGTATTTATCCACCCATTGTATTCATCCACCCATGGTATTGTAAGTGGAATCAACCCATGGTATTCATACACCCATGGTATTTATCCACCCATGTTATTGTAAGTTGCAACTACCCATGGTATTTTACCCACCCATGGAATTTACCTGTGGTATTGCAACTAAAAAAGACTATAAGTAACTAGTCACATTTTGTAAAAGGATAGGTTGTCCACCACAATGTGGATTTTACAGTTATTCTTTGTTTTAATAAAAAATTCTTTGTGGTTTATTTACTGTGTGTTCTTTCCTTTTTTTGGCATTCTAATTTTTCATATCTTGGGGGCCTCACCCCAATATCCATTTCATTTTTTAGATCTTGGGAGCCTCCCCCTAAGATCTAGATCAATGGGAGAGTTGAACAATGTGATAATTAGATTATCTTCTGACTCTAGAGTGCATCAATGCATAGACATAGTGGTTGGTTATATACCCGAATCCTACAAGTTGTTACTAAGTAGGGACAAGTCGAGTAAACTGCAGGGATATTTTGTAATCGATTGGTCACATATATGGCTTCCTTACAAAGGTAAAAATAATCAAATTTGAGGTAATAATGAGTCCAACATGAAGCATACAATTATTGAGTTGGAAGCACCCAATGAATTGATCATCTTCGCTCAAGAATAATTGGGAATGTGTTTCCTAGAGACGGACATCGGGTGTTATGAATATTTTCAATCACCCATTCCATCAGACACAGAGTTGGAACTCCTTCCTTGTCGCCTAGCTGATGGTAATGAATATTTTACTATAGATGTAAAGAGCTTTAGCGTAAATATTAGTTGCAATGAAATTTGGAATTTATATTATGATGGGTTTAAGACTCAAGATGGATTCAGTTAGTTGCATTCTGATGGACACCCAAAAAACAAGTTTTTAATTTCTTGTAGGTTAGAATTTCAGTGCACTAACAACACTGCAGAGTATAAGGCATTGATCCTTGGACTTAAGAAGGCTATCGATCTCAAAGTTGAATTTTTAAAGGTGATTGGTGATTCAGAAATTATCACAAGGCAGGTACGAAATAATATTCATTGTTCATCACTGCATCTGAAAAACTATCAACAAGAGGTATGGCGCTTGATTTCTTCCTTTAAGGCTTTTGGTATTAAATATATCCCTAGGATTAATAACAATGTCATTTAGAATTTAGCTAATGTTGCAGCTAGGTTTACACCTTTTAGAGACGGTTTTTCTATTTAGATTATCTATAAATTTGTTGTCTCGCATAATGTAACTAATTTTTGTGTTTTTAATGATGATCAACATATAATATACTTTATGGAAAACAGATATGTATTCAAATACATGACAATAGATGAAGAGGAACATGACATAACCTTACAAGAAGAGGTTGATGCACGTAATGGAAACTGTTAGGTCCCTATATTACTAGTGTAGTCCCTTTGTTAGTATAGCCCCCTTATTGTTATTGGTGTACCCTTGTAACCCGCATATTGTTATTATTGTGCCCTTACATTATTACTGTTAGGTCGGCTAGGATTATATTGTGACCCCATGGACTCCTATATATAGAAGGAGGTTTTGTCATTTGTATCATCCAAGAATTCTTAATTTATGTAATGTAAAGGAGGTTGCCCCCTCGAAGTGTCTTATTTCTAAGGCGTTGATCTCTCTTTTCTTCTATTTTTGGAGATGGTTTCATAACATTTGGAATCAGAGCTTTGGATTCTAGGGTTTCGCTGCTCCAAACAGGTCATCATGGAATTTTCGCTATAGCTATTTTTATACGAAGGTTCAGAAGCTTAAATTTTTACCACGCAAAGCTAAACTCCTGAGGAACTTCGTGTAAACATTTCAGATATTGGTTTTGACTATTTTCAGAGATATGATCTATGGAAATTAGGGTTTTTGCAGGCTCCCGAATTTCATCTAAAATAGGTAACCTTGGGAAAATCGTCATAAATTTGTCTCTAAGCATCGGATTGGAATTCTGTAAAACGTGGCTAAAAGTACACATACTTTAGTTTCCTGTGTATCAATTTCAAAGCCTAAGGAGGAAACAGTGACATGTGGAACGTCGTACAAGTTCGCTCTACTAAACCAATCCATAATTAGTTCATTGTGGGAGATTGGGCATAAATTTGCCTTGAAGCATCCAAATCAAGTCAGACCTATGGCATTCGAAAGAAGATTTAGAGGGATACTACAACACTGAATTTCATATATTGAAGATCCGAAATCACAGAGATAATTCATTTTCAATATCGAGCTCCTCAAAAGCGAGAAAAAGGTGTGTATTTTTCTTTCAAATTGCATAAGTGTTGTTTGAAAAATCAGTTTGAAGTGATTCCAAGGGCATATTGAAGCATAGATATCAGTATTGGGTTCTAAAATGCACCCTAAAAAGAATTCAACACCCATTAAGCCCTTAGAATACTCTACTATGACTCATGAATATTAAGAAGTGCAACATGATATATCAAAATTACAAGAGTAAGTGCACCAAATTTCGCTCTTGCAAAGAGCAACAAAAAATAAAATGGAAGATTTGAAGAAATTTGTGGAAGCTAAGATGGATGGTTTGAAGAATGGCATGGAATACATGGAAGCTAAGATCGAAACAAAAATGAAAGACAACATGGAGGACATGAAGAATGATCTAAATGCAGACATGGAAGGTTTGAAGGAAGGTTTGACAAAGTTGATACAAGAAATGATTCCTAATGGTGAAAAGATAGTAAAGGAAACTCATGATGAGCAAAAAATAAATGTTAATCGTGATTTCATAAACTCGAATGTCGTATGGAAGACCCACCATATTCTAAAGATCGATATGAGGAATTTTGATAGCAAGGATCCCGTAACATCGATACTACAGATGGAGCAATATTTTGATCTCAATAATGTGAAAACACACACAAAAGGTACGCATTGCAACTTTATATTTAGAACAAAATACATTTGTATGGTATAGATGGATTTGCTCCCGTAAAACTATTGTCACTTGGTCAATTTTATGGAGGAAATGATAGCACATTATGAGGATACAAAGAGAAACACCTTCTTTAGCCAATTGATAAATCTCAAACCAAAGGGTTCAATGGTGGAGCACATTAAGGACTTCCAAAAATTGAATATAAGGGTAATTGATATTCCAGAGGAATACAGGATTGATGTCTTCATGGGGAATTTAAAGGATAACATCCAACATGAGGTTCGCCTTTGGGAACCTGATTCATTGGATGGCAAGATTGAATTGAATGTAAAATTATGGTGACAAGGAAGCCTACTACTCACATCTATAAAGATGGAAGTGTTGCTACTCCTAGACTTCCACAACCTACAAGGTTAACACCACAACAATTGGAAGAAAAAAGAGCAAAAAGGCTTTGCTATAGTTGTGATAGAAAATACACTAAATTTCATAAGTGTTCTAAGAAGAAATTATTTTACATAGATTGTGAAGAGGAGGAAGAAAATGAACAAGAAACTTCAAAAGAAAAGGATACATCAGGAACCAACCCTAGAGAAAAAAGAAATGAGCCTGACCATATCGTGTAATGCATTGGCAGGAATTACCACTCCTCAAACTCTCAAAATAGAATGACATATCAAAAAGAAAAAGGTAATAGTGTTGATTGATTCAGGTAGTACCCATAATTTTATTCATTGTAAGGTAGCCAAGGAATTTAATTGCTTCCTATACCCAACACCAGAATGTCAAGTGATGGTTGCAAATGGAGGAACTATAAATTTCTCTAGAAAATTCTTTAATATCAAGCTAACAATAGGGGAAATATGTATTGAATAGTCCAATGCTTTCCATTCCAATGGGAGGTGTTGATGTTGTACTAGGAGTACAATGGTTACAATCTTTGAGAATGGTAGATTTTAATTTTCAAGTACTTTTCTTGAATTTTTTTTTGGAAGGAAAGGAAGTCGAATTACGAGGTATTGCAAGGAAGCTGGGAAAGATAATAAGCTCTAATGTCATGACAAAGCTTCTGAAGAAAGAACAACGAGACGCAATTGCACAATTATGCTCAATAGAAGTTCCAACATCAAAATCATCTATTTCTCCAGATCTCCAAAAAGTCTTGGACAGTAATTCCAAGGTGTTTGAAACTCCCAAAGGACTACAAACTATTCGTGATCATGATCATGTTATTCATTTTATTCCAAGAAGTGTTCCTCCAAACATCAGGCCTTACAGATATCCTTATGTCCAAAAGAGAGAAATTGAACGTATGATTGTAGAAATGTTAGAGGCTAGTATAATTCAACCTAGTCAAAGTTCTTTCTCTGCTCCAGTAGTATTGGTGCACAAGAAGGATGGATCATGGCGCATGTGTTTGGATTATAGGGAGCTCAATAAGCTCACTATTAAAGATAAATTTCCCATTCCTGTGATTGATGAATTACATGGAGCAATTTATTTTACCAAGTTGGACCTTCATTCAGGATATTATCAAATTAGAATGAAGACTGAAGATATTTCGAAAACAGCATTTCGAACTCATGAGGGTCATTATGAATTTTTGGTCATGCCTTTTGGCCTTACCAATGCACCTTCTACAGCTCAAGGGTTGATGAATTCCATTTTCAAACCCTTCCTTAGAAAATTTGTGTTAGTATTTCTTGATAATATACTAATCTAAAGCAGGACTTGTAAGGATCATGTTCAACATGTTGACAGGTTGCTCAAACTACTGGAGGAGAAACCATTATATGCAAAAACCTCCAAATTTTTATTTGGAGTACAAGAGGTGGAATATATGGGTCATATTGTATCTCACAAGGGTGTTAAGGTAGACCCTAACAAAATTAAAGCCATTAAGGAATGGAAAGTCCCCACAACCATAAAGAAGTTGCGAGGATTTCTCGGGTTAACAGGGTATTATCGCAAGTTTGTTAAGAATTATGGGAGAATAACAACACCTCTAACAACATTATTGAAGAAAGATGCATTTTCATGGACTCCTGAAGCAACTAAGGCCTTTGAAAATCTTAAAGAGGAAATGTGCCTACCACCGGTCTTAGCTATGCCACACTTCACAAAAACCTTTGTTGTGGAATGTGATGCCTCAAGAAATGGAATCAGTGTTATTTTAATGCAATAAGGAAGACCCATTTCTTTGGAAAGCTAATTCAGTCAAGGAAAAAACATGTGAGAGCTGGTTTATGAGAAGTGAAATGTTTGAACACTATACGTAACTAAAGAAATGACCACCAATGGAAGACACTCCATGGTAAAATTGACTAAGACAGCCTCAACACTGGAACAATATCATCTTTAAGAGCGGTAAAAAGGATATAACAAAATGGTCATGTTAATATGTGACTTTGAAGTCATCTACAAAAAAGGGAAGTTAAATGTTGTTGCGAATATACTCTCAAGAAAGGATGAAGAGGTGGAAGAATTGTTTTGTGTCATTTCTATTATCCAACTAGATTGGATAACCAAAGCAAGGGATGAATGGAAGAAGGACGAAGAAGTGTGGACACTCATTCAAAATTTGCAGCAAGATCCTAGTACATCTGATACATTTAGTTGGAAAAATGATTCCTTATGGTACAAAGATCGCTTATATCTTTGTAAAAATTCCCAACTAAAACAAAATATTCTTTTGGAATTGCACACTTCTCCTTTAGGAGGACACTCACTCTGGAAACACAACTACTCATGTGGTGCATTCTCAATAATTGCATACCTACCATAGATAACCTCCGTAGATGGGCCATTCAAGGTCCTTCCCGATGTTGTTTCTTCTTTGCTTATGAGGAAGATGTCCTACATCTATTCCTTGAGTGCCCTATGATCAAGGAATTCTGGCGATTGGCATCTCTCGCTATGGGTTGTGCACTCCACTGGCACGACACATCAATACCCGCAGCGTGGTCTGCTTGGTGGCAGACAACCTCAAGCATAAAATTACGGAACATACCATTGTTAATAGCCTAGAGCATCTAGACCTGTCATAACAGATTCACCTTTGAAGGGGTGCACGTGATATGGGATCATATTTGCTCGACCATTGTTTCTACCTACCGGCTTATTCCTGATGATGAACAGCAACCCCGCGTCAAAGTTATCATCCCTGAAAACATCGACGAATCTTATCCATGGGCATACTTTGACGGGGTAGCAAGCATACACGGGTGTTGGGGGGGGGGGGGGGGCGCGCGCGATATTACATTTATCTGATACTCATTACATTCACCTTAAAATGGGACTGGGTCCAGGGACAAATAATTTTGCTGAACTATAAAGCCCTCGGCTTCTCCTCCTATTTGCCCGTGAACGAGGATGAAACATAGTGAAGATTTTTTGAGACTCACAAATTGTCATAAATTGGTTCAACTCACATACACGATTCCATACACACACACTTACAACATTACTGAGGGAGGTGCATCTACTAAAATCATCTTTTGACATTATCTATGTCACTCACATTTACAGGCAAAGGAACCAAGTGGCAGACAGGCTTTCCAAAGAAGCAGCGGAGCTAGAGTGGGGCAGGTGGCTCGTTATAGAATATGATGGTGAATAGGTGTTCCAATATTATCACAAGCCATTTATAGATGACATGCAGGATATGAGAGCAGTCACTCCATGATTGCAGTTTTGATTAGCATCACCATTTTTGGAGATCTATTATTTATGCTGAACTCATTATTATCAACAATATTTATCTCGGCAGCTACCATGTAACATTGTACATATTTGTGATTAGAATAGGTTTACTATCATTATACTTGTTGATTATATGCATCGTATTAGCATCATCTGAGATGATATATCGAACCATGGACTCACTGGTTTTTATATGTAAAATGTAACATGTAATTTTCTTAGATATTAATGAAAAATTTTGATTTTTTTCCCGGGAAAAAAAGATATACTTATGCTTAGTCTATTATAGTTTTGGAGGGTTTTAAGATATATTATCCAATTTCATTTGTTTAAAATGTCTGTGAGAAATTTATTAAAATCTGAACTCAAATATATAAATGGTAATAATTTTATATTTAAAAAAATTATAAAATTATAAATATTTATCTTTTTTTTTCATGATTTGTTATTTGGAAAATCAAAACATTTTAAAAAATACTATAAATCCATAAAAATGTATCTTTAAAAAATAATCAACTTAATTATATTATAAATTATAGTTAAAATTTAAAATTTATATTTAAATTTTAAAAATTGATAAAATTAATCTACAGGATTTTGGGTAGACGTGATAGGGTGCTTTGTTAAGCCACTACTTGATGTGAAGTCACCAGTTCAATTCCCTGCCCCTGCCTTCATCTGCCTTCATCATCGGGGTAATATATTGGACATGATGACGATGTATTCCTACCAAACTTACAAAGATAAAAATTGATAAACTTAAATTTTATAATCCATTAATTAATTATAAACAATAATAATTTATTATAAATCATTATGTAAATAATAATTAATTGATTATTCAAATAATAAAGTTTTAAGAGCTTCAAATGATAAATCCAAAGAAATTATTTAAAAGATATGTTGGTTCACTATTCTATAAATAAAAATCTAATCATATTTCCTCAATAGAATCATGCTTCAAATGCTAGATATATGGCAGATACAACACCATAATGGTGGCTACAACATTGTTTTGTTTCATAAGAGTATCATGTTTCGATGATGATGATGATGATGAACAACATTGGCTAAGACCAATGTGGCCTATCAGACCTCAAAAAATAATCTAATTTTGAGCCTTCAATATCTTGTTTCTATAATCAAAGAGAAGGGAATTGGTAGAGGATATGAGCGAAAGATAGAAAATCTAAGAGATCATATCGTTCCAGGAGAGCTACAAATAAGATTAATGCACATTTCGGAGAATTTGCTCAAGAAAATTGAAAAATATAAATAAAAATTATAAATGTTTATTAATCATATTATTGAAACTTATATAAATAATGGGTAAAAGAAAATTGTGTATAAATTAATTTTTGTGTTAGATTTTTTTATTAAATATTTTTTATTTTTACATAAAAAGAAAAACAATTTTATTTTTTAGAGAATAATATTTTTATTGATTTTTTTTTTAATAAATGTTTTTTTTATAGATGATTCATTTTACATGTATAAATTTATTTTTTAATAGATTATCTATTTTACTATTAATTCACATTTATTCCAATATTTGATAGATATTTAGCTTTTCATATCTATGAATTCACCATCTCTTCTAATAAATTTAACAACCCTTATAACTTAGGAATATATTATTTATATATGGTACCTTTTGTGTTGATTAAATTTTTGATGCACTATTAAATAAGAAATGTGTGTTTAATGATAGTTTTGGCATATGCCAAAGTACTAAGGTGAAACTTCCTTTTTATGCAAATTAGTTTTATGTTAAGGTTTTTTTTTATTAATCTTTCATTTGGGTGGAGAATTAATTTAATTTCATTTTGCATGCATGCAGGAGTGTTAGTCATTCTATGTGGAAAAGAATCCAAATTGGAAAGATGTATCCCATGACACTAATTTGTATGTCTTTTCTCAATAATCTTCTAATCAAGATCCCTTTCAATACATTATACCTTGTAGATTTTACTCATTTTAAGTTTGAAGACGCTTAATGTCTTACCTAGAATGTTATGAATATGATCTAATTTAATGTCCAACATGAAATTTCTTGAGATTGTGTGTTATTTAGAATTGATATAGTGATATAATGCAATTACGTTAATTTTTTAGCTATCTCTTCCATTCTTTGTAGTGTATATTCATGAGATTCACATTCATAATGGGACATAAATTTAAACACCCAAAATTAGTATGTCGACTTAAATTGGAAATTAGAAAACATAGAAATCAGACACACATGCACATGTGGTGGTTTCAAATAGTTATTGACTCCAGTTAGTTCAAACATACAATGGAAGAATGACATTATTTATTTCCCCCATATGTGGCTCCCACCCTCAACCCTCCCATGCCCACTAGGTTTGAACCTAACATCTCATAGGTAACATGAGTTATGCATCTAGAAACATTGAGGCTTATTGACAAAGGGTTGGACACTTAGTGACACCAGTTGGTTCAAATGTTTTTACTATTCTTTTCCCCCATAGGTGACTTCCACCCTCAACCTTGCACCTCATGGGTAACATCTTGTCCAAAAATCAGTGTTTATGTATAAACATCCTGTCCAAAAATCAGTTTTTGTGTATCCTCCACAACTCGAATGGATTTTGATCTATGACCTTGACACTTCAAATTACCACCTGAAGCAACCTTAACAGTTATGCGTGAACCAATATCAATTCCCGTAGAAACAGGTAGACATGGACCATCAGCATAATGGGAATCAGTTTTCGGAGTGCCAAAATGTTTTAAAGCGAAATAGGATTTTGCTAATATGGTATCCCGAATGAGAGAATTTCTATATTTGGAACGAGAGTCATGCATGGCCCAACTAGTTGTCACATGCAAATAAACCTTGGGTTTCGCCATTATAGATCTTCCACATTCTGAGATTTGTTAAATTTTCTCTGAGCTATATTGTTATTTTATTTGATAATTGTGTTTCATAATTTACATATTAAATTCACCCCATGGCGTCATAAGGTTATTCGGATTTACATCATTATTCAACGACATATACAACTATATAGAAAGAATAACAACATCATCAAATCAACAGAACATAAAGGAACAATAGAGGAAAAGAATACACACATAGAGACACCAGAAATGGTTGTAGACAAAGGCAAAACCCACTATAGGGAAAACCTTTTCAAATTCTTCTTCTTATTAGAATTTCATTAAATGCTTCAGCAAAATAGAGTATAATGATCCATATCTTCAATCATAATCCTATCTAGAAAAATCAACTAAGCAACATCCATGAGATGAACCAAACAATGCTAATAATCAAAAACCTAATTCAGAAGCCTTCGGTCAACTATCATTGTCAACGTTCAATTACCAAACTCTAGAGTCAACTGACGAAATCTGTGGTCAACTGATAAAACCAAACCCTAGGTCCCAACCGCAAGGAGAGAGTGTCGTGTGTGTGGTTGAAACCCTTCAATCGTACGCATAGGTATGCATGCCTACGATTACAACCAAAATTTCCCTGTTGCGTGTCTATGGCGAGGAACCAAAAGCCCTAGAACACACGTTTGAGATTCAAACCCTGCAATTTTGGACCCGTGCAAGCCAATCTCCACAAACCTACCTCAGACTTGTGTAAGCCAAAACCAAGGAAGAGAATAGAATAATGCTTCACGATGATGATGTCCAAATGATGGTCACTTGACTTGTATTTATAGCCATCCATGTGGATCCAATTTCTCTTTTAGGACTACGTGTCCTTTTGTGCACATGTGGGATTTTCCTCAGAAATACACTTTCCCATGTCCAAATTTAGCGCTTCAATAGTCAAAATTGGTCCTTTTTAAAAGAGGAATCTATACCCATCATTGGAATTTGTTACTGAACTTCCAAAAATTAACACTCCCTCTCAGCTAGGGAGAAATTCCAATCCTATCATCATATCATGTCCCATCTCAAGTTTCTTGTCATCAAATTTCATCACTGCTTATCTATGATAATCTCTTTATTGTCTCTTCTCATAAGCTAAACATTATCAAATCTAAAAGAAGAAGAATTTTATATTGAAGGGGAGCCTAAGCTACCACCCTCTATTCATCGGGGAACCACTGCTACTACCCAGAATCACTATCAACGAGGAGACCAATGCTACCACATGGGAAACATCAAAGAACTTATCATTAGGTAGCCCTACTCAGCCAAGATTTATATCAATTTTGGACTTGTGCAAGCCAATCTTCACAAACCTGCCTCAGACTTGTGTGAGCCAAAACCAATGAAGAGAATATAATAATGCTTCAAGATGATGATGTCCATTTTATGGTCACTTGACTTGTATTTATAGCCATCCATGTGGGTCCAATTTCTCTTTTGGGCCTACGTGTCCTTTTGTGCACATGTGGGATTTTCCTCAGAAATACACTTTCCCTTGTCCAAATTTAGAGCTTCAATAATCAAAATTGGTCCTTTTTAAAAGAGGAATCTATACCCATGATTGAAATTTGTTAATGAACTTCCAAACATTAACACTCCCTCTCAACTAGGGAGAAATTCCAATCCTATCATCATATCATGTCCCATCTCAAGTTTCTCCTCATCAAATTTTGTCACTTCTCATCTATGAAAATCTCATTATTGCCTCTACTCATATGTTGGACATAATCAAATCTAAAGGAAGAATAATTTTATATCGAAGGGGAGCCTAAGCTACCACCCTCCATTCATCGAGGAACCACTGCTACTACCTAGAATCACTGTCAGCGAGGAGCCCAATGCTACCACCTAGGAAACATCAAAAAAATTATCATCACGGATCCCTACTCAACAAAGATTTATATCACATATCATGGGAAGAATATCACATACCAAAAATTGATTGTCTTATGCAATTATCTCAAAGCGTGTTTGGCGGCAACCCAATGTGCATAAAACGGCTAAAACATGGATTAACTCAGGTTGTTATTCCCAAACATATATATGAATGGGTGTTCACACGGAACATTAATGCTTCAATCAATTGTTGTTTTCCAAGATAGGTTCAACAATAACTCTTCATAACCTTTTGAAATTCAATTGGAGTGTTCAAGTATTTTCATTTTTATTTTGCAAAAACTCTTCAATAGCTTCACGATATATATTTTATTTTCCAAAATTAAGAAAGTAATTCATCATGTTGTGATTCTTCATTTCAAACTTGAGAGGCCAACTCACTCTTACTTTGATCTTTAGGGGCTCATTTCCTGTCAAGAATATACCATCAGTATATAAAACCAAAATCAAAGGCATACCTTGGACCACTTTTGAAGTAGAGGTTTGGATTGGCACATCTTCCTAGCTTCACTAGGTAACTGTCAATGTGGACATACCAAGCTCAGGAATATTGTTTCAAATCATATAGTGCAAGATGCAAACATTATACTGATCAAACAAATATATTCATTCTTACAAAAATCAATATTGTGAAATCAAATCAACTAAGTTAGCTTATCAAGGTTTAAATGTCAAATCAAAACTTATATCAAAGTCATTAGTATCGTTGTAACAAATTCTTTGGACCAGGAGTCATGTAGAGCTCACATCCAAATTCGAAGTTATAACCTTGTCTATTAACAACAAATATCTAGCCAAAATTTATCAAGTCATCCTCGTGCATAAAATGAGTCATTTATAACCTTAGATGCAAATGCATATACCAAGAATAAGTCATATAAGTTACATCCATTCATTGTGAGATCACTGCATACTTAATCACAATTGTTTTCAATTCAACCAATGTGCCAAAATGAGTGATGCTAATACATAATCACTATTGAATACCAATTAGACACTGAAATTTGTTGTGCCCACATAGCACTATCATCAAGGCAAATCATCATCATCAAGTACCAAATCAAAACCATAACTTGTCATCATTTTTAATTTAGTTAATCCATAAGCCAAAGCATATCTATAAACTATCAAGCATCATGTCAAAACTCCAATACTGCTCATATACTAGCTTCAATGAGAAAATAAAAAATAAAAAACTGATATGCATATTCCAATCCTCTACAAACACAAGTTTAGTTAACATATTCACATTCTCTATAGTAAAAATCCAAACTTCCCTGCTCATAAGACTTTTTATTGACTGCTCCATATATGTAGGACTGTCATACCCCCATTTCACTCATAATTTTATGCATAAAGCTTTAGTTTTTGTGACCTAAAGGCACAATGGAACCTATATGCCTCCTTCTGTGTGGTTGAGAGGCTTACAATCGCACTCTTAAGCCTTGTTCCATGCAGTTGGAGCTTAGACTAAGAGAAACCCTCTCTTCTCAAACTAGAACTTGTTGCAAACCAACAACATCATATACTTGTCTATTTAGATTCAAAAATATTACATCAACAATAAACAATATTACATACATTTAATGCAAATGATAATAGGTGTAGGGATATTATGAAGAGTTTCTCCCTCTTAATGAAAAACCAACTTCAATCATCATCATTCAAATCATCAACTTGTCTATCATCATATTATCATGCATCAACAGAACTGTTAGATCATAAAATCAAACTATATCAGGTTCTAAAACATATATTCATCATGGTCATAACATGTTAGAATAATTATCTTCACATATGAACATGGCATTAAACTTCCATCAAAGGTTACAGTCATATGATTAGGGAAGTCGATAGGTGTATCATCATACTTCAAGGATCATAATCACTTCTTTTACATTTATTCAATCATTAATACAAGGCATCCAATTTTACCATATGTCATCGTTCCTAACCAAGGTCAACAAGAGTATATTGAATATAAATATTTTTGTCACACTTTTATCATTAAGGTTACCATGCTTATCACAAGCATTATTGGTAAATTCAAGTTACCATATATAAGAATCAATGTTCTAGCCTTCTTTATGATATTAGGAAATTCATCATGTCTAAAAATGATAGATTCTGCCAAATATCAGGAATACCAATATATCAAAAGTCAGTGTTTCTAGGAAGTATGTATATGAATTAATAGAATGTAAGGTATTTTTCCAATACCAAGTGCACCAACTCATCATAAGTATTTATAATCAAAATTACTTTCATATGCATATATGAATATATTCCCACCATACCTTAGGGATTACCTTTCAATCCAATGTTTCAGTTCAAACACAACATTGAAACAATACACCATGCATACCTTGTAGTATTCAGATACATGTGCACATTCAACATTGGCAGGTGGAGCACTTTAACAACTTTTCATCAGGTGCCTCTTTCCTTTTCGATTACTAGCTCTCTCTACATGCACTAGCCTTATCTTAAGGAGGATCCATTGATCACATCTCATCAGCAGGTTAGAAGTATCCAAATACTCAAATATACATGCATGAAGTATAATTAATGATCATATCAATAAATCTAACATAAATAAGAAAAAAAAAATACATATCTTCAATGAGAGGTGATAATATCCCTCTTGAACCTGCCTTCAAGAGGCATCACTTTCCATTGTCCATATAACATTGTTTCCTTCATTATATTTCAACCAACTTCATTATTAATCAGACCTAACTGAGACTATCACATCTATGGTTACATTGGTCCCGTCGCAAGAACTATAACATATTCACTTTGATCATGTTATAGTTTCATGACTGCATAATCCAAGCCTTTGACATAATCTAGGGTATTCTTCCAAACCCCAACCAGTAAACCCTAAGAACTATATTTCCTGGGGTTTCCTTCAAACCCTAGTATTCTTTTCTAGGTCTCCTCCATCTTCTCTCTCTTCCATGAAAGGTGTCTTCTCAAGGGTGATCTCAATGAATTTTCTTCAACCTAGCTCTGATACCATGTTAAAATTTATTAGGGCTATCTTGTTCTTTTCTTTGATAATTGCATTTCTTCACTTGCATATTAAATTCTCCCCATGGCATCATAACGTTATTCATATTTACCTAGTTAGTCAATAACATATGAAATTATATAGAAAGAATAATATCATCATCAATGTAGCATAACATAAAGGAAAAATAGAAGAAAAGCATTCACACATAGATACACCAGGATTAGTTGGAGACCAGGGAAAAACCCACTACGAGGAAAACCCTTTCAAATTCTTCTTTTTATTAGATTTTCAATGAGTGATTCAGCAAAAGAGAGTACAATGACCCATATCTTCAATCATAATCCTATCGAGCAAAATTAGTTAAACAAAATCCATGAGATGAACCAATTAATGCTAATGATAAAAAACTTGATTCAAAAGCTTGTAGTCATTTGTCGTTGTCTGCAGTCAACTACCAAACTCTACGACAAACTGAAAAATTTTGCAGTCAACTGATAAAACCAAACCCTATGTCCCAACCGCACAGAGAGAGTATCATGCATGCAACTAAAACCCTTCAACTGCACACGTAGGCCTGCATACCTGCAGTTACAATCGAAATTTCCATGTTGCATGCCTGTGGCTAGGAACAAAAAACCCTAAAACACACATGCAAGCTTCAGACCCTGCAATTTTGGACTTGTGCAAGCCAATCTCCGCAAACTTGCCTCGAGCCTGTTGGGGTTCCCATGTTTTGGCCAGATTGGCAAGACCAAAAGATGAGACAACATCAGAACTGCTTTGGGGTCCTAGGATCTAGCCCTCTTGGACCCGGAGAGGGATCTCTCCAATAAAACAAAGAATGATATATATCTTTGACGCTCAAATGAGATGTTAGGCTAGGTATGAAGCACAAAGGGGGGTTGAAGATGATTTGGTTGGTTGGCTGCTAGGTTGGCCATGAGATCATACACTGAGAAGGTAATGGAAGGAAAGGAACAAAGCAGTAGGACGTTTAGGTAAAGAGGATAGGTCAAGGCAGTGCCATCCATTGGGCTATGGAGTCATGAAAGGGAATTACTTGCAAACCAATAGGCAAGGCTTTCAGAGGGCAAGTCATCTACACTAAAGGATCTTTTTAGATAGATGATGGAATGGAACATTAAGGATTGAAAGTGAGAGAAAGAAAGCAACCCAGTTTATGTCTATAGATCAAGTCAGAGGGCATTTAACTCCAGACCTGCTTGGACATACTCAAAGGAAGTTTTCAATGGAGGGACAAAGGGGCAGCTTATAGATCAGACCAGAGGTCATTTAACTCCAGGTTTGCTTTAGCATGCTCCAAGGGAAAACAAAAATAAGTTTAACAAAGCCAGGGTCTATAGATAAGAGAAGGACTTTGAACCTTCAATGCTTTGACACCAGCAAGAGATCTTAGAAAGGCCAGCTGGTCGCACAAGGACCTTAGTGGACAGGGCTAACTCTAATCCCCAGTTTCCCAAATATTCCAGCTTAAACCCAATAATAACAACTAAAGATAGATTTCATTAATCCATACATCAGCTAGCAAGAAATGACATCCAATACGCTGGTTAAATTGACTGAAATCAACCCTTAGATAACACATTTAGCAGAAAACATTGAAGGCAAGGAGAGCAGAGACATAGGGTACCTAACAAGGGTAAATCCTATGCCATATTTCTGATGCGAGCCCAGAAGACCAATGAACAACATGAAAATGTAATAAAACAATAAGATAAGAAAACATCACCCGTAGTAATAGACCAGGATCCAAAGAAATGTGCTTGATTAATTGATGCAAAACCAGTCACATACACTGAGCTCAATGGCTGTTAACTCCAGACTTTCTCCTCCCAGCCTACTACATTACAAACTACTCTGCTACTCCCTCCCAAGACTGTTCTAACAGTCGAACCGAATCCCTCTAACAGCAACAGCAACAACCGAACAACAACCCTTTACAATCTGTTCTCGAGGATTCTTATAGCTGGAAGAGGAGCAGATGAGGTAGGTGGAAAACTAAATGTAGTATTAAAACCTGGAAGAGGAAGAGAGTCGAGACCCCATTTTGTTTTAAATTATGGGCATTTATCTTCTATGCTCTTTGGATGAAAGAGTGGTCTTCGTTAGGCTGCAATTTACTCCAGGTATGTCTTTGGTGTACTTGCTGCACCACTCTGAACGAAAACAAATAAATGACTCAGGTCTGCCATACCGCATAACTAATGCACTGGTAGCATAGGACTGTTGTCAGGGCGAAATTTCCCCAGGGACATGAAAAAGCATGCAGACGGTATGAGCACTTCGTCCTCTGTGGAAAGAACATTCTGCTGATGGTTATACTGATACATATCGTTTTCTATGCATTGGAAGTTTTGAGCATTCCACGATGTCTTCGAACTGGTACCTTTGTCTTCAAATTATCGGATTAAGGCTCAAGATCCGCAATGACAGACCCTAAACTCTGTTTTCCCACTAATACTCTTTGTCGCTTCCACATTTGCCTCTGACTACGAAATATGTGCTTTAATGGCATCGGAGAGTTTTTTACAGAGTTTGACTCTGTCCTTTGAATGCAAATCCTGTCATGGCTCCCTGTCAAGCCCTTTCCCCATAATTCCAGCTCCTGAAAATGGTTTTTTCTTGTGTTCTTTGTCACTGTGACAGGGACTGTGAATTATGGTGGTTTATTGCTGCCCGAAACCCTGCAAAACACGAAAAATCGTCAAGGAATCATGCACGGGGAGGGTGAATGCGGCGGGGACGATGAGAATGGCCGTGCAGACTGGTAAAATGATGGAGAAGTGCAGGATTGCGGTGGAAAATGGTCGCGGCGAAAGTTGGCGGAGTGTAGTCGAAGGTGGCAAGAACGAAATTTTAACGTAAAACATTAAAATCTGACCTTGAACGCACATATATGCATGGACGGGCGAGAAATACGATGAAACATGTGGAAAGGGTGACGTGGCGGGAGACGGTCAATGGCGGGCATGCGAATAAATCTGGACCGTCCGATCTCAGGAGGAGATCGATGGTTGAAAATGCGTCGAGGGGTGATGGACAGTGGGCCAGGGGTACGGTTGCCTTGGTTTAACTCCCGTGCATCTACGCGGAGTGATCACCATTGGATGGGCAGCTCTGGGTCAGATGGTGCACGTGCATATCGCGCCAAGTTTTCTACCGAACGATAACGCACGATTGGGGGGGGGCGGCGGTTTTTAAACAGTGCCGGTGCCACGTGCCCTGCGTTGAATGGAATCGCTCCGAAATGAGAAATACCACCCACCCTCCAATGGCGGTGCGATAGAAACTGGCGGTTTTTGAACAATGCGCGGCGCGGGGACCACCAGGCGGGTGAAAATCTGACCATTGATTCGGCAAGTAAATGAACGGTGGATGTGTGATCAAGGCAGGGCGAACGGAGTGGGCCACGACGCGGTGCTGACCTGCGAAGACCGTCCGATCTAAACAGATCGACGGCCAGAAATGCTCCCGATATACATTTGTGATGAGCGCTTTCTGCCTTGGCGCCTGGTCTTGGCGCTGGGTCACGTGGTGGAAAAGGGTGAGGGGGCTAGGGCCGAAAGGTGTTAGGCCCACATAATGTGGAAAATGGGTTTTGGCCCATTTTAATGTAAATCAAAGCCAAATAGAGATAACGATAGAGGAAAACAGGGGAAAACAGGCAAAACGAGGGGTATGTGTAGGATTAATAGGGGATTTTGGGAGGATTAGAGGGTAAGAGGGGAATTTTGACAATGGGAAAAAAGTGATGAAATGGATAATTCTGCAAAGGTACAAGGGGCAAATAAAGGCCTTTAGGAGCACAATTTATCTTCATCAGTGAGGCTTTGTGGATGGAAACAACGGAGGAGCTTTTATCAAAGGACACAAGGCACAATGAGGCTTCAAGGATGATGTGTTTTTCAAGAAAAATGCATTCCTTGAAAGCTCAAAAACAATTTAGCCCCCTGCTTGCTTGTCAAGGAATTTATAGGGGGCTAACAGTGGCTCCACATGGGGATGGCTTCTTCTTGAAGGAGTCAAGAATTCGGAAATGATCTTTGGTGTAGGCTAGATGATTGCTGCTTGACCCATCCATTTTCTCTCTTGGATCAACTGCCACAAATTGTGAAGACATCAAATCAGCAGAAACATTCTCAAACAATCTACCTACCCATCCTACAATCCAAGCATTTTTTCTTCCAGGGTGCATTTGGACTAGCAGACCCTTTACATCATTTATTTTTTACAGACAAGAAAATAAACCTATTCTATTTCTACCCTTATTGCTCCATGAGACCAGATTTAGACTGTTGGCCTCATAACTTTCTCTACCTACACTACTATCTGCTAGGATTAGACTGTCTAGCAGATTTCTTCTCTACATTCTAAGACATAAATTGAAAAACAGTCAAGCAAGGATTAGACTGTCTGGCTTGCTAGACTTTGCAGAAATTAAAAACAACTAACTACATGCTCACAGACTGAGCTTTATTGAGCTTTTCCTACCTACCCTACTCTACCGCAAATATTTACAAGTCTAGCTCACAAACATTGTCTTCCAATGCAACCAGTCCATCAAGTGATCCCATGACTAGTCTTTCTTGCTCAACTCCTTGAGCAGGCTGGATAGGTGGGGATGCTCCCACTCTTTTTGTTCCACAACAGCAGCTTTGGAAAATTTGCTTTTTGTTTGCAACATGCTGCTCATAAAAACCCTTGATCCTTCTTCTAATGTTTGCAGGAAATGAACATAAGGATCATGAAATGATACTTGGTTGTAAATATTTGGCAGGTTGATTTTAACCATGATTTCTTCTTCTTCCACTGGATCAAGAATAAGACTCTCTTGAGAAAAATAATCTCCCTCAACTTCTTCATTTTCTAAACCGGAGGACTCATCATATATGGTAGTGTTGTCCTCTTGGAGCTCTGATATGTTTTGCTCTGATGTGCTGAGCTCTGTGAACAGATCTATGTATTCTTGAGCAGGGGTATGTTCTGTTTCTTCCTCCTTTTCAAGAGAAGGCCCCTTAATTTCAATCTGCTCAAGAATTTCTTCTTTGCTTACCTCCTCATATTCTGCAAAGGAAGGCTGCTGGTTTCCAGTTTCACTGATGATCTGTGGTAAAGCAGAATGAATATTCAAGGAATCTTCATCTGCTATTATACTATCATAGCTCTCCCCATCAGTATCATAAATAGCCTGCATTGGCTTATTACTCTCTGGAAGTAAAGGGAAATGATTTTCCTCCCATAAATCTACTAATGATGACCCTGAAAGATTATTTTTTGTTTGGAAAAAATCATCATCAGATAGATCAGAAATAGGAAAATCATGAATATAAGTAATACTGCCAACCGAGCATACTAGATTATCAGCAGGTTCTTCTTCACTTTGATCCGCAGAGGAGCTTTCTGGATCTGTAAAATCAAACTCATAAAATGAATGGGCAAGAGTGTGTGTTCTATAGAAGATTTCTAAGGTGGACTGCTGATTTAATATCTGATCAATCTCTTCTTCTGTCAAAGGAGAAGATTGTTTTGTGTTCCTTTGTGTAGAAGTGCAGCAGCTCTCTGTTTCTTGTACCAGCTGATTTGGAGGCAGGATGTCTTCTTGAACCTCTTCTAGAATATCTTCAGTTGTGCTTGCAGGGAAATATTGAGCATCTTCTGATGTTTCTTGATCTCTCTCTGATTCAGACCAGTCCTCATGAACCTGATGATACTCGGTTAGACTACAAGGCTCATGAGTGGTTTCTTCTTCCACATCAGATTCTGCATCTTCTAAGTGGTCTCTTGTTTCCTCAAAGCAACATTCCCTATTTTCTTTTGCTATTAGGTCCCGATATTCTCTAGTCAGCATAACACAAGACATAGGTAAGCAATCAGGCAGTTCCTGATCACTTTCCTCCTCATCTTCCATAGATTCTTGAGAATCATACATGTCTTGCTCATTATCTAGGTCTTGAGTTTGTTCTTGCTCTGGAAGAGGCATGGTTGTTCTAAATAATCATCATTTGCATTCATATTAGGCATATACATCTCCAGCACTTTACCAAACGTTTCTGTTAATTCATATAATTGATCATACAAAGCATCTAGCTTTGTATCCCTGTCCATGTTTGGATCCATGTTTCTGCAAAGATGGTCACTGCATCTTCTCAACTAGTTATGAGTCTTCTACCAGTGGAATCATTTGGTCTTTTGGGAGTTATGGAGTGTGGAGTCGCCAGGTGGATGTATATGAATGTTTGAAGCAAGATGTTGTCCACCATCAGCAAGTGAATGCCAATATAACCAGATATCTTGGGTCTTTTGAGTGCCTAAGAATGTTTAAGGTGAAATGCACTCAAATCCCCAGTGGAGTCACCATTATGTTGGGGTTCCCATGTTTTGGCCAGATTGGCAAGACCAAAATATGAGACAACATCAGAACCGCTTTGGGGTCCTAGGATCTAGCCCTCCTAGACCCAGAGAGGGATCTCTCCAATAAAACAAAGAATGATATATATCTTTGATGCTCAAATGAGATGTTAGGCTAGGTATGAAGCACAAAGGGGGGTTTAAGATGATTTGGTTGGTTGGTTTCTAGGTTGGCCATGAAATCATACACTGAGAAGGTAATGGAAGGAAAGGAACAAATCAGTAGGACGTTTAGGTAAAGAGGATAGGTCAAGGCAGTGCCATCCATTGGGCTATGGAGTCATGAGAGGGAATTACTTGCAAACCACTAGCCAAGGCTTTCAGAGGGCAATTCATCTACACTAAAGGATCTTTTTAGATAGATGATGGAATGGAACATTAAGGATTGAAAGTGAGAGAAAGAAAGCAACCCAGTTTCTGTCTATAGATCAGGTTAGAGGGCATTTAACTCCAGACCTGCTTGGACATACTCAAAGACAATTTTCAATGGAGCGACAAAGGGGCAACCTATAGATTGGACCAGAGGTCATTTAACTCCAGGTCTGCTTTAGCATGCTCCAAGGGAAAATAGAGATAAGTTTAACAGAGCCAGGGTCTATAGATCAGAGAAGAACTTTGAACCTTCAATGCTTTGACACCAGCAAGAGATCTTAGAAAGGCCAGTTGGTCGCACAAGGACCCTAGTGGACAGGGCTAACTCTAATCCCCAGTTTCCCAAATATTCCAGCTTAAACCCAACAAGAACAACTAAAGATAGATTTCATTAATCCATACATCAGCTAGCAGGCAATGACATCCACTACACTGGTTAAATTGACTGAAATCAACCCTTAGGTAACACATTTAGCAGAAAACATTGAAGGCAAGGAAAGCAGAGACATAGGGTACCTAACAAGGGTAAATCCTATGCCATATTTCTGATGCAAGCCCAGAAGACCAATGAACAGCATGAAAATGTAATAAAACAATAAGATAAGAAAACATCACCTGTAGTAATAGACCAGGATCTAAAGAAATGTGCTTGATTAATTGATGCAAAACCAGTCACATACACTGAGCTCAATGGTTGTTACAGTCCAGACTTTCTCCTCCCAGCCTACTACATTACAAACTACTCTGCTACTCCCTCCCAAGACTGTTCTAACAGTCGAACCGAATCCCTCTAACAGCAACAACAACAATCGAACAACAACCCTTTACAATTTGTTCTCGGGGGTTCTTATAGCTGGAAGAGGAGCAGATGAGGTAGGTGGAAAACTAAATGTAGTATTAAAACCTAGAAGAGGAAGAGGGCCGAGACCCCATTCTATTTTAAATTATGGGCATTTATCTTCTATGCTCTTTGGATGAAAGAGTGGTCTTCGTCAGACTGCAATTTACTCCAAGTATGTCTTTGGTGTACTTGCTACACCACTTTGAACTAAAACAAATCAATGAATCAGGTCTGCCATACCGCATAACTAATGTACTGGTAGCATAGGACTGTTGTTAGGGCGAAATTTCCCCAGGGACACAAAAAATCATGCAGACAGTATGAGCACTTCGTCCTCTGTGGAAAGAACATTCTGCTGATGGTTACACTGATACATATCGTTTTCTGTGCATTGGACCTTTTGAGCAGTCCATGATGTCTTCGAACTGGTACTTTTGTCTTCAAATTATCGAATTAAGGCTCAAGATCCACAATGACAGACCCTAAACACTCTGTTTTCCCACTGATACTCTTTGTTGCTTCCACGTTTGCCTCTGACTGCGAAATCTGTGCTTTAATGGCGCTGGAGAGGTTTTTACAGAGTTTGAATCTGTCCTTTGAATGCACATCCTGTCATGGCTCCCTCCCAGGCCCTTTCCCCATAATTCCAACTCCTGAAAATGGTCCTTTCCTGTGTTCTATGTCACTCTGACAGGGACTGTGAATTATGGTGGTTTATTGCCGCCCGAAACCCTGCAAAACACGAAAAATCGTCAAGGAATCATGCACGGGGAGGGTGAATGCAGCAGGCACGATGAGAATGGTCGTGCAGACTGGTAAAATGGCATAGAAGTGCAGGATTACGGTGGAAAATGGTCGCGGCAAAAGTTGGCGGAGTGCAGTCAAAGGTGGCGAGAATGAAATTTTAACGTAAAAAATTAAAATCTGACCTTGAATGCACATATATGCATGGACGGGCGAGAAATACGATGAAACGCGTGGAAAGGGTTACGTGGCGGGAGACGGTCAATGGCGGGCGTGCGAATAAATCTGGATCGTCCGATCTCAGGAGGAGATCGACGGCTGAAAATGCGTTGGGGGGCGATGGACAGTGGGCCAGGGGTACGGTTGCCTTGGTTTAACTGCCGTGCATCTACGCGGAGCGATCATTGTTGGATGGGCAACTCTGGATTGGACGGTGCACGTGCATATCGCGCCGAGTTTTGTGCCGAACGATAACGCGCGATGGGGGGGCGGTTTTCAAACAGTGCCGGTGCCACATGCCCTGTGTTGAATGGAATCGCTCCGAAATGAGAAATACCACCCACCCTCCAATGGCGGTGCGATAGAAACTGGCGGTTTTTGAACAGTGTGCGGCGCGGGGACCACCGGGCGGGTGAAAATCTGACTGTTGATTCGGCGAGTAAATGAACGGTGGATGTGTGATCAAGGCAGGGCGAATGGAGTGGGCCACGGCACGGCGCTGACCTGCGAAGACCGTCCAATCTAAACAGATTGACGGCCGGAAATGCTCCTGATATACATTTGTGATGGGCGCTTTTTGCCTTGGCGCCTGGTCTTGGCACTGAGTCACATGGTGGAAAAGGGTGAGGGGAGTAGGGCCGAAAGGTGCTAGGCCCACATAATGTGGAAAATGGGTTTTGGCCCATTTTAATGTAAATCAAAGCCAAATAGGGATAACGATAGAGGAAAAAAGGGGAAAACAGGCGAAACGAGGGGTATGTGTAGGATTAATAGGGGATTTTTGGAGGATTAGAGGGTAAGAGGGGAATTTTGACAATGGGAAAAAGGGATGAAATGGAGAATTCTGCAGAGGTACAAGGGGCAAATAAAGGCCTTTAGGAGCACAATTTATCGTCATCAGTGAGGCTTTGTGGATGGAAACAGCAGAGGAGATTTTATCAAAGGACACAAGGCACAAGGAGGCTTTAAGGATGATGTGTTTTTCAAGAAAAATGCATTCCTTGAAAACTCAAAAACAATTTAGCCCCCTTCTTTCTTGTCAAGGAATTCATAGGGGGCTAACAGAGCCTATGTGAGACAAAACCAAGGAAGAGAATAGAAGAATGCTTCATGATGATGATATCCAAATGAGGGTCACTTGAGTTGTATTTATATCCATCCACGTGGGTTCAATTTCTCTTTTGGGTCGACCTGTCCTTTTGTGCACATGTTGGCTTTTCCTAAAAAATACAGTTTCCCTTGTCCAAAATGAGAGCTTCAATAGTCACTGTAGTTGTTAAAAGTTAACAAGATACACCTATTAAAACCACAAATTGTGTACAAATCCCCAAGCAATAAATGGAAAGTTAATATCCCACTACTTGAAAATCACACACCCCCACCAGTCAACCCATAATTGAGCCACGTAAACTATTGAGATGGATAAATCGAGCAATACCGAAGGTTATACGTCAATGTTTTAGAGTATGGAAGCAATACATGTCAATTGTCACCTCGACTAAGGCCCAAGTGGAAACTTGGTGAATGGAAATCAACAAAATCAATTTCAATCTTAATACCCAGGCTTTGTTGATGAAGAGTATATGGTGTTCTCTAAATGGAATAGGGATTTTTAAACATATTATTAATGATAATTACTTGAAATCAATGACGATGCGGAAGTGGGTTGAGGGGGTTGGGGTTCCATCATCGACATCCTACAACTAGAACAACATGATGAAAGTCAAATTTTGGTTGTTTTGCAAACTTGGTTGGGAGGTTTGTTCGGGAAATAACGAGTAATTGGTCTAGATGCCATAAGGGGATATGTTGGGGACCATAAATTTCCTTTGAATCTTATTCGATACATCCACAATATGGGAATATATTTTTTAAACAATAAATATGTAGATCCAGACCCAAACTCAGTATATTTAGGATGGTGCAGTTCTACAGATCTTGGATTAATTGGCGAGTTGGCTATATATATATATATATATATATAGCTTATCTATGGTAGGCATTACATTAAATAACAGGTAGGATGGTTTCGAATGGGATGGCTCTGGGAAAAATGGAAAAAATTTAGTTAAGGGGGAATATAGATACATTACTTCTACACATAAAATTATAGAGACGCCCAGGTATTTGTAAAATATGTGGAAATGGAAATTCCCACTCAAACTTAAGTGTTTTAGTTCGCTAGTGTGGAGGAATAAGATCTTGACATGGGATAATTTATGCAAGAGGGGGTTCCATGGGTCGGGGAGATGTATCATGTGCACTTCGGCATTTGAGGATGTGGAACACTTATTTTTAGAATACCCATTTTTGTTTTCTATCTGGACAGGTATGTTGGACATCTTGAAGTTAGTTGTTGCTTAGAACAATAGTTCTATTGATGCATGTTTGCGGGACTAGCCCTTGGATTATTAGGTATGGTGTACTCTTCCCATATTTATTTTTTGGGGTATTTGGCATAGTAGAAATGCTATATTTGTTATGATTATTTTATAGACATCAAGAGGACATGCATATCAATTGTGGCATATTTTAATGAACTTGTACCAGCAGTGTCAAAGTGGCTTGTAAAGCTTAACATAATTAATTATATGAGTGTGTTGTTTTCTTGTTAAACGTACTTTCCAACTGTACTCAAAAAATTATATCAACCTTATGAAAACCAAAGGGACTATGAAAAAAAAAAAACTATGAAATCAACAAAACACTGATAAAAAATAAATAATAAATAAAAAGAAAAAAAAGAGAGGTTAACTTATCAAGAAACTCAAAAAGTCATGCTAAAGAAAAGGTCAAAAGTAAAATGAGACAAAAGTTGGAAAAAAATTATACAAGCAGGAAATTGATTTTGATTATTTATTCTTGTCCTACTCCTATGTATGTCTTGAGATGATATCCATTCGTACTATCGGGCATGATATAATAATTTTCATCATTCAAAATATAGGAATTAGGCCTGATAACAGTAGCAATTTTAAAAGGGATAATCCATAATTTTTGGAACTTATGATGTTTTCCCTTTTTTGCATGCAAAGAGTCACATAACAACACTCTTTAATAAACAGTAAAATTAATAGATTTAGGTTTCTTGTCAAAATATTTCTTTACTTTTTGCATCTCGCGTTTAAGATTACCAATAGAGTGATTGTGTTGTTCTTCCAATGCTAATAGGGATAAGACTCTTTGAGGGATATTATCATAATTAAGCTCTTCATCTTGCATGGCAAGGCGTAAAGAATTCAACTGAAGTTCAACAAGCATAACTACCTCTTTCCCATTACATAAAATGAAAAGGAGAAGCATTAGAATTGGATTTCACAATTGTGAAATCATCCCATGGGGAATTTTATATAGATTATGCCAATTACGGGGTTTGCCATTTATGATTTTCTTTAAGATTGAGATTAGATTTTTATTTTTGGATTTTTCTTGCACGTTACCTTGAGGGTAATAAGTGGAAGTCAGGTTGGGGAACATGTGTATTTGTGCATCAAGCCCAAGAAGAGATCCTTGAGGATTGGATCATGTGCCAAGTTGGCACTGTGATATTGCGGACCTTTTGAGATCCTTGAGAGGATTGGACCAGTGGCCTATCGACTTGCACTCCCTCCAATAGTGAAACTCTGTTTTTCATGTTTCATTACTTGAAAGGTATAAAAATGATGCTTATCATGTTATTGATTGGTCTATATTGCAGGTGGAGAAAGAAGGAGAATTACAGTCGGAACCTCTTTTCATATTGCAGTGGAAACAACTCATGCCCAGTAATAGAACCATAAATCAAGTTAAAGTGTAGTGGAAGCACTTTGGACCCGAAGATGCTACATGGGAGATGGATGATCAAATGCGAACTATGTATCCTTCATTGTTTGTCGATTGAGGAAAATCAATTTTGGTATTTGTACACATTGATGTATGGCTTCTATTGTAAATACAACCATGAGCTAAGTTATAAAGCTCCAATAAGCAGTATGGTTGTTATATTGTCATTTTATCATGATGGTTTTTGCTTTGAGAAGGTTATTCATTGTAAGTATTGCATTGAACTAAGTTATAAATCTCCATGGGCAGTAAGTTTTATTTAAACAATTTTGCTGAGGTATAGGTTTTGTTTAACACCGAGGACAATGTTCCCCAAGGGGGAGGGTTTTGTAACAAATGTGGGTTAAAATTTAATGTAATAAAAGTTACTATAGGAAAAAATAAGACCACGTTTAAGGGACACTTATTCCAAGCTTAATGTTGGGAAAAATATCCTTGTGAGCATCACTGAATGTGTTTATGGCTAAAGGAAATTAGGAAAGGAAAGGGATAAGGAATTAAAAAGGAAAAAAGTATTTTTGGCACATTTATTTATGAAAATAAAGGAAATTAGGAGAAAAGGTGAAAGGTCACAGGTTTCATGTGAGGAGGAAATTGAAGGAAAATAATGGAAAATGAAGAAATAGAGGCCTCATTGATAAAAAGGCCTTTGAGGATCAGTTGGTCCATTTAGTCCAATGAAAAAAACAACTAATGAAAAAAATACTATTAGTCCATTTAGCCATTTCTAGGTTGAGAGTAAAAGAAACTAAACATCCACCATGAAAAACAAAAGTGTCTTCCATACAAATATTGTCAAGCAAGAGAAATGACAATAGTGAAAGCTTTTAAGAGCAATAACAAGAGCAAGAGTTAAAGCTTCTAAGACAACCATCCATGTCTTGATTTCTGGCAATTGTAACATGATTTCAACTATTTTAAAGAGCATCTCTTATCCATCATCGTCACGTTCCAACAATGTATTTCTAATAAGAGTCTTCATATGCCAATATGAGTTCACAATACTATAATACTTAGTGTCCCAGGTTCTAGAGCTTCAAGTATTTGGAATCTAGTTTCCAAGTTCCTCATCCATGTCCTAATCATGTAAAAACCTCCTATTCTGAGAAACCTCTTCATTTAACCCAACACTCTCAACTCAAATTTATAGGGAGGTCTACTCCCAATACTCATCATGCACCTCACAAGCTTAGTCTTGGGCAAGAGAGCAAGACATCTTACCCTGACCTTATTGACCACATTGTGAAGTACGCACTTGTGGCATGAAAGAAAGAAAAAACTCAAATATGTTTCCAACCACTGTCACCTCACCATGGAATCCTCATTGGGCACTGAATGATAGGCCAGAAGTAGGTGGACAACAATGCACAAGAGCCCAACAATATACAATAAGATAAAAATAAGAATATCCACCATGGTCGTGACCAGTATAGATCATAATGAGTTCCAAGAAGGTGGCTTGGAAGAACAACACATAACTGTCATCATAATATACGTAGGGGGGAACAAATCTTTGTTTTATGCTGACTGTACAATCGCCTCAAAATCGTTGCAAATTAAAGTTTTTTTTGGTCGGTCAATAGGCTTCTATTAATTTGTCAAAAAATTACAATAGATTTGCTTGAGAAGCACTACTCATCTGACTTGACTCCTACCATATTTGTTGGCCAGAAGGGAGACATGAAAACTGAGTACAAAAAGCCAAAATTGAGTAAGAACCCAAAAACATAATGACTAGAAAGCCCAAAACGCTTCTAGGACAAGAATGCAACCCACAACCATCAATGAGTAGGACGAAATGCTAGAGCAGGGTCTTCACTTGGAAACTCTAGGGGTCCAGGCTCTCTACAGATGTGGAATTCCAAGTGAGCAAGGCATCCCTCAGTATGCTCTAGTCACTCATTAATTATCCTTTGGCCTTGTCAAAGAGAAGCCAAGCGATCTTGAATGTTCCACTAGTTGTGCTGTAGATCATTCATAAAACCATTTACCTCATGACGATCATCATGAAGATGTTGATTGGGTTCTTCCAGTAGTGAAGTAACGTTTCTAAATAGGAGATACAAAGAGTCCAGAGAGGGGGTAATATCCACATGGCCTAGAGAAGGAACGTGGTCATGGGCCACCTCACCCTCAAATGTCGCCTCTGCATCACCAAATCCCTAGCATGTCCTCCATGACCATTTCATTGGTCTCGTGGCCCTATTCCCCACCTTGCTCGACCATGATGCCTATACATCACCACCCTTACTTGGGACCATATAGACCAATTGTTGAGCTTCCACCTCACAAAGGGAGATGGTGACACTTTCAACCTCCTAGAGTTAAATTTTTTTTGCCACCAGACTTAACACAATCCTCTACCAAAGCCTGGTTTTCACTACCATCCTATTCAATTCGATTCACCCCCACTGCATCACCCTTGGCTATGGAGGGATAAGGCACATGCCAACAAAAATAGAAACCCTAGGTCTCTAATTTCCCACCAAGTGCCCCAAGGCTATTATGAGGGATATAAAGACTGAAATTAAAGGTAAAAACTGGAAGATTGAGGTGTAACACCACAAGACCAAGAAATAAAACGAAGTAGGAGGAACTGAAGAACACATCCCCAAACAAATGGGAAGTTCAACACTCTGAAAACCAAAGAGGAAAACTTGGAAAATTACAACTACATCTGCAAACGAACTCCAACGCGAGGGTGTACCACTATCACACCAATTCCAAGAACGTCTCTTCCTCTCCAAACCCAACCAACTACAAGATAAAACCAAACAAGCCATCACTCCAGGAACCCACACTCTATGTATGTGGCCACCGGTAGCGCCGCAAAGGAAACCCCACCTACCTCTAACATTCTTAGATGCAAAAAACACAGACCAAATGAACATGCATAGGTTGATAGCATTCCACTTATAATATTTCCTTACAACATCTGGAAAGTTCTAGGGGTCACACACCCAACACTGAACCAATCATTCCACTTATAATATTTCCTTACAACATCTGGAAAGTTCTGGGGGTCACACACTCACTGCAATTAAGGTTTTTTGATTTCCTTGGTCAAATTATTTCTCTTACAACTTTTTCTATTACCATAATCACCTATAGGCTATTGTAATTTGTATTAACTATATGCATGATATATGCTTAAGAAAGTCTACATCAATAAAAATTATCTTGTAATAGTTTGTAAGTTGCTAAAATGTTCCACTCATTGTATGCATCACACTTAGCCTTTGGATTTCTAATCCTTTTAATTTGTTGTAGTTTCAAACTTGTAACTTGAAGTCCCCTATGCTTTGGACTACATTGACCCATCCATAAGTAACACTAGATGTTACTAGATCTTTGTTAGAACCTATTAGGAGAACTCTTTGAACAACAATCACCCCATAGACATAAAATCCTTTTAAACACAAAATTGTGGCATACACTTCATGCTTAGGTTTCCCTAAATATTGGCTACATATATATGTAGAAGTAGAGAAGGATTTATTCTAAGTTGTCAATGCAACAACTATGTTATTATAGGCAGGAAAGGAAATGAATTTTTGAATCCAACCTTTCCTTTTGAGAGGCATCGCAAGCTTGTAGGATCCAATTGGGAGTTTGATCTTTTTCAATACAAAGGGAGTTAGCATGTGTAGTTGAAGAAGGCAATGTAGGTGATGATTAGGAAGAAGAAGGAGATGCAAGATTATGTGGAGGAAAGTGGTGTAGTGTTGAGCTCAAAGAATGTGGTAGAGGTAGCGAGTTCTACAAATGAGACATAAATAATTTGACAAAAGTAGTAGATGTTAATCAAATAAGTAATCAATGTTCAAAAACTTATTTAATAAAATGTTGTAGAGTTATTTAATGAAAAACTCATCTCTAAATAACTCCATCAATAACAACACTTCAACTATGAAAACTAATAAAATTACAAAATAAAAAAATTCTAAATTATAATACAAAATTAAACTAAGAAAAAATCTTTAAAACTCAAAGCAAATTAATGAAAAGTTAACCAACCTTATACTACCCTAATAACATAAAGTTGACCATCCTTATATTACCCCAATGACATACACACAAAACTAACATAACATATTTGATAAAGACTAATAACACACACACACATGAAGAAGAAGAAATTATTTTAATGTCCAATAGGCTAAAAATAACCTATGGGACATATTGCTTCTCTCTCCGGCTCTTGCATATATGATAAATAATAATAACAAACAAACACATAAAGACTAATAACATATATCACAACCACCATTAACATATATAGCAACCACTATAACATATATATCACAATAAATAACTAGCATATGGGCTATAGAGGGGAAGGGAACACTGAAGTGGAAGAGGTTAAATTTTGATCATATGTAAATATATTGAATGTAAAATTTACCATTCATTTAGAATATTGAATGCGAATTTAACCATTCATTTAGAACAAGTCTTGTAGGGCAATTTAGTTTAGTCTTGTAGTCTTGTTTTGGCATAAAATAATAATTTGAGATGTCTATACATTTACAATTTTACTTCTACGCAGATAATGGTGAGAAGTAATTTATGGTAAGTATATTTATTTACATCTTATTCATGTCTTTAAATTATAGTGAGAGGTGAGAAGTGATTGATATTAAATATGTTATTTACTTAAATATGAACTATTTTTAAATTTTTAAATTTTCAATAGAATTATTACACAAATATTTAAAATTATGGTGAGAAGTAATTGATGGTAAATATGCTATTTACTTAAATATGAATTATTTTTAAATTTTTAAATTTTGAATAGAATTACCACACAAATATTTAAAAATCATGCATAAATATCACAACAATATTAAAAAAAATAGATTATTTACTTAAATATGAACTATTTTTAAATTTTTAAATTTTGAATAAAATTACTACACAAATATTTAAAAATCATACATAAATATCATAACAATATTAAGAAACTTTCAAAATATATATATATATATATATATATATATATATATATATATATATATATATATATATATATATTATTTTTCCTATTTTAATTTTAAAATAATATAAAAAAATTTAATATATCACAATTTTTCTTAATAAGATATATATTAATAATGAAAATTTATAATCAAACTATACCTAATACAATATTCCTATAAAAATTAAACTATAAATACAATATTTTTATAAATCAATTATTACAATTCAAACCATATCTATGTGAATCGACTATTATAATACAATATTCCTAAATCAATTGTTACAATCCAATTCAATGTTACCACGAACCTATGGCTAGGGACCAAAATGGAATTCGGAACCTCCCTGAGATTAAAAATGAGGAATGTTTAATATTTAAACAATAACTTCCAAAATTTTATCATAAATTTTTTTATGGAATGAACATTAAATTCATTATATCGCATTATATCCGTGAGCTTCCCACGCCCGAAAGGTGGCGGCCTGCATTCATTTGCATCTGTACTTCTATCGTGCAGCTTCCAAGGTAAATACCACGTCGCTTATATTGATTTTTTTCTCCCCTTCTTATTTTCCATTGAGAGCTACCAAATTCCTCGCCGAAGTGATGTTTAATATGCCTTGTGGGGTTGGGTGTTTAACCTGCTTTCTGGTGTTTGGCATGATTTGGATTTTGGCGAGCAGGCCTGGGATATGACAATGCAACTTCTTATTATGATCCCAACCAGGGTTTTTGCCAGAAACGGACGGGTGGGCACCAAGAAATGGAATTTGACGAATCAATCCTCCGTCAGTGAAAAAGGATCAATTTTTCGTTCAAAAGCTGAACACGTCTTGCAAATTGGTCTTAACCGTGGAATGTGAGGAATAGGTTGGATTTCAAATCCTAAACCTGCGTAGAATGGAAGTGAACCGATAGCTGCGAAAGCTATGTTATTTTTTACATATGTATACGGAGGCACATATTTGCGCGAAAATGAGGGCACGGATAAGGCGTGTAGCTGTAAAAAACTTATCTGCAAAGACATTGCCATTAAGCGCAGGTCAGTGTTAAAATTTAAATGCGTTTATTATTTTTTTTGGTATTATTTTTGATCATTGGGAACAATTTTTAAGTAAAGGTCTGTTATGGATTACTAATTGTCTGAGTGTTACATAGAATGTGTTAAATGCTCAACTGCATATACATATGCGGGAATAGGGCGTGCAATCTGATACAAACTCTGCATAATAGAGGGCATTCTAACAGAATCCTCTGTACATACATTCGTGCAAATCATTGCTGATCTTTGCTGCTGCTTTTTGAAAATTAAGAATATTTTATTCACGCACATTGAATTTATTTAACCCTCCCTTTACAGGAACATATGACAAATATTCCTGATAAATTTTTAGTAGCGGTAACACCTAGATGCCAAACTCCAGATTTGAACTGCTGAGCTAAACTACTAAACATGACTACCAAACATTCTCACAGAAAAGAGCGAAACGGACTGAATACCAAACAGAAACAGAGCAACAGAGGAACAAATTACAGAAGTTGCAGGAGAGTAACCCGTTACAGAGAAGGTTAGCGTTTCAATCGTGCACAATCATTGCATTGGAACTCTATAATCCTAGTTACTATGGTCAATGCCACTTATGGCCCCTCATCATAGTTATGTAGTTCTATGAGCCCTACCTAACCCTAATAGAGATGCAGTATGATAAATTTTCATGGCATTTCCCTCTCTCCTGGCTAAAATTTACCATTATCCACGATTGTCCATGCAATCCTCCATGCTCTGCTCGTTCAGGAGTCCGTGGATAAACTTTAAATTTTAAACAATGGAGACATGTATCTGCAGAGCCAAATGTATAGGTGTCTCTGTTAGTACGAAACAGTGTTAATGTAATATTCCCAAATGAGAAAAGTAGGAATGTAGTGCAAAATGTTGGAACAAAATTGCAGATCATCATTTATAAAGCAAGAGGCCAATATGGAGACCTTTCATATGTTATTACAGCAACAAAATATGTTTAATAATTGGCCCATAAGATGCATAATAGGAAAAACAAGCCTCCAATGAATAAAATGCTCCTCAATATGATGTAATATTCTACCTAGCTTGCTAATTGGAATATTGCATTTTTGTGTTATTTTGCTGCTTTAGATAGGAATAATAAATAAAGTGAGAAATAAGAGGGGTCACCTCACTTTAGCCACCTCACTTTATAATAAAGTGTTCTTTTTCCTAGTAGCTTGACGTTGTAACTTAGAGAGGGGGCCTTTGGGGTCCACGTGGGTGATGGAGGAGACATAAAGTTAACCCAAGGTAAACTGCGCAGATCCAGGGTGAGTGAGTTTGGAGGGAGATTGGTGCTATAAAAGGAGAGGCTCTCACCCCATTTGATCATCCATGATTTGATATTCTTATTGATAGCTAGACTTTGTCTGCTTCGGCACGCCGGTTGTTTAGTCGGTCTGCAGCACTGCTTAGTGCACGAGTGTCTCCGGTCGGAGATCTCACCCTTAGCCTCGGGGGACTTCGAGTGCCTGCCCTGGTAAGGTTTTTCTGGTTTCACCCTTAGCTTCGGGGGACTTCGAGTGCCCGCCCTAGCAAGGTTTTTCAGTAGCAAAGCAGCAGCATTTCTGGAGCACATCTGAGGAGGAGGAAAGCCCTCTTGTGGCTGCGCAGAGCAAGAGAAGGGAGGACGCTGAATCTTTGAGGAGAAGGACGCTGTTTTATCTGAAGAGAGGACGCTGCTCCTTGCAGGAGAGGAAGGACGCTGTCCAAGGAGGACGCAGTTCCAGACTGGCAGAGAAAACGCTGTTTGAGGGGCAGAAGGACGCTGATCAAGCCCAGAGTGAGGACGCTGTCCATTCTTGGAGGTGAGGGTTGCAGATCTGAAGGTTTCTTGTCAGATCTAGCTTTGAGAAGGATAGATCTTGCAGATCTAGTCCTGTATGTTGCAGATCTAGCCTTGTATAGTACAGATCTGAGGGTTTTGCAGTAGATCCAGCTTGAGGAGTGACAGATCTGAGGAGTTATTGACAGATCTAGTCCAGATCTGAAGGGGAAACACCAGATCTAGCCCTAGAGGCTGTAGATCTGAGGAGATAGTTCCAGATCTAGCATAGATCTGAGGGATTGGTAGCAGATTGGGTTTTGGAGGACGCAGATCGGCAAAGGGAGGACGCAGTTGTGATAGGAGGCTCCAGATCCATCAGGTGGGACGCAGATCTGAGGAGCAGATCATTGTGAGGAGTGCTTAACAGCGTTTTCCAGGATCCTGTAGCAGCTTCATCTGTCTGGAGAGTTGAGGGCTTGGTGCTTTATCTCTGTTTCTCGCGCCGTCACTGTGCGTACGCGTTTTCTCCATTTGAGAGGGTTTCAGGCCTTCACCCCCCGAAATATAGCTTCATCTCCGCTCGTGTGAGCAATGACGCCGTCCCCGTTGCAGCCCATTCTTCTCGTTGAGAGGGTCTCCACTTGCCTAGGCAAGCATAGGTGCACTTACCTCGATTTATTGTACCCTCTCTATGTACTGGACACAAATGGCTCGCATTTTTTGGTGTTACATGTGTCATGATTCAGTGATCTGGTTCAGTTTATATCTGTAGTAGTGCATTTCTGTTTATTACTAGTTATTTCCCTTTGGGGATATTACAGTGGTATCAGAGCTTAGATCTGGCTCAGCCTGTGGTGCTAGCAATCTATGGCACCTAGGGGTCGCCCTACTCTCCTCGGGGGAGGTGATTCTGATTCAGATACAGAAGGGAGGAATCCAATGGAGGCCATGTTGGCAAAGTGGACTGAGAAGTTGACTGAGAAGATGGATGCAAAGATGGATGCATTCATGCAGGAGGTAACTAAGAAGGTTGCAGAGGGGACGCAGAAAGAGCCCCTTAGAGTTTCGCAGGTAGGGGAAGGTTCGGGAGCGTCTAGTTACATACCAGATGCTATCCCCATTGTGACTGCGCAGAAGACCGATTCCATGGACACACGACCTACCATGCCTACTTTTCCGGTAGAAGGAGATGAGCAGACGGCATCAGGAGATGGGGATGTCGATCATCAGGCAGTTTGGTTTGCAGATTGGCGAAGCCTGGGACAGGAATTCATGGATGCTATCCCTCTCAATCAATATCTGCAATTCCGAAGCGGCGGTAAGCCTCATGATCGAAATAAGGGACGGGGTTCCCACCGTGATAGTAACCGTGCAGCCAGCAAATTTCATTTGCCGATGTTTGACGGGTCACCAAAGACCACAGCCAGGTCTTGGGTGGAAAAGCTAGACCTTTATTTTCAGCTTAACCAGATGCCAGAGAAGGAGGCCATTAAGATGGCTGCATTACATCTAGAGGGTGAGGCCCAGAACTGGTGGTTTCATGGGTTGACTACACTGGGGCATTCCACAGTGACTACATATGCTGAGTTCACCAGGAGGGTGGTGAAACGTTTTGATCAGAAGGACCCGGATCAGCCTTTCCTCGAGCTGACCAAGCTCATTTGAGGGTTTCAGTGATGGTACCTGACATATCAGCAGCTCGGTTGGTCACGATGTTTTTGGACGGGCTGACAGAACCACTTCGTGGTCTAGTCCGGTCAAACAAACCGGCTACACTTCAGGATGCTATCAGCAGGGCCCGTGACCTACAAGATGTGTTGCCCAGGACTCGGCCACCTTATCCCCAGAGACAGGCTTTCCAGCCTAAGGGTAAGGACATAAGGGTTCCGCCTCCCAAGGCGAATCCCGGACGAGGACAGTATGATGATGAGGCTAGGAGAGAGCTGAGACGGAAGCGATTGTGCTTCACCTGCCAGGAGCCGTGGGCACCGGGACACAAGTGCACCGCAGGGAAGGCACACTTCATAGAGGTCTTCTCTGAGGGCAGCGGAGAAGAGGACGAGTTGGAGGATGAGGAGGCAGGAGAGTGTTATGCAGCGCAGAGTGCTTTACCACCTCCACCACCAGATGCGGGAGAGGCATCATTTGCACCTACTGGGGGAGCTCTAGCAGCATTACGAGGAGTCCCCAAGTATCTGACATTGCGCGTGCGTGGGACAGTGTGGGGACAGCGTGTCTCAGTTCTAGTTGACAGTGGGGCCACCCACAATTTCATCGATGCCCAGATGGTCGCACGGAGAGGCATACCCACGGAGAGCTTCGATGGGTTTTCTGTTTTGGTCCCAGGAGATCAGACCATGGATTGTGCTCGATATGTACCAGAGTTATCAGTGACGATGGGCACCTATACTTTGACTGATCACTTCTTTGTGGTGGACATTCCGGACACCAATGTGATATTGGGAGTGCAGTGGCTTATCACTCTGGGAAAGGTCACAACAGATTGGAAAGCCTTGGAAATGGAATGGGATGATCCCAAGACGGGGAGGCATGAGAAGATCCGAGGGCAGAACACATATTTACCCCAGACGGTATCGGCACACAGCATGGATGCAACATTCCGCAGAGGAGATATAGAGTGGGCAGTCGAGCTGCGGGCTTCAGAGATAGTAGATACAGGTAGGACAGTGCATCCTGATCTACAGACTCTCCTCGACAAGTATGCAGTGGTTTTTGGAGACATGCCACCAGGACAGCCACCAGACCGGGGGTTTGAGCACACGATCGAGTTGGAGCAGGGTGTACAGGCAGTGATTACCACACCGTATAGGCATCCCAAAGCCTATCGGGATGAGATAGAGCGGGCCATCCAGGAGCTGCTGGCCCTTGGGCACATTCGACCCAGCACCAGCCCTTTCGCTTCCTCAGTAGTGTTGGTGAAGAAGAAGGATGGCACACTGCGTATGTGCATTGATTACAGGGCTTTGAACAAAAAGACGCTGAAGAACAGGTACCCCATTCCCAGGATCGATGAGTTGATGGATGAGCTGAGAGGAGCACGGTTCTTCTCCAAGATTGATTTGAGGTCCGGGTACCATCAGATACGCATGAGGGAACAGGACATTCCCAAGACCGCTTTCAGGTGTCACTATGGACACTTCGAGTTTCTGGTCATGCCATTTGGGCTGACCAATGCACCTGCCACTTTTCAGTCTTGCATGAACCATATCTTCAGGGATCATCTGAGGAAGTTCGTGCTGGTCTTCTTTGATGATATTCTCATATACAGCAGGACCTGGGAGGAGCACCTCCAGCACATTGAGACAGTCTTACGCATTCTGGAGGAGCAGCAGTTCTTCGCCAAACTCTCCAAGTGTGAGTTTGGATTGACAGAGATGTTGTATTTGGGACACATCATAGGAGTGGACGGGGTGAGAGTCCATGATGAGAAGATCCGGGCTATCAGGGATTGGCCAGAGCCGCGGAATGTGACAGAGCTTAGAGGATTCATTGGTATCTGCACTTACTATAGGAAGTTTGTGAAGGGTTTTTCACAGCTTGCTGCACCCCTCACGGAGCTAACCAGGAAGGGTGCATTCAGTTGGACGGATACCGCTCAGCGAGCTTTTGATAAGCTCAAGGATGTGATGAGTAGTTGTCCGGTGCTGGCACTGCCAGATTTCACCCAGCCCTTTATCCTAGAGTGCGATGCATCAGGGGAAGGGATTGGAGCAGTTTTGATGCAGGAGGGTCATCCGATTGCATTCGAGAGCCGAAAGCTCCTTCCACATGAGAGACTTTATCCTATCTATGATAAGGAGATGTTGGCCATCATGCATGCATTGGCCAAATTCCGGCAGTACTTGGTAGGCGGAAGATTCAGAGTCAGGACAGATCATAACAGCCTGAATTACTTTCTGGAGCAGAAGCAGTTACAGGAGAGACAGCAGAAGTGGATCAGCAAGATCCAGGCTTACGATTTTGACATAGAGTATGTCAAAGGGAAGAACAATGTGGTAGCAGATGCCCTTTCCCGTAGACCAGCCACATTATCCCTCATGAGCTTGGACGCTGATTGGAAGGCTCGACTATTGGTTGAGTATTCCAAGGATAGATTTGCATGCGAGGTGTTGGATGGACAGGTAGCAGATAGCAGATACAGGGTGGCGGATGAGGTCATCTATTACAGGGATCGGATCTTCTTGACTGGGGGATCTCAGCTCAAGGAGAAGATACTCCATGCCTCTCATGATTCACCATTGGCGGGCCATCAAGGGTTCACCAAGATGTACAGGGCCATCCGGGAGAGATTTGCATGGAAGGGCCTCAAGGAGGACGTACTCCAGCATGTCAGGGAGTGCGAGGTTTGCCAGCGGAACAAAGGGGAGATGAACCATCCCGCAGGGTTGTTACAACCGCTTCCCATTCCTGAGGGGAAGTGGGAGAGTGTCTCGATGGACTTCATCACGGGTTTGCCCACAGTGCAGGGCAAGGACTGCATCTTCGTAGTAGTTGACCGACTAACGAAGTATGCTCACTTCTTTGCCATTTCGGCACACTACACAGCAGCACAGGTGGCAGAGTTGTTTTTCCGGGAGGTTTTCAGATTGCATGGTCTACCCAAGACCATTGTTAGTGACAGGGACAGCCGCTTTATGGGTGGATTTTGGCAGGAGCTCTTTCGACTAGTAGGGACCGAGTTGACACCGAGCACCAGCTATCATCCCCAGACGGACGGGCAGACAGAGATAGTTAACAAGTGGCTGGAGGGCTACTTGCGTAACTACGTCAGTGGGCAACAGCGAGCGTGGCTGAAATGGCTACATCTGGGCGAGTACTGCTACAACACAACCCATCATATGTCTATCGGCATGACACCGTTTTATGCGTTGTATGGATCTCATTCCTTGTCTTTTGTGGATGTGATGTTTGGGGTTAGCAGGGCTCCACGAGCCAAACTATGGATCCAAGAGAGCCAAGACATCCTTCGGACTCTCAAGGACAACATAGCCACCGCCCCAAATCAGCAGAAGTTATATGCAGACAGGGGCCGAGTGGAGCGACACTTTGAGGTAGGGGATTTGGTCTACTTGCGGTTACAGCCATACCGCCAGTCTTCACTCAAACAGAAGGGGGCAGAGAAGCTTAAGCCTCGTTTTTATGGACCATACAGGGTGATTCGTAGGATCGGACAGGTTGCATATGAGTTGGAGCTGCCCCAAGGCAGCCGGATTCATAACATTTTCCATGTATCATGCCCGAAGAAGGCACTGGGCCAGCACGTGACAGTCACCGGGGAGCTACCACCGACAGATGATGAGGGGCACTTGGTATTACAGCCAGAGGCCATTATTGACACCAGGGAGAGACAGCTGCGGAGCAGGAAGATCAGAGAGTTCTTGGTGAGATGGAAGAATCTGCCAGATGAGGATGCCACTTGGGAAGATGAGAAGATCTTACGGCATCCCTCACTTCAGTTGCTTGAGGACAAGCAACGTTTTGTCGGGGGAGACTGTAATATTCCCAATTAGCCTTGCTAATTGGAATATTGCATTTTTGCTTTATTTTGCCGCTTTAGATAGAAATAATAAATAAAGTGAGAAATAAGAGGGGTCACCTCACTTTAGCCACCTCACTTTATAATAAAGTGTTCTTTTTCCTAGTAGATTGACGTTGTAACTTAGAGAGGGGGCCTTGGGGGTCCACATGAGTATGATGGGGGAGGCATCAGACTGACCCAAGGTAAACTGCGCAGGTCAAAGGAGAGTTAAGTTTTGGAGGGAGTTTGGCATTATAAAAGGAGAGGTTCTCACCTCATTTGGATCATCCATGATTTGATATTATTATTGATAGCTAGACTTTGTCTGCTTCAGCACGCCGGTTGTTTAGTCGGTCTGCAGCACTGCTTAGTGCACGAGTGTCTCCGGTCGGAGATCTCACCCTTAGCCTCGGGGAACTTCGAGTGCCTGCCCTGGTAAGGTTTTTCTGGTTTCACCCTTAGCTTCGGGGGACTTCGAGTGCCCGCCCTAGCAAGGTTTTTCAGTAGCAAAGCAGCAGCATTTCTGAAGCACATCTGAGGAGGAGGAAAGCCCTCTTGTGGCTGCGCAGAGCAAGAGAAGGGAGGACGCTGAGTCTTTGAGGAGAAGGACGCTGTTTTATCTGAAGAGAGGACGCTGTTCCTTGCAGGAGAGGAAGGACGCTGTCCAAGGAGGACGCAGTTCCAGACTGGCAGAGGAAACGCTGTTTGAGGGGCAGAAGGACGCTGATCAAGCCCAGAGTGAGGACGCTGTCCATTCTTGGAGGTGAGGGTTGCAGATCTGAAGGTTTCTTGTCAGATCTAGCTTTGTGAAGGATAGATCTTGCAGATCTAGTCCTGTATGTTGCAGATCTAGCCTTGTATATTGCGGATCTAAGGGTTTTGCAGTAGATCCAGCTTGAGGAGTGACAGATCTGAGGAGTTATTGACAGATCTAGTCCGCGTATCCAAGGGGAACACCGTACCCAGTTTGGAGGCTATAGATCCGAGAGATCTATCCGCATCTAGCATAGATCTCGGGGTTTGCAATAGGATGGTTTTGAGGACGCATCGAAAGGGAGGACGCAAGGTGATAGGAGGCTTCGCATCCATCAGTGGAACGCACCGAGGAGCGCATCATTGTGAGGGGAGTGCTTAACAAGCCGTTTTCCGTGATCCCGTAGCAGCCTTCATCCGTCTGGAGAGCGGGGCTTGGTGTTTACCGCGCTCGCGCCCGCGCCTGGGCAGAGACCGCGTTTTCCATTTGAGAGGGTTTGCAGACTTCAGCCCCAGCGCAGTTCATCTTCAGCTTGCAGAGCAGCCAGGACGCTGTCCTTGTTACAGCCACTTTTCTGTTGAGAGGGTCTCCACCTGCCTAGGGCAGGGATAGGTGCACTTACTCTGATTTATTGTACTCCTCTCTATGTACTTTCTGATTAATAAAATGGCTCGGATTTTGGTGTTACATGTGTCATGATTCAGTGATCTGGTTCAGCTTATATCTGTATTAGTGCATTTCTGTTTATTACTATCTATTTCCCTTTCGGGGATATTACATATGAGGTGTTGACCATATAGAAAAGTTGGAAAACCCTTACAGTGTTATTTTATTGGATCTGCAACAACAGTAGATTATACATCAGATCTAGAGCTAATATGTGCTCTAAATGTTAGATCTATATCATATCGATGCACTATACAAGCTCCTCTAAAGAACCCCTCAAGGGTTTTTAGCAAAACACCAAGTACAAGTTGTAGATCTGAGATCTAAGACTGTAGATCTACTAAAAAATATAGATCTGGAAAGTTTGGCTAATCTAATATGATCAATAAAATAGCCTCCTCCAATAGATCCTCAAAGTGAAGGGAAAATCCCCATCACTAGAAAATCAGCTCTCCAAATGGTGTGCTAAACCACCCTGCAACTCCACCTACAAAAATAACATAGATCTAGAAGTAAACTGTGCTGTAGGGATCAAAATAAGGTTGGCCTGGTGCCAAGATATGAAAATGAGCTCAAAGCCCTCCAATATTGTCCTCCCAATGAAGTGGAAACCTCTTCCACTGAAAAGGAGCACTGAAATGGCCTAGATCTAGAGATCTAGTCTCCACTTGTTGCAGCTTGCAAAAACAAACAAACCATCAACAGGATCTACGCTGTAGTTGAAAGAAGAAGCTTGGCCTTAAGCCAGATAGTGGACAATGTAGTGCAAGACTCCTTCAAGAGCTACTCAATGGAAGAGGTTGGATTCCCAATCAGGAAGACCCTGTGCTAAACAACACTCTATCTCAGCTAAACAACAATAGAAAGATATATGTCTAAACAGACCATATATTCAGAAATATCATATCCATCAACCACCCCCATATGGCTGAATCCTCTTCCTTAAATAGAATATGAGCTTGCAAACCCTAATCCCCATCCAAAAAGATCACTACATTCACACAAAGCATCTCCATCTAAAACTATGTTGTCCCTCATTGATGGCCACTCCTTCATGACAACGTTGTACATTTGGTCAAGGTTGACCCAGTCAGAGTGATCCAACCCCTTTCACACCAAGGGTGCTTCAATTAAGTTGCCAAGATTTGTCTCTTTCACATTTGGCATTGATTTACTCATTATTAAGGAGAAATATGGACTCCTTTGCCCTCTTATTCTTTAAACAAAACAGAAAAATAAAAATGAATATTCCAATTAACTCATGACTAATTGGGAATATTACAGCGAAACACTTGACTTGATATATAGTACGTATTATATAAATGATTTCTTAGATTATTTTTTCTCAACTTTCAAAAGGATTGGCGTTTGTGTCTATGGTTGGACCTATAGGCCTATAGGATGTTGGACACAGGAATGGAACACGTTTTCGCTCTCCTTAAATGCCTCCGGCCAAGTGAAAGTCTCACATATGAACTATTCCTTGTCTTATCCGGAAACCGGCGCGCCGCCGTTTCGGGGTGGTTTCGTTGGGTATGTGTTATATTCTTTCCACGACTAGCCCCACGTGGCGTTGCGCCGGGCGCAGCAGTGGGGCCGCGGGGGCGGGGTAGCCGCCCAAATGTAAATTTTTTTTGGTATGCGGTCCCACTCATATGCGGACCCACCCATGTTTTGTGCATGAGTTTGCACATGGTTTTGGGGTACGATGGTTTTCGACTCCTGGTATTTTGTAGATCCGGTCAAGGGAACTACGATTATGTTCTAATCCAGGGTTAATGGATTGGGGTTTATGTATGCTTCGGCATGTATATATATGTGTTGTAACACTAAAAGGAATATAATGAAAAATCAAGCTGGTTGTCCCAATTTGGGATCCAGGGGAAAATCTCTGTGTTTATCTATTTTATGTTTTATGCTCTCGCTATTGTTTATTTTCTGTTATAAGATTCGTGTGTAGATAATTTCTGTTCAGGGTTAAAACCTACATTTAGTATCAGAGCTGTTTCGGCTTCAAGTGGACGCCTTTGCTGCTGAGGTTTTTTGCTCGAGCCTGAGGTAGACCCTGTTCAGTGAGAGATCTACGGGATCGATTCTTGTTGTGAAAGAAGATGGCGAGCGACGGAAAGATAGAGATCGAGAAATTTAATGGTCAGAGTTTTGAGTTGTGGAAGCTCAAGATGGAGGATCTGCTGGTGGATAAAGATCAGTGGATCGCGGTAGATCTAGGTACTAAACCAACGACAATGTCAGATGAAGACTGGAAGAAACTGGATCGGAAGGCTAAGAGCACAATACGGTTGTGTGTCTCAGATTCAGTATTGTTGAATGTATCTGGGGAAGCTACGACGAAGAATTTGTGGGAAAAACTTGGGACTTTGTACCAATCTAAGTCTATGGTGAATAAGTTGTTCCTGTGGAAAAAGTTGTATAACCTGAGGATGAAGGATGGAGACTCAGTGACAGAGCATCTGAACGCCTTCAATACTGTGGTAAGTCAGTTGTCATCTGTTGATATTAAAATCTCAGATGAAGATAAGTGCATCAGTTTGTTGTGTTCTCTACTAGACTCGTGGGACAGTCTGGTTATTGCAATAGGTAGCAACACAACTACCTTGAATTTTGATGACATTGTCTCAGCCTTGCTGTCGGAGGAAATGAGACGGAGAAATATGGAGGGTCAAAATGGAGATGCCTTATCCGTACGAGGAAGGTCCCAGAATAGAAACAAGAATAAGGTTTCGAGTGGGAGATCTAAATCTAGAGGGAGATCTAAATCTCCTGGAAAGTTTGTAAAGGTGTGCTGGAAATGCGGAAAGGAAGGGCACTACAAAAAGGACTGCAGATCTAAAGCTCCCGAGAAAGGAAAGGGATCTGATGATGCTCCTTCTGCAGAGGCAAAAACCACCTCGGATGAAGGTGGGGATGTGTATTTGGCTTCTTCCTCAAGTACACATGTAGATCATGAGTCATGGTTGATTGACTCAGGTGCATCCTTTCACTTCACTCCCCATAGGGAGTGGTTCTGCGAGTATGAGAAATATGATGGTGGTGATGTCTTCCTAGGGGATGATAGGAAGGCCAGAATCATTGGACGTGGAAAGGTCAAGCTGAAGCTGCAAGGTGGAAGGATTAGAACACTTCTCGGTGTTCTGCATATTCCTGCATTTGCCAGAAATCTGATTTCTGTAAGCAAGATGGATGATGCAGGTGTAAAAACAGTGTTCGAGAAAGATGCCTGCAAGATGGTTCGGGGAGCACTGGTATTAATGCGGGGAGTTTGGACTGGAACTCTGTACAAGCTACAAGGTAGCATTGTTATTGATGGGTGTAACAGTTCTATGGTTCCTGAAAGTGGAGCAGAAAGCCTAGCTGTCTCTGGAGAAAAGACCATGCTATGGCATCAAAGGCTTGGACATATTGGAGAGAAGGGCCTTCGGATACTACATAGAAATGGCATGGTAGAAGGTATGTCTAATTTCTCTCTGGATTTCGATTTCTGTGAACATTGTGTATATGGGAAGCAGAATCGGGTGAGTTTTCCTTCTGGTGCTAAGAGGGCAAACAAGATATTAGAACTTGTGCATAGTGATGTGTTTGGACATGTGTCAGTTCCATCACTGGGAAAGTCTGTGTACTATGTTTCATTCATAGATGACTTCTCAAGGAATACATGGATATATTTCTTGAGGAAGAAATCTGAAGTCTTTGACAAATTTGAAGAATTTAAGGCTCTGGTGGAAAACCAGACAGAGAAGAAGATAAAGGCGATGAGGACAGATAATGGTGGGGAGTTCTGCAAGAAGGAATATTTAGAGTTCTGTAAGAAGTGTGGTATAGCACGGCAGAAGACTACTCCATACACACCTCAGCAAAATGGAGTTGCAGAAAGAATGAACAGAACACTGATGGAAAAGGCAAGAAGCATGCTCAGTGGTACCGGGTTAGGACAAGAATTCTGGGTAGAGGCAGTGGAGACCGCATGTTACTTAGTTAACAGATCACCTTCATCAGTGTTGGAGGATAAGACTCCACATGAGGTATGGACTGGTAAGAAACCCTCTCTTTCACATCTAAGGGTATTTGGATGTGATGCATATGTACATGTTTCAAAGGAGAAAAGGACCAAGTTGGATAATAAATCTGAAAGGTGTATCTTTATTGGGTATAAGGATGGTTTAAAGGGTTACAAGCTTTGGAACCCAGAAACAAGGAAGGTTGTGTACAGCCGAGATGTGGTGTTTAGAGAAGTGAAAGATGTTGTTAAACATGAAGTCCTACCAAAGGAACCCGAGAAGATAGAGTTTGAGCTAAAGGAGGATGAATCAGACTCTACAACAGAAGAAGACTCAGAAGATGAAGAGCCACAAACTCCAGCTTTGAGAAGATCAGTTCGGGAAAGAAGGCAACCAAAAAGGTATAGTCCATCTGCTTTTTGTTCAGGTTTTGCCTTAACTATAACTGATGATGAACCCAGAACTTTCAGGGAGGCAGTATATTCAGAGGATGGAAAACTCTGGAAGGAGGCCATGGTTGATGAAATGGCATCCTTGCACAAAAATGAGGCATGGGATCTGGTGGAGTTGCCGGCTGGAAGGAAGCCCATTGGAAGCAAATGGGTGTTTAAGAAGAAGATGAATGTAGAAGGCAAGGTGGAGAAATACAAAGCTCGGTTGGTAGCGAAAGGTTATTCCCAGGTGCCGGGAATTGATTTTGGTGATATTTTTTCTCTTGTTGCCAAGGTTACTTCTATTAGATTACTTTTATCTGTTGCTGCTGCATTTGATTTTGAGATAGAACAGATGGATGTGAAGACAACATTTCTTCACGGGGATCTAGAAGAGGAGATCTACATGAAGCAACCCGAAGGCTTTATGGTGAAGGGTAAGAAAGAACTGGTATGCAGGTTGAAGAAGTCTCTGTATGGGTTAAAACAGTCACCAAGGATGTGGTATCAGAAATTTGATACCTATATACGGGGACTTGGCTTCACCAGAAGCAAGGAGGATCACCGTGTTTATTTTAAATTAATTGGTGACCGTGTTATTTATTTGGTCTTGTATGTGGATGATATGTTGTTGATTGGAAATGACAAAGAAATTATCCAAGATTTGAAGACCCAACTGTTCTCCAAATTCGACATGAAGGATCTGGGTGCTGAAAACTATATTTTGGGCATGAAAATTAAGAGAGATCGGGCAAAGAGGAACCTCTGGTTAAACCAGAGGAAGTATGTCGAGACTATATTGCAGAGGTTCAATATGCAGGTCAAAAGATAAACCTGAAAGTTTCTATTCCCGTAGGTGTAAAGCTATGTGCCGAATGTTGTCCCAAGACACAAGAAGAAGAGGAGGATATGTCCCATGTTGCATATGCAAGTGCAAGTGGTAGCCCGATGTATGTAATGTTTTGTACTAGACCGTATATCGTACATGCAAGGGGGAGTATTGAGCAAAGCTTTATGTCAAACCTGTGGAAGGAGCATCGGGATGTAAACAGTGAAGTGTAGATGATTACGTGGCACTAGTGATTATGGCTCGTACTACCAGGGAAGACCAGGATTGGAAAGCAATGTTGGGTATTCATGGTTTTGTTGATGGCATCAAGCAGAGATCTGGACCAAAGAAGATCTACGAGTGGGTATGTGTTTAGCCTATTTGGAGGCGCAGTCAGTTGGATGAGTAAAAGACAGTCTGTAGTGGCTCTTTCAACTACAGAGGCAGAATACATAGCAGCCACTCATGCAAGCAAGGAAGCAATTTGGTTGTAGAGATTGTGTTCAAGTATGGGGTTGGTACAACAAGCTATAACGATAGACTGTGATAGAAAAAGTGCAATTTTCTTGGCTAAGAACCCTACTTATCATTCAAAGACAAAGCACATTGATGTTCAATATCACTTTGTTAGAGATATGGTTGAGGCTAAAAGGGTGTTGCTGGTAAAGGTGGACACTTTGAAGAATGTTGCAGATGCATTGACGAAGTCCGTGAGCACTCACAAGTTCTCCTGGTGTAGAGAAACAATGGGTGTTGAAGAATTGGGCCAATGACTAAGCTCTCCTGTGGCCCCCTGCGGAAATAAAACAACAAGTGGGAGAATGTTGGGTATGTGTTATATTCTTTCCACACAGGCCATACGCGTCGTACGTTGCCGGCGCAAGAGGGGGGCCGCGGTGGGGGCTGGCCAGCCGCCCCGGCGAAATTTTTTTGGTATGCGGTCCCACTCATATGCGGACCCACCCATGTTTTGTGCATGAGTTTGCACATGGTTTTGGGGTACGATGGTTTTCGGCCCCTGGTATTTTGTAGATCCGGTCAAGGGAACTACGGTTATGTTCTAATCCAGGGTTAATGGATCGAGGTTTATGTATGCTTCGGCATGTATATATATGTGTTGTAACACTAAAAGGAATATAATGAAAAATCAAGCTGGTAGTCCCGATTTGGGATCCAGGGAAAATCTCTTTGTTTATCTGTTTTATGTTTTATGCTCTTGCTATTTTTTATTTTCTGTTATAAGATTCGTGTGTAGATAATTTATGTTTAGGGTTAAAACCTGCGCTCTCGAAGCCCCTAGAAACTACTAACAATTTCCATCCATTTTTGCACCTACAGTAAGATTCCTTCATTAAAATAAATAAATAAAATGCCCTCAAAAACATGTATTAAAAACTCAAACACTAAGGGGAAAGGATACATTTCATTTGACGTGAAGCGCAAAACCTGTGGTCCAGTAATGAAAAGTATTTATTTAATCTATATAGTGAATTCAAGTGATAGATTTTCTTTTTCTATATGTCTGAATGAGATTATGAATTTCATAATTAGATGGTAGATTTTATTTCAATTTTTCCTCCCTGTTTTTACTTTTTAGAGACCATTCCCTTCCTTTTATTATAACTCTAATTCTTGCAATTGCCTTTTCTAGTTTTTGTAGTTTCCTAATTAGTCTATCCAATGTTTAATATTCTTACTAATTCGTTGTCATTCCCACATTTGGAAACTTGATTCTTGCCATTTCTTATTTCCCATTTCCCATACCGGGGAACACATAGGATTTGTCCTTTTCCCAAGATAGATATTTCTAACATGCTCATACATTAATACTAATTTATGGGAAATAATTGACAAAATAGTCTAAGAAGATTAGTTTGAAATTAGTTTGTGGTTTCTTGCCATTTCTTATTTCCCATTTCCCATACCGGGGAACACACATTGGATTTGTCCTTTTTCCAAGATAGATATTTGAATATTTCTAACATACTCGTGCATTAATACTAATTGATGGGAAATAATTGACATAATAGTCTTACAAGATTAGTTTGAAATTAGTTTGGGGCTTCTTGCCATTTCTTATTTCCCATTTCCCATACCGGGAACACAAAGGATTTGTCCTTTTTCCAAGATAGATATTTCTAACATACTCATACATTAATAGTAATTGATAAGAAATAATTGACACAATAATCTTAAAAGATTAGTTTGAAATTAGTTTGGGGCCATGGGAATATTTGCATGCATGTACCCAAAATACACAAGCATGGATGGCAGAAACATACATCTAGAGGCACAGAGAGGTCAGTGGGGTAGTTGGACAACCGATTTTTTTCATAAATTAACATTCATTATTTATAGAATAGAATTAGGATTGTATTGAGTGGAAAGGGATTGTGATACAAGGTTCGCCCTCTATTTCTGATGCAACATCAATGTTGTAGCTCACGTCCTTCCATGCCATCAAACTCCAATAACCTATATTATTTAACCTATATCATTTAACACAGGGAAAGAAACACTTATCTGTGGAATTAACAGTCACAAATTCAGAACTGGATCACCCATATACTGACAAATCCGCTTTTCTATTAATTTGTACAAAAAGTACTTATTACAAAATGCAATTTCTGTCTCTCTAGCTCCCCCTCTCCTAACTTGGTTGATCTCTTGATAATAATTCTTTATAACCACTATAATTTTGATCTAATTGCTTATGCATATTCTAGACACACCCTAACAATCAGGTCTTTATCTCTTTAACTTCTAGATACGTGCAGCTTCAATTTCCATCCTTTCATCCTCTATCTTCTGCATTGTATCATTTCTATTCAATTATGCATGCTTTGTTCAATTTTCCCAAAATTGTGTTCATTGCCTTACCTCAGGGATGCACATTTCCCATACTTTTGAATCTGCACGTAAACTTGGTTTTTGAACTGCTCTGTAGAATCTCACTCTGTTGCATCATCTGTTCATCTACACACTCTTCTTGAACTTGTCTTTGCAAACTTTTGTGTTGGCATATTTTCACTATCTTCCAACTCTACTTTTTATTTTTTAATTTTGTTGTGAAATACACATCCTGGGAAAATCCATTGAGTGCTTCTCTTCATTTTGGTACCCAGGATAAATTGGATTCCATAAAAGCTTGAGGTTTTGTCAACATAGGGCTTAGGCTTGTTACAATGATATACTCTTTAAGAGCTTGACATATCACTTGTAGGAATTTAACCTGGGTGTGGATGATAATACTTCTCACAACTACCTTGGTAAAAAAACACTCCTCACAACTGCCTAGGCTAGACCCAATTGACCTAAATTTTTTGGAATATTTATCCCAGAAAACCCCTAGGCACTTCCCCTCTTTCCAAGGATGGTACCAAGCATAAACCAGATTCTCCAAGGCTGAAGGCCGTATAAACATATAACTAGCGAGAATAAAACCCGAGTGGCAAAGATAACAGTCCATCCTCCCAACCATGCGAACAAGATCCAATTGACAAACTTCCATTTCTAACTGTTCTGCTGCACTTCTTGCAAAGTTTGCTCTAGCTTCCATTTGATCTACATGATGTTCATTTCTATGCAATCATTATTTTGTCATGTTCTATGAACGTTGTTTTCATCATCCACTTTCCTTTGTTACATATCTGTACATTTTGGTCTATAGCTTCTTTGTCAGTCTCTGAACAAGGGAACTCCCACCTTAAGAGCTTATTATTTGAACAACTTTCAAACTTTATTTAAAATAGCTGATGATAACTTCTTATTTTTTTGAAAAGTACATCTTAATTCTTATATTATAATGGATAATTTACAAGATAGCTAAGAAAAAAGGAAAACAAAAGCAAAAGGTTAGATAGAGTGATATCTCATATCCTCTTCTTGACAGCTACTAGAAGTCTAGAACAACAATAAACTTGGAATATGCCAAAGCACTCAACTCTTTCGTATCCTTAATCAGGAGGGAGCATTTGGAGGGCAGTTGCATACAATCCTTTTCTTGCCAAAAATGACGATTTTTTTTTATTGAACTGACCTCGTTCGAGAAGACATATTTGCATCTTAGTTTCCAGATTGTAATCAAGTTTGTGATCCGAAGTCAGTCCCAAATGTCTGAAAAGTATGAATACCAATGATTTTGAATCACCAAGAAGAGTTGCATGCCGGTGAAGTTGTCATTAAAGCAACACTTGTTAGTTTTTGTAGCATCAGACATGTGTTCTAGTCTCAACTTTGGTCAGAGAGGCTAAGGAATACATGATCTCCAGAACCCAAAAAAAGTTTCAGGAGAAAACACCTAGAGATTGCTCAATTAAGTTAATTAATCAATAATTAAATATTTCCCAAGTCCAATTTAGGAAAAGAGATTAACTAATAACAATTAATTGAGAAAGGTGAGATTTCTCTAGAAACTCACATGGATTGACTCAGAGATGATCTTAACCATTGATGAGGATCTAATCATGGCCGTTGGTGAGACAACGGGAGACTATAAGAGGAGGTTGATGGGGTTGGAGATAGACACACCAGAGTAGTGAGTTTCCTTGGTAGATCGAGCTACCCAGTTGTAGAGTTCGAGCAGGGAGAGAGTTTGAGCTAGAAGGAAGCAGAGGTGAGAGTGAGATTAGCAGCAGGATTCTGGAGGAATTTTCTAGTGTCAGAAGAGTCAGCTGTATTGAAATATGTAACTAGGTTTGGTCTTCATAATGACATATGTAATCATGATTTTATGTATTTATTGTAAAGAGAAAAATAAATTTATTATTGTCATTCTTGAGGCATGGGGTTCATGCTCAAAGGAAATTTATTTTTAGGTCAAGCACCCATTGAGTGCTTCTAGGGCTTGGGTTTGAGTCAACAAGTCATAAGAGTCATTGTCATGTACGAACGACCCTTTTGGGCATGTTACATATTGTAAAGAAAAAATTATTTGAGTCAAATTAGAGTCAAAGACCCTCCAAGAACTTGTCGTGGTGCCTCAAGAAAGTTGGCCTACATGAAAGATAAATTCGGCCTATATATAAGAAGGAACTTGACCTCATTTGGACACACCTCAACAAGTTCGATCTTCTTAAGAAAGAAGATGGAAAAGGATGAAAATCAAGGATAAGAAGAAGAAAAGCAAGATTGAAGTTTTTGGATCTCTCTCTCTCTCTCTCTCTTGTGTTAGGGTTTGTAAAGTAGTTGGGTAAACTCGAGTTGCTGGGAAAGTCGAAGTGATGGAAAGTTGCGGGGCAAGTTGAAGTGCTCGGAAGTTTGCTGGGCAAGTTGAATTGCTGGAAATTTGTTGGGGTCAAAATTGCTGGAAAGAAATCTCATCAAGGAGAAAGGTTGACTTGGTCTTGGAAGGGTCTTTGTCAAAGGGTCTTGGAATTCGTCATTTGAAGAGTCTTTAAGAAAAGAAGAATTTTTGAGGTTTTCCCCTCAAGAAAAGAGGTTTTGGCCCTGGCTGATCGCCTACATCTTGTGTCTTCTTGTCTCATTATTCTTTATGATTTGGTAGTTGTTTGTGTTGATTTTTGGGTAGCATCAGATGTGCTCTAGATCCAAATTTTTTTGGAGAGGGTAGAACACACAAGATCTCCAAGACCCCAAAAATCATTTGGAGAAATTCCACCCGGAATGCAATTTATTCAAATAATTAAGTATTTTTAATGAAGCCTAAGTTAAAACTTAGGAAATTAAAATAATTAAAGTGAATTAACTTAAATATGGATGAGAAGCTTCTAAGTGATGAGGATCAAGTTTGTTTTAATCTTAGCTGTTGATTAAAGATTAGATCATGACCGTTGATTCATCAATAGGAAAACTATAAACGAAGACTTGTGGGTCAGTTGAAGATGAGTCGGGCAAATACTCAGTAACCCGAGGGAAGTCGATTGTTAATTTTGGACAATTAGGTCCAAACTCCATGTTGTGATGCTCAGATGAAGATGCCAATATTTTTATTGGACTCCTCTTTCGGAGAGGTGCAAGATCGATCTAAAGATCATCTTGATCTAATGAGGAGAACATTTATTTTGAATTTATTCAAAATATGTGCAGGTTAGCCTGAAGGTTTGGAGCCCCCAGTAGATGTGTCACATACCCTCATTGATGGATATAAATTGGTCAACGTTGGAGGACATTTTCACTCATCACATCCTCACACATTTCTCTCTCCTCATCTGATTGGTTAGATCACCTTGGAGGCTCTTCTCTTCACACGCGGGAAATTGCAGCAAGGAGACTTTTATTTTCGGCCTAGGATTTATCGCAACATTGACCAGCGTTGACTTTGGTCAACACATGGTCAAATTGACTTGAAACTCTCCCAAACTTTCGATTTTTTGAATATGCATTTTTTGGCACAATTCCTGAGGCTGGACGTTGACTTTGACTTGGCTGCGTTGACCTTGCTGCTGCTGCTATTTGCGTTGACCATTGATTGCCAACATTGACTTTTGTTGACTTTTGGGGTTGACTGTTTTGGTTGTCCTAGAGGGTCGTGTGACACTTCTGGTTGGCTGACCGTATTGAGACTTTGCTGGTTGAAGCATCCTGCTGACCGCCGTAACGCACCAACACACTTATATATTTTGGCTTGTCTTCTATCGATCTATTGGTCTGTTTTATCAACATTTTAATTTCTTGTTTATGTGATTGCTGACTGATATTGGGATAAAAAGTAAAGTTGCATCAAGCATAGAACATCTACAAAAATTTACATGGTTTTAGAGCTAAGGTGAAGACAAAGCCCTAGTTTGTAGTAATCACCAAAGAAGAGCATGGGTTCCTCTAATTACAATGGCTTTAAGGCTGATGAAAAATTCACTGGGAAGGATGACTTCCATGCCTGGAAGATGACATTGGATCTTATGTTGGAAGACCAAGATGTCATGGACTATGTGCAGGGTAAAATTCAAGAACCTCCATCCACTGCAACTGTTGCTGCCAAAACAAAGTACAAGAAGGGGGAAATCAAAGCAAAGTTGATGATAAGGGACTCAATTCATAAGAGTTTGGTTGCCTACATCTCTAAGTTGGGTACATCCAAGGAGATGTATGATAAGTTGGTCAACATGTTCAAGGCCAACAATGTGAATCAAGTCCTATTCTTCAAGAACCAATTGAAGAATCTGAAGAAATGCAGGGATGAGTCTGTTCAATCATATTTTCTGAAGCTGACCGAGATCAGGAATAATCTGCTGCCTATTGGGGAGACAATAGCTGACAGAGAGATGGTTCTCACCGCACTTGGAGGTCTCTCATTCGAATGGCTTGTATTCAATACTACCATTCTCAATAACAATGTGATACCTGATTTTGACGAAGTACTATTGAGATGCGTACAAGAAGAGACAAGGATGAAGGAATATGAAAATGAAGGAAATGCTGCCTTCGCTGCTCATACTAAGAAGAAGAACTCTGGTGGTCCAAGGAACAAAGGAAGAGCAGAGGCCCAAGGAAAGAAAGGCAAGTGTTACACTTGTCACAAGCCAGGTCACTATGCTAGAGAATGCCCTTTCAAGAAGGATTCTCCTAATGATGACGACAACAACAACAATCGGAGGAATGGCAATCAAAGGAACAACAGGTTCAAGGGGAAGAGGAAGGCTCCCTCTGGCGGAAATGGGAAACCTTTCAAAAGGTCGAGAAATTCCAGGTATGAGGAATCAAATGTTGTTGATAAAAGAAATGAATTCATTCTTGTATCTGCCCTCTCTGTTGCATCTCCACCCGACACTATGGATGTCTGGTTGATAGATAGTGGTGCCTCAAGGCACATCATTGGGATCAAGGAAGCACTTTATGATATGGTTGAGAAGGATACTAATCAGGAAATTATACTTGGAGATAATGCCACATATCCTGTAAAAGGGACAGGGATTGTGACCCTCCACTTGTCTCAAGGTTGAGTCCTCCATTTGCAAGATGTACTATACGTACCTGATTTGAAGAAGAACCTTGTGTCTATATCGACCATGGAAGCTAAAGGCTTCAATGTGGCATTCATTGATGGGAAGGTGTGCATTTGGAAGAATAGTTTCATGGAAGCTATCACGATTGGGTTTAGAGTTGATACACTCTACCAAGTTGGAGGAAGTCCACTGGGAGCGATGACGTGTGATACTATCCGACAGACTGAACTATGGCACCGGAGGTTTGGACACCTTCACTACAAAAGCCTTTCTCGAAGTAAGGAAGGTGGTGACGGGGATGCCCGAGTTCACAAATAATCACGAAGGTCACAAAGACATCTGATGTCTTGCAATTAGTACATTCTGATCTGTCTGGTATGTTGCCTGTGACATCCTTGGGAGGATGTTCTTATTATATGACGTTCATAGATGACTTCTTTCGCAAAACCTGGATATACTTCTTGAAAAAGAAGGATGAGGCTTTCATGTGGTTCCATACCTTCAAAGCCTTGGTGGAAAATCTGACAGGGAAGAAGATCAAGATACTGAGGACCGATAATGGCACTGAATATGAGACAAACGAGTTCAAGAACTTTTGCAGAGAAGCTGGAATCAGGAGGGAGACCACAACTGTCTATACTCCTGAGCAAAATGGCGTTATTGAATGAAAGAATGAGACCATTGTGGAAGCTGCTTGTGCCATGCTATGTGACCAAGGTCTTCTGAAGTTTCTGTGGGGAGAAGCTGCGAACACTGCGGTGTACATACAAAACTGATGCCCGCATTTCGCTCTGGACTCCAAAACTCCCGAAGAGGTTTTCTCTGGTAAGAAACCTGACGTCTCACATTTTAGAGTTTTTGGATGTCCCTGTTTATTGTCATGTACCGAAGGAGAAGAGGAGCAAGTTGGATGCTTCCAGGAAGAAGGGAATGTTTGTGGGCTACAACGAAACTTCGAAGGCCTATAGAGTCTATGTGCCTGGTCAAAGAGAATTGGAGATATGCCACCATGTTACCTTTGATGAAGATGGTTCCTTGAAGAAAGTAGTCAATCTTTCCAGATCTGAGGAAGATCATGAAGCAAGGCCTGGAAACCAAGAAGAACCGAAGGATGAGACGATGCCTGATGTTGAAGGACTAATGGACCCGATTGATCCACCTCTTCAATGAGGAAGAGACCATCATGGCTCATGGACACTCTCGAGGATGTCAAGCGACGTATGGCCCCAAGGGGACATTCCGTGAAAGCAAGAAGCCGAATAGATACAAAGGGTATCTACCAGCCATGAGAACTATCGTACAATCTGAGCCTGGATCTTTTGAGGAAGCCGTAAAGCATAAAGTCTGGAAGGATTCTATGCACGAAGAATATGAGTATATTATGAAGAATGATGTCTGGGATGTGGTTCCAAGAACGGAGGACAAAGTAGTTGTCACCTCGAAATGGCTCTACAAGATCAAGCATGGATCCGATGGAAGTGCTGAAAAGTTCAAGGCAAGATTCGTTGCCCATGGCTTCTCTCAAAAGGAAGGCATAGATTATGATGACATATTTGCACCTGTGGCCCGATATACCACCATTCGATCTATTATAGTCCTTGTTGTTACAGTCGTTGTCGCAGTGCCTGGACAATCTGTGTGACAACACTACGCAAGGGTGGAGCGTTCATCAGATGGATGTGAAGACCGCATTTCTACATGGTGTGATAAAGGAAGAGGTGTATGTGGAACAACCTCTGGGGTTCGAAGTCCAAGATCGGAACACCCATGTTTGCAGGTTGAAGAAAGCCCTTTATGGGTTGAACCAAGCACCCAGAGCTTGGTACGGGAGGATAGATAGCCACCTGATGAAGCTGGGCTTCACTCGTACTAATGCTGATCCAAACCTTTACTTCAAGGTTGATAGAGAGAAGCCTCTCATTCTGGTGTTGTATGTGGACGACCTCTTCCTGACTGGTGCTGACCCTCTCATTCATCAGTGCAAGAGGGAGCTCACTGCTGAGTTTGAGATGAAGGACCTAGGACTGCTGCACTGCTTCCTATGCCTGGAGGTCTGGCAGAGACCTCGCGAGATTTTCCTTTCTCAAGGAAAATATATTGTGAAGCTTCTGGAAAAATTTGTAATGGTGGACTGTAAGTCCATGTTGACACCGATGGAGCTCAACTCTAAGAAGTTGAGTGGCAGCGCTGCTGGGCCTATGCTAGCAAATCCTACTGAGTATCGTCAACTCGTAGGGGCCCTGATGTTCTTAGTGAACTCCCGTTCAGACGTATGTTTTGCTGTGAACACTTTGGTGGTCCAAGGAACAAAGGAAGAGCAGGGGCCCAAGGAAAGAAGGGCAAGTGTTACACTTGTCACAAGGCAGGTCACTATGCTAGAGAATGCCCTTTCAAGAAGGATTCTCCTAATGATGATGACAACAACAACAACTGGAGGAATGGCAATCAAAGGAACAACAAGTTCAAGGGGAAGAGGAAGGCTCTCTCCGGTGGAAATGGGCAACCTTTCAAAAGGTCGAGAAATTCCAGGTATGAGGAATCAAATGTTGTTGATAAAAGAAATGAATTCATTCTTGTATCTGCCCTCTCTGTTGCATCTCCACCCGACACTATGGATGTCTGGTTGATAGATAGTGGTGCCTCAAGGCACATCATTGGGTTCAAGGAAGCACTTTCTGATATGGTTGAGAAGGATATTAATCAGGAAATTATCCTTGGAGATAATACCACATATCCCGTAAAAGGGACAGGGATTGTGACCCTCCACTTGTCTCAAGGTCGAGTCCTCCGTTTGCAAGATGTACTATACGTACCTGATTTGAAGAAGAACCTTGTGTCTATTTCGACCATGGAAGACAAAGGTTTCAATGTGGAATTCATTGATGGGAAGGTGCGCATCTGGAAGAATAGTTTCAAGGAAGCTATCACGATTGGGTTTAGAGTTGATACACTCTACCAGGTTGGAGGAAGTCCACTGGGAGTGATGATGTGTGATACTGTCCGACAGACTGAACTATGGCATCGGAGGTTTGGACACCTTCACTACAAAGCCCTTCTCGAAGCAAGGAAGGTGGTGACGGGGATGCCCGACTTCACAAATAATCATGAAGGTGTATATCAGGGTTGTGCTGAAGGAAAGCATACAAGGGGACCTTTCCCCTCAAGCGTCACAAAGACATCTTATGTCTTGCAATTAGTACATTCTGATCTGTCTGGTATGTTGCCTGTGACATCCTTGGGAGGATGTTCTTATTATATGACGTTCATAGATGACTTCTCTCTCAAAACCTAGATATACTTCTTGAAAAAGAAGGATGAGGCTTTCATTTGGTTTCATACCTTCAAAGCCTTCGTGGAAAATCTGAGAGGGAAGAAGATCAAGATATTGAGGACCGATAATGGCACTGAATATGAGACAAACGAGTTCAAGAACTTTTGCAGAGAAGCTGGAATCAAGAGGGAGACCACAACTGTCTATACTCCTGAGTAGAATGGCATTGTTGAACGAACAAATAGGACCATTGTGGAAGCTTCCCATGCCATGCTATGTGATCTTTGCTGCTGCTTTTTGAAAATTAAGATATTTTATTCACGCACATTGAATTTATTAAACCCTCCCTTTACAGGAACATATGACAAATATTCCTGATAAATTTTTAGTAGCGGTAACACCTAGATGCCAAACTCCAGATTTGAATTGCTGAGCTAAACTACTAAACATGACTACCAAACATTCTCACAGAAAAGAGCGAAATGGACTGAATACCAAACAGAAACAGAGCAACAGAGGAACAAATTACAGAAGTTGCAACTTGCAGGAGAGTAACCCGTTACAGAGAAGGTAAGCGTTTCAATCGTGCACAATCATTGCATTGGAACTCTATAATCCCAGTTACTATGGTCAATGCCACTTATGGCCCCTCATCATAGTTATGTAGTTCTATGAGCCCTACCTAACCCTAATAGAGATGAAGTATGATAAATTTTCATGGCATTTCCCTCTCTCCTGGCTAAAATTTACCATTATCCACGATTGTCCATGCAATCCTCCATGCTCTGCTCGTTCAGGAGTCCATGGATAAACTTTAAATTTTAAACAATGGCGACATGTATCTACAGGGCCAAATGTATAGGTGTCTCTGTTAGTACGAAACAGTGTTAATGTAATATTCCCAAATGGGAAAAGCAGGAATGTAGTGCAAAATGTTGGAACAAAATTGCAGATCATCATTTATAAAGCAAGAGGCCAATATGGAGACCTTTCATATGTTATTACAACAGCAAAATATGTGTAAGAAATGGCCCATAAGATGGATAAAAAGAAAAACAAGCCTCAAATGCCTCAATATGAGGTGTTGCAAGTTGCAACCATATATAAAAGCTGGAAAAGCCTTACAACATTATTTTATTGGCTCTGCAACAACAGTTGATTATATATCAGATCTAGAGTTGATATGTGTTCCAAAAGTTAGATCTATATCATATCCATGTACTATACAAGCTCCTCTATAGAACCCGTCAAGGGTTTTCAACAAAACACCAAGTACAAGATGTAGATCTGAGATTTAAGACTGCAGATCTACTGAAAAATATAGATCTGGAAAGTTTATGGCTGATCTGATATGATCAATAAAATAGCCTCCTCCAATAGATCCTCAAAGTGAAGGGCAGATCCCCATCACTAGAAAATCGGCTCTCCAAATGGTGTGCCAAACCACCCTGCAACTCCTACAGAAATAACGCAGATCTGGAAGTAAACTGCACTATAGGGATCAAAATAAGGTTGGCCTGATGCCAAGATCTGAAAATTAGCTCAAAGTCCTTTAATACTGTGCCCCCAATGAAGTAGAAACCTCCTCCACTGAAAATGAGCAATGAAATTGCCTAGATCTGGAGATCTAGTCTCCACTTGCTGTAGCTTGCAAAAACAACCAAACCCTCAACATGATCTGTGCTGTAGTTAAAAGAAGAAGCTTGGCCTTAAGCCAGATAGTGGACAATGTAGTGCAAGACTGCTCCAAGAGCTTCTCAATGGAAGAGGTGGGATTCTCGATCAGGAACACCCTTTGCTAAACAACACTCTATCTCAGCTAAACAGCAAGAGAAAGATATATGTCTAAACAGACCATATATTCAGAAATATCATATACATCAACAACCTCATATGGCTGCCATCATCTTTGATGCAGGAGCATTAGACCCGAAACACTTTTGTACATAAATAAACATTAGAGGGGGGTCTCATGTTTATTTTCCCCATGTAAATATCCATAGTTGAGTTATTTTAATTAATTAGAAAGGAAAATATTGTAACTGCCCGAATGATTAATGGGCACCCGAAGAGATGGTCAGTTTCAGAAGTTAGGCTAGCTTTAGGAGCCCAAGAGTCATCAAAGAAGTGAATCGATTGATTTCCAATATGTATAAAACCAAACCTCTGTGACAGAGTCGAGAGAGACCTGCACAGGAAGGGATATACAGGCCTGCACCTGTACTTGCAGAGAGCTGCATAGGAAAGGAAGAAGGCCATCAGATTGAAGATCTGGCCAGTCAGTAATTCCAAAGATATGAGTGGAGGGATAGAACTCTGTATAATTTACAGTAGGAATTCCGGTGCGAAAGACAGAGCGAATCCCTGTGTATGATCGAATTCTGGTGATGCTCTGTACCTGCGCATGCACGAGAGCTCTTTGACTCTGAAATTAATGTATTCCGTCCCTGTGTGATTGCATAACTCCGAATGTTGGTTGAGAGTCATGCATTGAGATCCACCGAAGTTGACAGTGGCGTGGTATTGTAACTCTGCGTGAGGACCGGAGGGATGAGCACTATATAATGTGGAACGAAGTCGAAATGTGAAGAAATACAGCGACGGAGAACAGAAAAGACTGGAGGTCCTGAAGACCAGAACCGAGACTAAACCCTGAGTTAAAGTACACAAAGGAGATCATAGACCGGCGGGAACCATAGTTAATCACTGTACAAAAACCACGAGCAGTTTCCGGAGTTCCCTGCACCACTTTTGCGGCGTAGGTGGTATTTTCTGAATTGGAGCGATTCCATACAGGAATCGACACGTGGCAAGGGATTTGTTTCAAAACCACTGTTTAAAGTGCGCCTTCGCGCATTAACCATCGAACCAAGTCGCCGAGCAAAATTAATACAAGCCGTCGATCTGGAGGCTCGATATCGAACAGCGATCGCATGTTGAACTTGCCTGAGGTTTAATGGAAGAGCCCGGAGGTTAAGCCAGGTACGGTGCATTCGGTTGATTGGTCTTTGGATTGTATTGTGGGACCCGACGGAGTCATATATAATGAACTGGTTTATTAATGTTATTCGACGTATTATAATCTTAATATAAGGTTCGATGGAGTATGTTAAAAGAGTCGATCAAAGTTAATTGTATAATATTGGTGGTCATTCACGTGAACGAATTGCATATATATATTATATATGTTGAGATATTATGGTGTGCGACGTAGGTGTCATATGAGTTGTGGACAGTTGAGCGCGTTGGTGCCGTTTTGTCCAAAAGACTTGTTGTGCTGAGAGATATAAGGTTGTAAAGGTATTCATTAATCAAATTCTAGGAATTGGATGAATGAATTGAACAGAGGATTAAGAAGACCTCATCGAATAAAAAGATGGAAATTGGAAGTGCAGAGATTGTCAGGTTGGCGCACAGCTTTGAGGAATAAAATTTTGGATACATTACACACACAGACAGAGGAGGAAATAATCGAACACTGGGAATGTGGGTGAAGCGGGGAGACCTGCACCAATCTTCCTTAAATAGAATATGAGCTTGCAAAGCCTAAGCTCCATCCAACAAGATCACTACATTCACACAAAGCATCTCCATCTAAAACTTCGCTATCCCTCATTGATGGCCACTCCTCCATGACAGCGTTGTTGATTTGGTCAAGGTTGATCCAGTCAAAGTGATCCAGCCCCTTTCACACCAAGAGTGCTTCAATTAAGTTGCCAAGATTTGTCTCTTTCACATTTGGCATTGATTTATTCATTATTAAGGAGAAATATGGACCTCCTTTGCCCTCTTATTCTTTAAACAAAGTAGAAAAACAAAAATGAATATTCCAGTTAGCTCATGACTAATTGGGAATATTACAGTTAAACACTTGACTTGATATATAGTACGTATTATATAAATGATTTCTTAGATTATTTTTCAACATTGTATGTCCAAAAGGATTGGCGTTTGTGTCTATGGGGTTGGACCTATAGGCCTATAGGATGTTGGACACAGGAATGGAACACGTTTTCAGTTTCCGAAATGCCTCTGGCCACAGGAAACTCGTGAACTATTCCTTGTCTTATCTGGAAATTGCTATTGTTGTTTCTGGGTAATTTCCTGAAGCCCCTAGAAACTACTAACAGTTTCCATCCATTTTTGCACCTACAGTAAGATTCCTTCATTAAAATAAATAAATAAAACGCCCTCAAAAACATGTATTAAAAACTCAAACACTAAGGGGAAAGGATACATTTCATTCGACGTGAAGCGCAAAACCTGTGGTCCAGTAATGAAAAGTATTTATTTAATCTATATAGTGAATTCAAGTGATAGATTTTCTTTTTCTATATGTCTGAATGAGATTATGAATTTCATAATTAGATGGTAGATTTTATTTCAATTTTTCCTCCCTGTTTTTACTTTTTAGAGACCATTCCCAAAGTCTCATTTTTTGAAAAAGTTCTAATTTTTACCGGAGCCGATTATATCGGCCGATTTTTTGGTGACTTTTCAGCCCCGAAAAGTGGCAATTTTATCGCTAAAGTCTCACTTTTGCCGATTCGACCGAAAAAGTCGCCCGTCCGTCCAAAAAAGCATGGTTAAGAGGCCGAAATTGAATAATTTTGTATTTTTTTAATTTTGTCGACTTTTTCAAAAAACACCCGACTTTATCGAGTTTTTCAACTTTTTGACCCTTGCCGATTTAATCCCGACTTCGATTTTTTCCACATTGGTTTTTAGAGACCATTCCCTTCCTTTTATTATAACTCTAATTCTTGCAATTGCCTTTTCTAGTTTTTGTAGTTTCCTAATTAGTCTATCCAATGTTTAATATTCTTACTAATTCGTTGTCATTCCCACATTTGGAAACTTGTTTCTTGCCTTTTCCTATTTCCCATTTCCCATACCGGGGAACACATAGGATTTGTCCTTTTCCCAAGATAGATATTTCTAACATGCTCATACATTAATACTAATTTATGGGAAATAATTGACAAAATAGTCTAAGAAGATTAGTTTGAAATTAGTTTGTGGTTTCTTGCCATTTCGTATTTCCCATTTCCCATACTGGGGAACACATTGGATTTGTCCTTTTTCCAAGATAGATATTTCTGACATACTCATGCATTAATACTAATTGATGGGAAATAATTGACATAATATTCTTAGAAGATTAGTTTGAAATTAGTTTGGGGCTTCTTGCCATTTCTTATTTCCCATTTCCCATACCGAGAACACAAAGGATTTGTCCTTTTTCCAAGATAGATATTTCTAACATACTCATACATTAATAGTAATTGATGGGAAATAATTGACACAATAATCTTAAAAGATTAGTTTGAAATTAGTTTGGGGCCATGGGAATAGTTGCATGCATGTACCCAAAATACACAAGCATGGATGGCAGAAACATACATATAGAGGCACAGAGAGGTCAGTGGGGTAGTTGGACAACCGATTTTTTTCATAAATTAACATTCATTGTTTATAGAATAGAATTAGGATTGTATTGAGTGGAACGGGATTGTGATACAAGGTTCGCCCTCTATTTTTGATTCAACATCAATGTTGTAGCTCATGTCCTTCCATGCCATCAAACCCCAATAACCTATATTATTTAACCTATATCATTTAACACAGGGAAAGAAACACTTATTTGTGGAATTAACAATCACAAATTCAGAACTGGATCACCCATATACTGACAAATCCGTTTTTTTATTAATTTTGTACAAAAAGTACTTATTACAAAATTCAATTTCTGTCTCTCTGGGTCCCCCTCTCCTAACTTGGTTGATCTCTTGATAATAATTCTTTATAGCCACTATAATTTTGATCTAATTGCTTATGCATATTCTAGACACACCCTAACAATCAGGTCTTTATCTCTTTAACTTCTAGATATGTGCAGCTTCAATTTCTATCCTTTCATCCTCTATCTTCTGCATTGTATCATTTCTATTCAATTATGCATGCTTTGTTCAATTTTCCCAAAACTGTGTTCATTGCCTTACCTCAGGGATGCGCATTTCCCATACTTTTGAATCTTCACATAAACTTGGTTTTTGAACTGCTTTGTAGAATCTCACTCTGTTGCATCATCTGTTCATCTACACACTCTTCTTGAACTTGTCTTTGCAAACTTTTGTGTTGGCATATTTTCACTATCTTCCAACCCTACCTTTTATTTTTTAATTTTGTTGTGAAGTATACATCCTGGGAAAATGCATTGAGTGCTTCTCTTCATTTTGGTACCCAGGATAAATTGGATTCCATAAAAGCTTGAGGTTTTGTCAACATAGGGCTTAGGCCTGTTACAATGATATACTCTTTAAGAGCTTGACATATCACTTGTAGGAATTTAACCTGGGTGTGGATGATAATACTTCTCATAACTACCTTGGTAAAAAAACACTCCTCACAACTGCCTAGGCTAGACCCAATTGACCTAAAATTTTTGGAATATTTATCCCAGAAAACCCGGAGGCACTTCCCCTCTTTCCAAGGATGGTACCTAGCATAAACCAGATTCTCCAAGGCTGAAGGCCGTATAAACATATAAGTAGTGAGAATAAAACCTGAGTGGCAAAGATAACAATCCATCCTCCCAACCATGCGAACAAGATCCAATTGACAAACTTCAATTTCTAACTGTTCTGCTGCACTTCTTGCAAAGTTTGCTCTAGCTTCCATTTGATCTACATGATGTTCATTTCTATGCAATCATTATTTTGTCATGTTCTATGAACGCTGTTTTCATCATCCACTTTCCTTTGTTACATATCTGTACATTTTGGTCTATAGCTTCTTTGTCAGTCTCTGAACAAGGGAACTCCCACCTTAAGAGCTTATTATTTGAACAACTTTCAAACTTTATTTAAAATAGCTGATGATAACTTCTTATTTTTTTGAAAAATACATCTTAATTCTTATATTATAATGGATAATTTACAAGATAGCTAAGAAAAAAGGAAAACAAAAGCAAAAGGTTAGATAGAGTGATATCTCATATCCTCTTCTTGACAGCTACTAGAAGTCTAGAACAACAATAAACTTGGAATATGCCAAAGCACTCAACTCTTTTGTATCCTTAATCAAGAGGGAGCATTTGGAGGGTAGTTGCATACAATCCTTTTCTTGCCAAAAATGACAATTTTTTTTTTTTACTGAACTGACCTCATTCAAGAAGACATATTTGCATCTTAGTTTCCAGATTGTAATCAAGTTTGTGATCCGAAGTCAGTCCCAAATGTCTGAAAAGTATGAATACCAATGATTTTGAATCACCAAGAAGAGTTGCATGCCGGTGAAGTTGTCATTAAAGCAACACTTGTTAGTTTTTGTATCATCGGACATGTGTTCTAGTCTCAACTTTGGTCAGAGAGGCTAAGGAACACAGGATCTCCAGAACCCAAAAAAAGTTTCAAGAGAAAACACCTAGAGATTGCTCAATTAAGTTAATTAATCAATAATTAAATATTTCCTAAGTCCAGTTTAGGAAAAGAGATTAATTAATAACAATTAATTGAGAAAGGTGAGATTTCTCTAGAAACTCACATGGATCGACTCAGAGATGATCTTAACCATTGATGAGGATCTAATCATGGACGTTGGTGAGACAACGGGAGATTATAAGAGGAGGTTGATGGGGTTGGAGATAGACACACCAGAGTAGTGAGTTTCCTTGGTAGATCGAGCTACCCAGTTGTAGAGTTCGAGCAGGGAGAGAGTTTGAGCTAGAAGGAAGCAGAGGTGAGAGTGAGATTAGCAGCAGGATTCTGGAGGAATTTTCTAGTGTCAGAAGAGTCAGCTGTATTGAAATATGTAACTAGGTTTGGTCTTCATAATGACATATGTAATCATGATTTTATGTATTTATTGTAAAGAGAAAAATAAATTTATTATTGTCATTCTTGAGGCATGGGGTTCATGCTCAAAGGAAATTTATTTTTAGGTCAAGCACCCATTGAGTGCTTCTAGGGCTTGGGTTTGAGTCAACAAGTCATAAGAGTCATTGTCATGTACGAACGACCCTTTTGGGCATGTTACATATTGTAAAGAAAAAATTATTTGAGTCAAATTAGAGTCAAAGACCCTCCAAGAACTTGTCGTGGTGCCTCAAGAAAGTTGGCCTACATGAAAGATAAATTCGGCCTATATATAAGAAGGAACTTGACCTCATTTGGACACACCTCAACAAGTTCGATCTTCTTAAGAAAGAAGATGGAAAAGGATGAAAATCAAGGATAAGAAGAAGAAAAGCAAGATTGAAGTTTTTGGATCTCTCTCTCTCTCTCTCTCTTGTGTTAGGGTTTGTAAAGTAGTTGGGTAAACTCGAGTTGCTGGGAAAGTCGAAGTGATGGAAAGTTGCGGGGCAAGTTGAAGTGCTCGGAAGTTTGCTGGGCAAGTTGAATTGCTGGAAATTTGTTGGGGTCAAAATTGCTGGAAAGAAATCTCATCAAGGAGAAAGGTTGACTTGGTCTTGGAAGGGTCTTTGTCAAAGGGTCTTGGAATTCGTCATTTGAAGAGTCTTTAAGAAAAGAAGAATTTTTGAGGTTTTCCCCTCAAGAAAAGAGGTTTTGGCCCTGGCTGATCGCCTACATCTTGTGTCTTCTTGTCTCATTATTCTTTATGATTTGGTAGTTGTTTGTGTTGATTTTTGGGTAGCATCAGATGTGCTCTAGATCCAAATTTTTTTGGAGAGGGTAGAACACACAAGATCTCCAAGACCCCAAAAATCATTTGGAGAAATTCCACCCGGAATGCAATTTATTCAAATAATTAAGTATTTTTAATGAAGCCTAAGTTAAAACTTAGGAAATTAAAATAATTAAAGTGAATTAACTTAAATATGGATGAGAAGCTTCTAAGTGATGAGGATCAAGTTTGTTTTAATCTTAGCTGTTGATTAAAGATTAGATCATGACCGTTGATTCATCAATAGGAAAACTATAAACGAAGACTTGTGGGTCAGTTGAAGATGAGTCGGGCAAATACTCAGTAACCCGAGGGAAGTCGATTGTTAATTTTGGACAATTAGGTCCAAACTCCATGTTGTGATGCTCAGATGAAGATGCCAATATTTTTATTGGACTCCTCTTTCGGAGAGGTGCAAGATCGATCTAAAGATCATCTTGATCTAATGAGGAGAACATTTATTTTGAATTTATTCAAAATATGTGCAGGTTAGCCTGAAGGTTTGGAGCCCCCAGTAGATGTGTCACATACCCTCATTGATGGATATAAATTGGTCAACGTTGGAGGACATTTTCACTCATCACATCCTCACACATTTCTCTCTCCTCATCTGATTGGTTAGATCACCTTGGAGGCTCTTCTCTTCACACGCGGGAAATTGCAGCAAGGAGACTTTTATTTTCGGCCTAGGATTTATCGCAACATTGACCAGCGTTGACTTTGGTCAACACATGGTCAAATTGACTTGAAACTCTCCCAAACTTTCGATTTTTTGAATATGCATTTTTTGGCACAATTCCTGAGGCTGGACGTTGACTTTGACTTGGCTGCGTTGACCTTGCTGCTGCTGCTATTTGCGTTGACCATTGATTGCCAACATTGACTTTTGTTGACTTTTGGGGTTGACTGTTTTGGTTGTCCTAGAGGGTCGTGTGACACTTCTGGTTGGCTGACCGTATTGAGACTTTGCTGGTTGAAGCATCCTGCTGACCGCCGTAACGCACCAACACACTTATATATTTTGGCTTGTCTTCTATCGATCTATTGGTCTGTTTTATCAACATTTTAATTTCTTGTTTATGTGATTGCTGACTGATATTGGGATAAAAAGTAAAGTTGCATCAAGCATAGAACATCTACAAAAATTTACATGGTTTTAGAGCTAAGGTGAAGACAAAGCCCTAGTTTGTAGTAATCACCAAAGAAGAGCATGGGTTCCTCTAATTACAATGGCTTTAAGGCTGATGAAAAATTCACTGGGAAGGATGACTTCCATGCCTGGAAGATGACATTGGATCTTATGTTGGAAGACCAAGATGTCATGGACTATGTGCAGGGTAAAATTCAAGAACCTCCATCCACTGCAACTGTTGCTGCCAAAACAAAGTACAAGAAGGGGGAAATCAAAGCAAAGTTGATGATAAGGGACTCAATTCATAAGAGTTTGGTTGCCTACATCTCTAAGTTGGGTACATCCAAGGAGATGTATGATAAGTTGGTCAACATGTTCAAGGCCAACAATGTGAATCAAGTCCTATTCTTCAAGAACCAATTGAAGAATCTGAAGAAATGCAGGGATGAGTCTGTTCAATCATATTTTCTGAAGCTGACCGAGATCAGGAATAATCTGCTGCCTATTGGGGAGACAATAGCTGACAGAGAGATGGTTCTCACCGCACTTGGAGGTCTCTCATTCGAATGGCTTGTATTCAATACTACCATTCTCAATAACAATGTGATACCTGATTTTGACGAAGTACTATTGAGATGCGTACAAGAAGAGACAAGGATGAAGGAATATGAAAATGAAGGAAATGCTGCCTTCGCTGCTCATACTAAGAAGAAGAACTCTGGTGGTCCAAGGAACAAAGGAAGAGCAGAGGCCCAAGGAAAGAAAGGCAAGTGTTACACTTGTCACAAGCCAGGTCACTATGCTAGAGAATGCCCTTTCAAGAAGGATTCTCCTAATGATGACGACAACAACAACAATCGGAGGAATGGCAATCAAAGGAACAACAGGTTCAAGGGGAAGAGGAAGGCTCCCTCTGGCGGAAATGGGAAACCTTTCAAAAGGTCGAGAAATTCCAGGTATGAGGAATCAAATGTTGTTGATAAAAGAAATGAATTCATTCTTGTATCTGCCCTCTCTGTTGCATCTCCACCCGACACTATGGATGTCTGGTTGATAGATAGTGGTGCCTCAAGGCACATCATTGGGATCAAGGAAGCACTTTATGATATGGTTGAGAAGGATACTAATCAGGAAATTATACTTGGAGATAATGCCACATATCCTGTAAAAGGGACAGGGATTGTGACCCTCCACTTGTCTCAAGGTTGAGTCCTCCATTTGCAAGATGTACTATACGTACCTGATTTGAAGAAGAACCTTGTGTCTATATCGACCATGGAAGCTAAAGGCTTCAATGTGGCATTCATTGATGGGAAGGTGTGCATTTGGAAGAATAGTTTCATGGAAGCTATCACGATTGGGTTTAGAGTTGATACACTCTACCAAGTTGGAGGAAGTCCACTGGGAGCGATGACGTGTGATACTATCCGACAGACTGAACTATGGCACCGGAGGTTTGGACACCTTCACTACAAAAGCCTTTCTCGAAGTAAGGAAGGTGGTGACGGGGATGCCCGAGTTCACAAATAATCACGAAGGTCACAAAGACATCTGATGTCTTGCAATTAGTACATTCTGATCTGTCTGGTATGTTGCCTGTGACATCCTTGGGAGGATGTTCTTATTATATGACGTTCATAGATGACTTCTTTCGCAAAACCTGGATATACTTCTTGAAAAAGAAGGATGAGGCTTTCATGTGGTTCCATACCTTCAAAGCCTTGGTGGAAAATCTGACAGGGAAGAAGATCAAGATACTGAGGACCGATAATGGCACTGAATATGAGACAAACGAGTTCAAGAACTTTTGCAGAGAAGCTGGAATCAGGAGGGAGACCACAACTGTCTATACTCCTGAGCAAAATGGCGTTATTGAATGAAAGAATGAGACCATTGTGGAAGCTGCTTGTGCCATGCTATGTGACCAAGGTCTTCTGAAGTTTCTGTGGGGAGAAGCTGCGAACACTGCGGTGTACATACAAAACTGATGCCCGCATTTCGCTCTGGACTCCAAAACTCCCGAAGAGGTTTTCTCTGGTAAGAAACCTGACGTCTCACATTTTAGAGTTTTTGGATGTCCCTGTTTATTGTCATGTACCGAAGGAGAAGAGGAGCAAGTTGGATGCTTCCAGGAAGAAGGGAATGTTTGTGGGCTACAACGAAACTTCGAAGGCCTATAGAGTCTATGTGCCTGGTCAAAGAGAATTGGAGATATGCCACCATGTTACCTTTGATGAAGATGGTTCCTTGAAGAAAGTAGTCAATCTTTCCAGATCTGAGGAAGATCATGAAGCAAGGCCTGGAAACCAAGAAGAACCGAAGGATGAGACGATGCCTGATGTTGAAGGACTAATGGACCCGATTGATCCACCTCTTCAATGAGGAAGAGACCATCATGGCTCATGGACACTCTCGAGGATGTCAAGCGACGTATGGCCCCAAGGGGACATTCCGTGAAAGCAAGAAGCCGAATAGATACAAAGGGTATCTACCAGCCATGAGAACTATCGTACAATCTGAGCCTGGATCTTTTGAGGAAGCCGTAAAGCATAAAGTCTGGAAGGATTCTATGCACGAAGAATATGAGTATATTATGAAGAATGATGTCTGGGATGTGGTTCCAAGAACGGAGGACAAAGTAGTTGTCACCTCAAAATGGCTCTACAAGATCAAGCATGGATTTGATGGAAGTGCTGAAAAGTTCAAGGCAAGATTCGTTGCCCGTGGCTTCTCTCAAAAGGCATAGAATATGATGATATATTTGCAATATTATGAAGAATGATGTCTGGGATGTGGTTCCAAGAACGGAGGACAAAGTAGTTGTCACCTCAAAATGGCTCTACAAGATCAAGCATGGATTTGATGGAAGTGCTGAAAAGTTCAAGGCAAGATTCGTTGCCCGTGGCTTCTCTCAAAAGGCATAGAATATGATGATATATTTGCACCCGTGGCTCGATATACCACCATCTGATCTATCATAGCCCTTACTGCTACGTGTTGACCGCACTTTGTCAACTACCCCATAGCAGTACACCCCCATTTTTTCAAATGGGATTCGTCATGTTCGACGTAGTTGCGCCATTCAGATTCCATCATCAATCAACAGTCGACAGTTTTTATAAATGATGTAAACCCATTCTGCATTTTATGATGTAAATGATCTAAGTAAGACCGTCCATGTATGTAACAACCTAGGTAAGCCTAGTATGTTGTTGATGACTTCCATCCTAGGAGGTTTTTTGTCTCACTGATTCACGAAAGTGATCGGCAGAGTTTTTCCCTCCAGCCTCACCCCAAAGCTAGGGTGGATTTTATCATTAGCATACTAAGTGAGTCCTAGTGTTCTATCGAGTCCTTGTAAAAGTAGTTTGAGCTACTTGGTCTACTAGATCATATTTTGAGTCGCAGACTTGGGTATTTATTTGAGGGTCTATACGAATGGGTTTTCCCCTTCATGTATGTAAATGTATTATCTCATGTAAAAGAGGGTTGGAAAAATAATTATAATCCCCTCTTAGTCAATTAATTAAATTTTCTGGTCAATTAATTTATAAAATCTTAAACCAGAAATTTAATTAATTTAGGGTCCTAAGTTAGGATTAAATCTTTAAAGGAAAAATTTGTGGGTCCTTGGAAAATGATTTTGAAAGCCCCAAGCCAAGGTAATATTGAGAATTTTAAGAAATATTGGACCCTTGGGCCTTGGTGGTTAAGTCAAGGTCAAAATTTTAGGGTAATTAACTTAAAAAATAATATTTTGAGTTAATTAAAATTGAATTAAATGATAAATTCGTTTTTTCCCCAAAATTTTAATTTCAACGCTCCGGATTAAAAGATAATTAAATCTTTTGGACGATTGAGATTATTTTGACGAGGATCATCCAAATAATGATTAGAGATCTTGTCTGTAAATTTAGAAGGAATCTTTATCGGTATTGAGTCATCAAGTCTGGGGATCGTGCACTTGCTCTTGAAGCTCTTGTAAACTTTTTGAGAATAAAGCATAAAGACTTTTTGAGGGTTACAAATGCGGATATTCCTTCTTAGATCTATGTGGTGAATACTCTCTAATCTTGCTACTTTGTTTCTTATATTTTATGGTTGATGGCCTTCATGGATTAATGCATATGAGTATTTTATGCAGTTTAAGATTTACTATAAAATAACATTCGATTTTTTGCAAAAGGTCTCTGTGTTTTCTTAAATCTCTGTGACCAGTCTAAGATTCAGATCTAAGTGTGCAGGGAAATTTTGTTTTTAGATTGGGCGTCTGGGGAAGTCTTCGGTTGGACCAGCCGACTCCCAATAAACATAAATCTGATAAGCTCTTTATTTGTTAAATTCCAGGTCTATCTTACGATATTTGGGTTTTGCAGGGTTTTCTAAGGCTTGTGCCTCTCCCAAAAAAATTTAAATCTTTGAAAATTGTGCTAAAATGGATTTTGATCTGACCATGAGGGTTTTTAATCTGTAAATTACTTGTAAATTTGTAATTTTTCTGTAAGGGTTTATTTGTTTCATGGTGTGTATATCTTCAGATCTTTATTGCAGGTTCAGGGATTAAAATCGATTTTTTTTTATCTAAGACAGATCTAGCCCCCAAAGGCCAGATCTGGCCTCAAATCTCCACTGTGGATGAATCTGGACATTGTCTCAATTTAAGGAGCAAGAGATCTGAGCTTCAATGAAGAAAATCTAAAGCTTGCTGGGCGAATTTGTGTGCACCGGGTTAAATTGTTGTTTTTCCTTTTCAATCTGCCCTCATAATTCTACATTTGTTTTGCCATCGATCTCCTTATGCCCTAGCCGCCTTTCCTTTTCCTTTGCCTGTCCAAATCGACCTGCATTAAAAAATCAAACCTGCTCCTCTATTGCAAACGCTGCCTTGATCCCTTGTCCATCGATTTTCATATCTGCATGCCCTTCACCATCGATCTGCAAATAAAAGGGCAAACGCATACCTTCCATCTCTGCAATCGATTCTGCATTCCGTCCTCATGTTGCCCCTGTCTTGGACGTTAACCCTCGCCCTGTAAACAAACAGCAAAACAATCGCATACATTTCAAATTCGTTTTTGCCCTTGCATCCAAGTCTGTCGTCCTTCGATCTGCACACACAAAAAAACGACAAACGTGCACAGCATTCAAAGGATAAACCCACGCTTATTTTTTTTGGTTCGATTCGACTTCAGTTTAGATTTCATTGTGAATATGCGTTAAGGTTTTTCTTATCGAATCTTTTTTTCTTTTATAAAGCTTTAGTTTTACGTTTTTTTTTTTTTTTTTTTTTTTTAAATCTTTTTAGTTGTCGGCTAGTTTTATTTTGCTGGATTTCGTTTAGTATAGTTTAGTTTAGGCTTAGTTTTAAATTTTTGTTTTAACTTAGATTTAATTTCATTCGATTTCAGATTTGGACTTTATAGAGTTTTGTTAGTGTAGATTTTAGAAACTTTCGATTTTGTTTAAAATTTTAGATATTAAATTTAAATTTAACCTTAGTTTAGTCTTTAACTTAGTTTAATTTTAATTTTGGTCTTGTTTAGATTTAGCTTTGGTTAGAACTTTTTCTAGATTTTGAATTCTTGACAAAATATAAAAAATTTCAAAAATCCTAAAAGATCCAAAAATATAAAAAAAATTTCAAATTTTCTATGGTCAAATGAGCTTTTGAAATTTTATCTTAAGAGTGACTATATAAAATCTTTGATTTGTCTGGATTGAAATTAATTGAAACATTTTAAATCCTGGCATTTTCATCGTATTGTTTCATGGTTGTTGTATCATTAATCGTGTTTTAATAGGCAGCAGTTAATCGTTATTTACTTGTTTAAAATCACATAACGGGATTTTGTTTGACTCCATAAGGCACTGGTCTTAAACGTGATATCTAATCTAGATCTGTGGAATCTCGTTCATTTTATAAGTATTTTATGTTTTAGCTGTGTCTCCTGGATTTGTCATCATCATTTCTAAAAGGGTCCACCTCCCTTGGCCTGCAAGGAGACAACTTAAATAGAGAGATTGGGGATAAAGGTGACAGCCCCCAATCTGAGCTGTTGTCGCGATGCCTAGACAATTTGTGCGACAACATTTTTTGGCGCCGCTGCCGGGGATAGAGTTTTTCTGTCCTTGGTCTTAACGACATTTTATAATCTTCTGATCTTGCATCGCCATTCATTAGCCTGTCGCAAGGGATCACATTTCCTGGCGACTTTTCATCTCTTCATATTTTCATCGTCTTATCTTTCGTCATATTTCTAATCATTTCATCATCGTATCTTTAGCACCTGGACATTGCGGTTGGCTTCTTGTTTGGGTGGCGACTCCACTTCTTCATCTTTTTACTCCCAAACAAGAATCCCCCCCTGATATCCATCTGCTATCTCTCGATTATTTCTTCTGTTTTAGAATCAGTTTCATGTTCAAGTGGCGACTCCAATTCTTTCATTTCTTACAAGAGTTCCTGCTAAGAAGTTCGCTTCTTGAGGACCTTTTTGAACACAGATCTATTTCTAAAATCCTAAAAGCGATATCATGGATGTTTTTGCCCCGTGTAATTTTGCTAATATTCAGGGTTATCCCCATGATCTCCCTCAAATGGATAAATTACCTATCTTTCAAGGAAATGATGCAGTTAGTGTTAAATCTCATTTGTTTGCTTTCACTAACTGGTGGAATAGATTTGCAGTTGCAAATAATAATTTTGATGATGTAAAGATGAAAACTTTTGTTCTTACTTTCGGCGAGGATGTTGCTGAATGGTTTATGGAAAAGCCTGATAATTCATTCAATACTTTTGAATCCATTGTAACTGCTTTTAAGGAAAAGTATGGTGATAAAAGGGAAGATCGACATTTGGTAATAGAGATCAGTACCATAAAAAAGAAAGAGAATGAAACCACTGAAGAATTTAACAGGAGATTTAATGGTATTCTTAGAGAAATATCTCAAACTCATAAACCTCCTGATGGATCTCTTCTGAATTTTTACATTGATGCTTTTGATTCTGATACTTCATATGAGTTAAGGCGGGCTAAAACTGCAAATTATAAGGCTTGCCAATCTTTAGCTGAGGAGATTGAAAAAGATAAGAAAGCATCTGGAATGTCTGAAACTCCAGATTTTGATAAATCTTTGACAGATTCTAAGTTGAAAGAACCTCTAGAAGACGATGATGACCCTATGAAAAAGTTAATGCAGAAACTTGAAAGCATGGAGCTTAATCAAGAAAAATTAATCTCTGACCATGCTAAGGAAATAAGTATCTTACAGGCTAGGTTGGTTCAAATGGAAAGGGCTCAAACGCATAATTCCCAACCTAGAAATAATAATGCTTTGCAGAAAAGAGGCCTATCTTATGAGCAGAGACCGACAAATCAACTTGAGTTCGCAAATCTTGTGGATGAAGTTCCTCCTTATTGTAGAGCTTGTAATGATCTTCATGAAGAGGCTACTTGCCCCATTGTCAAAAGGATCATAGCTAGTAGAATGGCAAGGTCAAGTCATCAAATTAATGTTGTTGGTAAGAACTATCACATGCATATAGAAGATCATGAAAGTCAGGTTAAGGAACCAGCTCAGATGATTAAGGATGTGCAACCCAATCATATGCAAATAATTCAAAGCATGGAAAACAGATTAGAGATCATGGAATTTAATCACTCCAATCAAATAATTGCCATGGAAGAAAAGCATGTTAAGGAAATAAATGTCATGGAAAACAGGTTAAAGATAATGGAAGTTAATCATTCTAATCAGATGTCCATCATGGAAGCAAGACACACCCAAGAAATGACGGGCATGAAGGAAAATCACTTGTTGGAAATAAAAAATATGGAGGCAAATCAGACGAAATTAATAGTAAGGCATGCCAGGGAGATGAGTTCCATACAAAAGAAATTGGAAAAAATGGAAGAATTACAAAAATTTCAATCGAAATTTGATTATGAAGATTCATAAACAGATCATAAGACTTCTTGTCTGCTAAAGCCATTCTCATCTCATCACACGGAGGATTTAACTATGATTTCAAAGGATGTTGAGAAAGACCAAGCTTATGTGTCACCATTGACAGAGTATATCCAGGATAACATTGGTCATGCTCCCGGTTCTTCAGATATTTTTTACAAACATCTTCAAGATGAGGACAAGAAATCTACAGTGGTCTCATTGTTGACATCACAACCCACTCAGAAGAAGAGAAAGAAGCAAAAAAGAAGTAAGTGGTTTGATTCGTCTGATGGTCGAGAGCAGCTTGACATTTGGATAAGACAGAGTCCTACATTATGCAAGATTGGACATGGCACATCTGAAAAGCAGCCAACAGACTTGCCTGAAAGCAGGCAAATGCTCAGCATACACTATATTGAGCACATCTGATGCCACAGGGCATCCTCTGTATTGTATCTCTAACCTTACACTTTGTTTTTTCAGCATTTCATTTTGCAGTTAGAGTAGATTTACTTTTCATGTTAAATAGAATAATAAATAAAAGAAGAGCTTCTATTTTTCATGAGCTTAATGTTATATGATGATATTTGGATGGACGCTACTTATGTAATCTTGTGTGTTGCTTGGATGCAGATTCTGGATTCTCACATTCCTTCAATGAAACAACGTGTCCCCAAGTAGAGCCAGATGTTGACCGCACTTTGTCAACTACCCCATAGCAGTACACCCCCATTTTTTCAAATGGGATTCGTCATGTTCGACGTAGTTGCGCCATTCAGATTCCATCATCAATCAACAATCGACAATTTTTATAAATGATGTAAACCCATTCTGCATTTTATGATGTACATGATCTAAGTAAGACCGTCCATGTATATAACAACCTAGGTAAGCCTAGTATGTTGTTGATGACTTCCATCATAGGAGGTTTTTTGTTTCACTGATTCACGAAAGTGATCGGCAGAGTTTTTCCCTCCAGCCTCACCCCAAAGCTAGGGTGGATTTTATCATCAGCATCCTAAGTGAGTCCTAGTGTTCTATCGAGTCCTTGTAAAAGTAGTTTGAACTACTTGGTCTACTAGATCATATTTTGAGTCGCAGACTTGGGTATTTATTTGAGGGTCTATACAATGGGTTTTCCCCCTTCATGTATGTAAATGTATTATCTCATTTAAAAGAGGGTTGGAAAAATAATTATAATCCCCTCTTAGTCAATTAATTAAATTTTCTGGTCAATTAATTAATAAAATCCTAAACCAGAAATTTAATTAATTTAGGGTCCTAAATTAGGATTAAATCTTTAAAGGAAAAATTTGTGGGTCCTTGGAAAATGATTTTGAAAGCCCCAAGCCAAGGGAATATTGAGAATTTTAAGAAATATTGGACCCTTGGGCCTTGGTGGTTAAATCAAGGTCAAAATTTTGGGGTAATTAACTCAAAAATAATATTTTTGAGTTAATTAAATTTGAATTAAATGATAAATTCGTTTTTTCCCCAAAATTTTAATTTCAACGCTCCGGATTGAAAGATAATTAAATCTTTTGGACGGTTGAGATTATTTTGACGAGGATCATCCAAACTAGCCGTTAGAGATCTTGTCCTATAAATTTAGAGGTCTTTATCAGTATTGAGTCATCCGATCTCAGGATCGTGCACTTGCTCTTAGAAGCTCTTGTAAACTTTTTGAAGAATAAAGCATAAAGACTTTGGGGTTACAAATCTGGATGTTCCTTCTTAGATCTATGTGGTGAATCGTCTCTAAACTCTGCTACTTTGTTTCTTATATTTTATGGTTGATGGCCTTCATGGATTAATCTGCATATAGGTATCTTATGCAGTTTTCTGGGTTTATAAAATAACATTCTGATTTTTTTTTTGCAAAGGTCTCATGTTGTTTTCTTAAATCTCTATTGATCTAAGATTCAGATCTAAGTGTGCAGGGAATTTTTTTTTTTAGATTGGGCGTCTGGGGAAGTCTTCGGTTGGACTAGCTGACTCCCAATAAACATAAATCTGATAAGCTCTTTATTTGTTAAATTCCAAGTCTATCTTACGATATTTGGGTTTTGCAGGGTTTTCTAAGGCTTGTGCCTCTCTCAAAAAATTTTAAATCTTTGAAAATTGTGCTAAAATGGATTTTGATCTGACCATGAGGGTTTTTAATCTGTAAATTAGTTGTAAATTTGTAATTTTTCTGTAAGGGTTTATTTGTTTCATGGTATGTATATCTTCAGATCTTTATTGCAGGTTCAGGGATTAAAATTGATTTTTTTTTATCTAAGACGGATCTAGCCCCCAAAGGCCAGATTTGGCCTCAAATTTCCACTGTGGATGAATCTGGACATTGTCTCAATTTAAGGAGCAAGAGATCTGAGCTTGAATGAAGAAAATCTAAAGCTTGCTAGGCGAATTTGTGTGCACCGGGTTAAATTGCTATTTTTCCTTTTCAATCTGCCCTCATAGTTCTGCATTTGTTTTGCCATCGATCTCCTTATGCCCTAGCCACCTTTCCTTTTCCTTTGCCTGTCCAAATTGACCTGCATTAAAAAAGCAAACCTGCTCCTCTATTGCAAACGCTGCCTTGATCCCCTGTCCATCGATTTTCATATCTGCCTACCCTTCACCATCGATCTGCAAATAAAAGGGCAAACACATACCTTCCATCTCTGCAATCGATTCTGCATTCCGTCCTCACGCTGCCCCTGTCTTGGACGTTAACCCTCGCCCTGCAAACAAACAGCAAAACAATCGCATACATTTCAAATTCGTTTTTGCCCTTGCGTCCAAGTCTGCCGTCCTTCGATCTGCACACACAAAAAAACGACAAACGTGCACAACATTCAAAGGATAAACACACGCTTATTTTTTTTGGTTCGATTCGACTTCAGTTTAGATTTCATTGTGAATATGCGTTAAGGTTTTTCTTATCGAATCTTTTTTTCTTTTATAAAGCTTTAGTTTTACGTTTTTTTTTTTTTTTTTTTTTTTTAAATCTTTTTAGTTGTCGGCTAGTTTTATTTTGCTGGATTTCGTTTAGTATAGTTTAGTTTAGGCTTAGTTTTAAATTTTTGTTTTAACTTAGATTTAATTTCATTCGATTTCAGATTTGGACTTTATAGAGTTTTGTTAGTGTAGATTTTAGAAACTTTCGATTTTGTTTAAAATTTTAGATATTAAATTTAAATTTAACCTTAGTTTAGTCTTTAACTTAGTTTAATTTTAATTTTGGTCTTGTTTAGATTTAGCTTTGGTCAGAACTTTTTCTACATTTTGAATTCTTGACAAAAATATAAAAAATTTCAAAAATCCTAAAAAATCTAGAAAATCCAAAAATATAAAAAAAATTTCAAATTTTCTATGGTCAAATGAGCTTTTGAAATTTTATCTTAAGAGTGACTATATAAAATCTTTGATTTGTCTGGATTGAAATTAATTGAAACATTTTAAATCCTGGCATTTTCATCGTATTGTTTCATGGTTGTTGTATCATTAATCGTGTTTTAATAAGCAACAATTAATCGTCACTTACTTGTTTATAATTGCATAACGGGATTCTGTTTGACTCCATAAGGCACTGGTCTTAAACGTGATATCTAATCTAGATCTGTGGAATCTCGTTCATTTTATAAGTATTTGATGTTTTAGCTGTGTCTCCTGGATTTATCATCTTCTTTTCTAATAGGGTCTACCTCCCTTAGCTGGCAAGGAGACAACTTAAATAGAGAGATTGGGGATAAGGGTGACAGCCCCCAATC
>CM076569.1:324880826-325003368 GCA_034641835.2 Pinus albicaulis | reverse complement strand
TCCTTTATGAAGAATGATGTCTGGGATGTGGTTCCAAGACCGGAGGACAAAGTAGTTGTCCCCTCGAAATGTCTCTACAAGATCAAGCATGGATCTGATGGAAGTGCTGAAAATTTCAAGGCAAGATTCGTTGCCTGTGGCTTCTCTCAAAAGGAAGGCATAGACTATGATGATATATTTGCACTTGTGGCCTGATATACCACCATTTGATCTATCATAGCCCTTGCTGCTACGCAAGGGTGGAGCCTTCATCTGATGGATGTGAAGACCGCATTTCCGCATGGTGCGATAAAGGAAGAGGTGTATGTGAAGCAATCTCTGGGGTTCGAAGTTCAGGATCGGAACACCCATGTCTACAGGTTGAAGAAAGCCCTTTATGGGTTGAAGCAAGCACCCAGAGCTTGGTACGGGAGGATAGATAGCCACCTGATGAATCTGGGCTTCACTCGTACTAATGCTGATCCAAACCTTTACTTCAAGGTTGATAGAGAGAAGCCTCTCATTCTAGTGTTGTATGTGGACGACCTCTTCCTGACAGGTGTTGATCCTCTCATTCATCAGTGCAAGAGGGAGCTCGCTGCTGAGTTCGAGATGAAGGACCTAGGACTGATGCACTGCTTCCTAGGCCTGGAGGTCTGGCAGAGACCTCGCAAGTTTTTCCTTTCTCAAGGAAAATATATTGTGAAGCTTCTGGAAAGATTTGGAATGGTGCACTGTAAGTCCGTGTTGACACCGATGGAGCTCAACTCTAAGAAGTTGAGTGGCAGCGCTGCTGGGCCTGTGCTAGCAAATCCTACTGAGTATCGTCAACTCGTAGGGGCCCTGATGTTCTTAGTGAACATCTGTTCGGACGTATGTTTTGCAGTGAACACTTTGAGTCAACATATGGTTGAGCCTCATCACATTCACTGGGATGGTGCCAAGAATCTGTTGAGATATCGTCGGGGCACAATAAACCATGGGCTGAGATACACTGTCGGGAGTGTGACACTCCATGGATATACTGATGCCGATTGGGCTAGCAGTGTGGTGGATTGTAAGAGGACATCGGGATGATGCTTCACACTTGGTTCTGCTTCGATATCATGGATGAGCAGGATGCAAAAGTCGGTGGCTTTGAGCACCACAGAGGCCGAATACATTGCCGCGAGTATGGCTTGTTGTGAAGCAGTTTGGTTGCGAAAGCTCTTTAGTGAGCTGTTCGGGCATGTGCTAGATACCACCGTGATACTCCGTGATAACCAGAGTGGGATTCGGTTGTACGAGAATCCCCTTGTTCCACGATTGATCCAAGCATATTGATATCAGGTACCACTTTATCCTGGATATGGTACAGCGAGGTGCCGTAAGGCTCAATCACATAGGAAATGATGAGCAGGTCGAGGATATTCTCACAAAGCCCTTGGGGAAGGTCAAGTTCCTAACCTTCCGTGAGAATCTTGGTATCGTGGAATGACCCTATGTTGAGGGTCCTGTTGGACGATGAGCTCTTGGAGCTCTGTTGGGCTTTGGGGATAGCTTCTCGGAGCTATAAGTAACCACAGGGCTAGGCTTGCCAAACCTTGTTGGTGTGCTTCTGCCCCTCCGTTATGATGATTGAATTGGTTCACCTCTCATGATATGTGCCCCGTATGCATCCTACCCATTTGAGTCCCGGACTCATGGGAAGTACCTCTCATTTGGCTAGTGAGGTGGGAAAAGCTAAAGACTAGTAGCAAAGACTAATGGACGCATCAGAGATTGCCGTACTCTCTATCTAGGATGGCACGGTCCAACCACTTGATCTGGGATCAAGTATAGTGAGGTTTCAGACTTCCTACTGACTTCGGGTCAGATAAACCAACTTCGGGTTGGTATGAGACTCTTTTTGAGTCCTATAGAGGTTTCAGACCTTTGGGCTAAATTTGTTAGCCGGGGATGATGTCTTTGTGACTGACCCACTTTTGTTTTGAAATAAAGAAGCCAACAAAGCAAGTTATGGTGGGATGACGCACGATGTTTGGATTACACAGGTGGATGGAGTTCTCCCTAGTTGAGAGGGAGTGTTAATTTTGGACAACTAGGTCCAAACTCCATGTTGTGATGCTCAGATGAAGATGCCAATATCTTTATTGGACTCCTCTTTCGGAGAGGTGCAAGATTGATCTAAAGATCATCTTGATCCGATGAGCAGAACATTTATTTTGAATTTATTCAAAATATGTGTAGGTTGGCTTGAAGGTTTGGAGCCCCAACAGATGTGTCACACACCCTCATTGATGGATATAAACTGGTCAACGTTGGAGGACATTTTCACTCATCACATCCTCACACATTTCTCTCTCCTCATTTGATTGGTTTGATCACCTTGGAGGCTCTTCTCTTCACACGTGGGAAATTGCAGCAATGAGACTTTTCTGTTTTTGGCCTAGGGTTTATTGCAACGTTGACCATCGTTGACTTTGGTCAACGCATGGTCAAATTGACTTGAAACTCTCCCAAACTTTCGATTTTCTGAATTCGCATTTTTTGGCACAATTCCCGAGGCTGGACGTTGACTTTGACTTGGCTGTGTTGACCTTGCTGTTGTTGCTATTGGCATTGACTGTTGAATGACAATGTTGACTTTTGTTGACTTTTGGGGTTCCCTGTTTTGGCTGTCCTAGAGGGTTGTGTGACACTTCTGATTGGCAGACTGTATTGAGATTTTGTTGGTTGAAGCATCTTGCTGATCGCCGTAACGCACCAACACACTTATATATTTTGGCTTGTCTTCTGTCGATCTACTGGTATGTTCTATCAGCATTTTACTTTCTTGTTTATGTGATTGCTGACTGATATTGGGATAAAAAGTAAAGTTGCATCACGCATAAAAAATCTACAAAAATTTACATGATTCTTCAAAATTTAGAACTCGATTTCAGAGGGAGAGTTGCAGGGTGGAGGAAGAGGAGGGTTTTAACAGCAGTGAGAGCTCAAGGAAGAAGGACGTAGAACAACAGAGGGACAACACAGAGGGACAACGCAGAGGTGACGCATAGAGACAACGCAAAGGGACAACGCATTGGTGGCACAGTCTCTGCGCAGAGGATCACACAAAGGTGACACAGGGAAGGCTAGAGGGCCTCTCAGGTGGGCCTCTCAGGTGTCATAACTTCTCCGGAGCTCAAGGGAAAAATACCTCACACAGAGGCTGCATTGAGCCAGTCTGCTCACACAGAGGCTAGCCAGGGTGATGCTTTCCAGAATTTTCTTGCTGTGCAAAATGCCGTGAACCGGAAGTTGAGCTGCAGACCTTCAACAATTGCTGATGGGGTGAAGATTCTGCCAGTGCAAAATTTAGCCTAAGCTAAGTTGACAAAGAGCAGGAGGAGAATAACTTCTCAGAAGATCTCTTGCCAAAGAGATCCGAAGATCGATTAGAGGATCAAAGAGAGTTGATTCATTTTGTTGGGCAGGCTTCCAAGAGAGGGAGTTAGTTGTCAGAGGGAGAAGAGGGTGCCTTTCTCACCAAGGACCCTAGATCTGAGTCTCTAACAGAGAGAGGAGGATCGGTTCCGAAAAATATCTGAGCAGATGGCGTCGCACGAACTGTGTGATTAGGATAGGTTTGATGACTTGTCTAACTTTGCGATCTGGAAAGCCAAAATCTTGGTAGTCCTTGAGGCCTACGGTATACGGGAGCATGCAGAGAAAGTCTTGCCTACACTGACAGACGCGAAGCTCCTGGAGAAGCACAATGAAGCAGCGACACATGCTAAGTGCTTCATTATGGATGCGGTCAAATATCATGTGGTACCACACATAGCCGAGAAGGAGACGGTTCATGAGATGCGGGTAGCCCTAACCACATTGTATGAAGGAAGGTTCGTCCAGAGAAAGATGCTTCTGGAGAACCAGCTGAGGTTACTCATCGTGACCAAGGGAGAGGAGATCGACTCTTTTCTATCCAAACTGCAGTCGATCTGGGATCAGCTGACTGGCATGGGGGTCAAGGTAGATGACGATGTCATGGTGAGTACTGCTCTCAATGTAGTCACATAGACCTGGGAAACTTTTGTCCAAAGTCTTTTGGGTAGAGCGAACCTTCCCAACTGGGACAACATGTGGGCTATCCTCCGACAAGAGGAGATCCGCTGTATGACCAAAAGACAATACAACACCGGTACGAGAAAGATAAAGAAGGAAGAAGAGGAAGATGCAACCTTGGTATCAAAGAGGCAACAAGGGAAAAAGAAGCGTGATTTGTCAAAGATCAAATGTTTCTAGTGTAGCGAACTTGGACATTTCACAAGCAATTGTCCTCAGAAGAAAAAGGACAAGGAAGCTTCTAGTTCCAAGGCTGCTGTAGTAGACGATGGCTCTAATGATGACATAGCCATGAGCGCTCATGAACCACAAAAGTGGGGCAATCTTGCTTTGTAGAGAAGCTACAGAGTGGTGGTGGGATCCTTGAGTAGCCCAACTGGTAGATCACATATGAGCTACAGGAGCCTTAAGACAGTAGCAGGACAAGTGGAGTAGTGGGTACAGAGGATCACGAATGGAGCAGAGGCAGCGCTGACACGTTGATGAGGGAGCAACGCAGTGCACATACAACAACAACGTAGAGTACACAGTGCAGTGTTGTAGCAACGCAGAGGCATCAGTGGGACAACGCAACGCAACAACAGCGTAGAGGACAGTAGCGCAGAGCAGGTCTGCTTACATAGTGCAGAGCTGCAGTGGTGCAATAGCCTTCAGAGGACAACACAGAGCGGAAGCCTTTGGAGCTTTAGTGATGAGATGCAGCCCAACTGATTTGTCTGTCAAAGATTGGGTAGGGGTCCTTTAGTTGCTTACTCTCAGCAATTGAGTTGTAGTGCAACAATTAGTAGTGGTAGTGCTATGAGCAGCATGATGTAGCAATTTGAGAGGGAGCTGCAGTATAGATGTAGTAGTGACGGTGGCAACGTCATAGGCAGCAGTATGGGAGAGCAACAACAACGCAGTGATGAAGAACAGTAGGCCAAGCATCAGCGCAGAGACCCACACCAGAGTTCAGTGCGGCCTTTAGGGTGAAGTGTTTTGCTAGAGCACATTCCTCACTAAGAGGGAGTGTTGAGATTTTGGGGTAGCATCGGATGTGCTATAGCTCTCAAACTTTGTGAAGGGACTAGAGTACATAAGATCTCCAAAACCCAGAAAGCGTTTTGGGAAATTCCATCCTATTTAAGAGATATTTAATTAATTAATATTTTTAATTAAGGACCCTAAGTCTAACTTAGGAAAATTAAAATTAAAGGTAATTAAATTAAACATGTGATGAGAATGACTTAAGTCACGCAGATCAAGCATCTTCTAATATTAGCCATCGATTCAAGATTAGATCACGACCATTGAAGTTTCAATGAGAAAAGTATAAGAAGAGGGTTTGGGGTTAGTTGGAGAACACACACACTGGAAGAGCACTGAAGCTAAGTTGGAATTCTAGGGTGTGGTTTGCTAAGAATTTTAGAAGTGTTTCAGCTGTAGCGAGGGGCAGGATTGGCGAGGGGGATGGTGTAGTCCCAGGCTAAGAGTATAATGAGGGCAAAGAAGCAACAGGCCAAGGCAGCGCAAAAACAACAACTACGCAGAGCAGACGAGAGCCCAACAAGGGCAGCAGGAAGCCAGGAGGGCTAACGTAGTGCCATGAGGGTTGACGTAGTCCCAGGAGTATTGGCGCAGGCCCAACCAAGGTAGCGCAGGGGTAGCGTAACCCAGTCTAGGGTGACATAAGCCATTCTTGAGCAACGCAGAGGCTGACACACACCAGACATGATGACGCAGAGGGCTTCAGAGCAGCGCTGGGGCTTCGAGAGGCCCAAAAAGGGGCGAGTTCTGTAAATCTCGTTTGAGGGTGTGAATCAGTCAATTTTTGTGTCTTCCGGATAGAGGTATTGCTGTCGTTTATATTTCTTTGTTGGGTTAACTAGTTTGGTGCCCAGGTCTGTTGTACTTAGAATCTGCTTAATAATAAAAACCCTCCAGAAGCTAGAAGCATCGATTTTCCCGCATTGGGTTTTTCCGGGGACAGTTGTCTAGAAATCCTTGTGTGTCACTTTGTCATTGTGCAGGTTATTCAGTTATAGATTTGCATATGTAGGTTGTTAATGTATTTACTTCGATATTAATGCTAAAGATTTCAGATTAATAACTTGTGTAAGTAGAAGTAAATCAAGAACTCAACAGTAGGGTTTTTGTTTAATTAAGATTCAGAAATTTTCACAATTTTCATGTATGAAAGACCCTTTTGGGCATGTTACATATTGTAAAGAAAAACATATTTGAGTTAAATTAGAGTCAAAGACCCTCCAAGACCTTGTCATGGTGCCTCAAGCAAGTCGACCTACATGAAAGATCAAGTCGGCCTCAAGGAAGCAATTTGTACCCCATGATAGCCTTTGCATGGTTAGTTGTTTACTAGGGGCTACCCACCAAAGTATGTCTTGCTAACAAATGACCACAAAAGTAGGTCAATGGGACTATTGAGTACCATGATGTCATTACAAAGGGGGAGCACAAAAATGGCTACAAGGTACCAAAAGTGAAGTATGAATCTATGCTAAACCTTGAAAACCCCTCAAATAGGATAGAGATGTATAGAGGGGATGGACCAAGGAATTGGAAAATAAATAATAATGATGTTGGTATATCATGGTCTACAAATTGATACAACATTGCTAAGGCACACCCCCATCACCTTGGCAGTCCCTTTGCCAACGATGTGACATACTACATGATCCCTCACTCCGTCGAGGGTAAAACACATACCATCGCCATAATCTTATTGTAGGCTTTCAACGAATCTGCATCTATGGGGACAACTACCACATTCTCGATAAAGGCCTTGAGATCATGCTCATCTAATAGACCACTGATCTGTCCCTGCCAAATCACATAGTTGGAGGCGCCCTCCAACCTGGTATCACTCCACTGGATCTTCGAGGCTAAGAAGAGACTAGCAAAGGTAACTACATACGAAGCTCTCGCCAAGTAGCTAGCCCTACTAGGCAGGAGAGGGCTCTCTCCAAGGGATCTCAGCCAAGAGGGCTAGATAAATTAGGTTTTAGGCTAGGTATAGTAGCATAGGGGTTTTGATTGGTTGATTTGGGTGCTGGATGAGTGAATTAGGTTAAAGAGGTAACTAGGTCAGGGCAAATAAGATTTGAATTGTAGGCATCTGATGGGGCAATGTAAGTAAGCACTCTAACACTTTAGGGTTCTTAGGTGAGATGGATCAGACTTATGAGGTGCTAAAAAGAGCATGACAGTACATGAATTCTTTTTAAACCGAAGAAATGAAACAAATTATGGTGATTCTCCCAAAACAGAGCATAAAAGATGTATTCTGCTTATCAAACTTGAGAATCAAACATATCATAGAACTTGAATGAACATGGAAAGTACAAAACATTCATACATGTGAGACAAAAGAAGAAACTATGCCAAAGTACAGTACCACATGAATCCCAAAAGAATAGCTCCCACTCATCCAATATATTCCTGCCAAAATTTGAATACACTAGTGTCTCTGATCAATACAACAATATCCAACCTGTGAAATGAGTCAAGAAATGAAAGATATAGGCATGAACCAACTTCTCCCAACCTTAGGGGTCGAATTCCAAATTTTTGGAGTTGATCCACTAAAGTCTGAACTGCAAACCTAGAGTGTAGGGAGGTCAAACTGACTCATCCCTAACTTTAGTGAAACTAATTCATCAATCCTCAAAAAGACTTTTACTTAATGTATTTACCCCTAGGGAACTTAAAACATCATTATTACATTTACATCCATCAATTACATTAGTAAAAACATGAATTTTCCATGGTGAAACTGAGAAAGCTGAAAAAATCAAGGAAAACAGAGAAAGGTCAGGAGCGCAATGCCAGTGTCAGGAGCACAGCGCTAACTTCAACTCAACTTTTGAAGGAGTTTCTGATGTCCAAATTGAACTCAGGATAGCTCATTGGAAAGCTTGTCCTTTCTAGTTTCCAAAACTATCCTTGGTTTCCAAAGATGATAAGATTTGACCCTCCAAAAATTCAGTCTCCCAAGACTGGTCAAGAGCACATGAATCCCAAAAGAATAGCTCCCACTCATCCAATATATTCCTGCCAAAATCTGAATACACTAGTGTCTCTGATCAATACAACAATATCCAACCTGTGAAATGAGTCAAGAAATGAAAGATATAGGCATGAAACGACTTCTCCCAACCTTAGGGGTCGAATTCCGGATTTGTGGAGTTGATCCACAAAAGTCTGAACTGCAAACCTAGAGTGTAGGGAGGTCAAACTGACTCATCCCTAACTTTAGTGAAAATGATTTATCAATCCTCAAAAAGACTTTTACCTAATGTATTTACCCCTAGGGAACTTAAAAACATCATTATTACATTTACATCCATCAATCACATTGGTAAAAACATGATTTTTCCATGGTGAAGCTGAGAAAGTAGAAAATATCAGGAAAAACGGAGAAGGGTCAGGAGCGTAGTGCCAGTGTCAGGAGCACAATGCCAACTTCAACTCATTTTTTGAAGGGTTTTTGATGTCCAAATTGAACTCAGGATAGCTCATTGGAAAGCTTGTCCAGTCTAGTTTCCAAAACTATCCTTGGTTTCCAAAAATGATAAGATTTGACCCTCCAAAAAGTCAATCTCCCAAGACTGGTTAGGAGCACAGTGCCTCGTTGAAAAAGAGGGCAGAAATATGATTTTTTTGAGTGTTTTTTGACCTTTTCCCCTGCCAGTTTGCCCAAATTTTCTTAGGAAAGTGCCTACCCTGACTGTTTTTGGGTTTCTGAATCCAATGGTGCACTTAGTTTTTCATTTAGAGCCACCTAGAATAAGCGCAACGCCTAGGGCGCTGCGCTCCTGGTAGTCTAACTGTGCTAAAACTGGCAAAAGTTGCAAAAACAAAAAAAATAAAAAATTGCTCAAAATTTCACCAAAATTGTCTTGTGGAAACCTGATGAAGTGTGCTAAGAAATGAGGGATGACTCAACAAGGATTTCAAGCTTGTCTCCTTCCTTTTGCTTGGCTAGGGTTTGCTTATGTTTCACCTGCAATTGCTTGATTTTAATGCTACAGACCTTGTTTCCTTTGATATACCTGTTAGACATGTTTCTGAGCATTTTCTTGTCTTTGTTTGCCTTGTGGAGGAGTTTCTCAAGATGGAGGTTGACCCTATTGAGCCATATCTCTGTCATTTTCAACCTCCTTGGCAATCCTTTCCTCAAAAGTAAGTTTTTCATCCTCAATTTTTTGCTATTGTAAAGCCCTCTTAAGACCCCTTGTCTTTGGTCTTGTTCTGCTTCTTTGGATGTCATGTTGATTAGGATCATCAAGTGGCATCATGGCTTTACCTTCTTTGGATGTCATGCTGATCAGGATCATCAAGTGGCATCACTGCTTTACCTCTCTTTGTTTTGAGCAGTTGTAGCTCCATAAGTACTCGCTGATCTTTCAACTACTTATTCTCCTGCTCAAGAAATGAAATGACAAACTGAGCTCTATCCAAATTAGTTTGCAGCTCTCTAATTTGGGCATCCTTCTCTTTGACAATCAAGCTTGAGGCCTCATGATCATCCTGCTGATCCAAGTCAACTAGGTAAAAATTTGTTTCCTCATCATGAGGGTCCTCATTCTCTTGCATGACTTCCTCATGCACAACCACTTCTTTCTGATTTTGCTTTCCCTTTTGTACCTGCTTCGCTGATGAAGAAGGCAAGGTCCCTCCCACAATCTGTGGGGCAAACACCTGCCTATGCCCTCTCTGATATGTTTTAGCCAATATGTCTTTCTCAGCTTCTTTGGTATTTGTAGGCTCTTTGACCATAAATCTGTTGGATGACGCAATATAACTCTGAAATGCTGATGATGGTGATGATATGGGTCTAGTAGGCTTCGCTGATGGAGGAATAGATGTAGAGGGCTGAGATGGAGGGATGTTTTCAGCATGTTGAGCTTGTGGAGTAGTGAAAACATCATAGGCAATGAAGGTATCACATGAAATGTGCAACTGATCCAGATGATGGAGTACAATGATTTTGATCAAAGAGTGATGAAAGAGGCTGTTCATTTGCTGATCATATTCTCTCTTTTGTACTATGTAGGCCATTTCTTCTGTACTCCTGAACAAATAGTATGGGATATTGAGCAACTTGACTCTTGTGAAGTGCATGAGTAGTCTAATGTGATATGTGTAAAGTCTAGAGAACCTTCCTTCACAAGAGAAGTACTTCATGATGATTTTCATCATGGGGGTATACCTATCAAGAAGGTAACTGAAAGGGAAGTCTCTCTTTCTCTCATTTCTGTACTTTGGTTTGATGAATGGTTCATAATACTGGTCATCCAAGTCTTTGGCTTTAAACCACTTCTCACCCATGTTTGGTATCCTTGTGGCAGCGACAATGATAGGTGTAGATATGGTGACGGTCACACCTGCAAGGGTCACCTAATTGTCTTTGAGGTTTGATATGAAAACTATGCTCAAAACAGGGTGGTGTTGAGCTCTTTGGCAGAAATCAAGGCAACCAACATATTCAAAGCAAGAGACTGTCATAGATGAGGCCATTAGTTCTTTGATGTTGGTGGGCTCAAGCCTCAAAATTCTTCCTCCCTTGTGAGGTCTCCTCTCCCCTCTGTCCTCTTCCTCCATGTAATCTCTGTCTTCCTCCTCCATAGTGTTTTTAGTTTTGAAACCCTAGGGAAGGGAAAGGGGAGTGGAAAATAGGTTTAGGGAGTGGGGATGGGAGTAGGAAAATTTAGGGGAATATGGAAGTGGATTAGGGAACTCAGGGGATTGATATGGGATTAAAATACTTAGGGAAATGAGATGGGGAAATTGATTACAAGTATAAGGGAAGCTGCCTAGAAAATTTGTAGTCTAGGAGCTAGGGTTTTTGGGAAATGTAGTTTGGGGACATGGATTTAGTGATGTAGGGATAAGATTAGGGTTTAATGTGATATGGGAAGGGAATGCAGGGTCTAGGGAACAATTTATCGCTGTAGGAATGAAATCTAGGGTTTCTTAGCTTAAACACTTTGCAAACTTGAATGAGAGATTTAACACCTTAAACTTGCAAATGGCAAATGCTAGGAGGGCACCAATGGTGTTGCTTACTTGTATTTAGGTGAAGAAACCCTTTGTTGGTGGTTTAGAGCAGTTGCCTGAAGTTTTGAAGGTTGTGGATGAAACTGGCTAGGAGCGTAGCGCCAGTTCTAGGAGTGCAACACCTAACTGCTAGGAACGTAGCACCCTCCTCCAAGAGTAAAACCCCAGTTCCAAGAGCACAATGCCTAACCTCCAGGAGTGCAACGCCACCCAAATTTTGAAATTTGACCCTGCAAACTGATTTTTCGAGTTGAGGGAGTGTGAGCTCGATGGTTGGGAGAGAAATTGAGTGTTTCCTTTTTCTTGTGATGGGATTTATAGTTGATGATTTGAATGCATTTGCCTTTGGGACCCTCTTTTCATCTTCTCATTCACTTTAAATTCTGAAATCTTTACCTTTCACTTTTGTTTCTGATCTTTTGGAGATTGATCATTTGATGGATTGAGAACAATTAGACTTTAAAGCTTCTGAGCTTTCTTGGCACATGAAACCTTTGAGTTGACAACTATATGAACTTATTACATATTGAGAAAACATAAAATTATATGATGAAATGAAAATTACATAATGGAATAAAAACTAAATATTACATTTCAACTTTATATAGTAAAGTGAATTTATTGATCACTCTTAGTCTTGCTGGTCTTTTATACAATGGAAATGATGTTTTAATGTACCTTGAGAACCCTAAGACCTAATGGACACATTGACTGAATGGACTTCATGATGATATCACTGAAAAGATGATAAGACTCATGAAATAATGGACATTCAACATGTGATAAAGTTAGCGAGCAAGTAATGAGATGACATTTTTTTTTTGAAAAGAGTGAACTTTGATGAAAATTTGCACCAAGTGACCAAATTCAATTTTTGCATGACCTAGTGGAATGATAATTTTTTTTTGAGTGGGACCCCTAAAATGACATGAAAGAGTTAATTTTGATCACTGGTGGAAGGATGCAAATATTGACACTAACACAACCGATCTTGATCTCTCAGCCTATTTGCTGCCATCTCTGCCAATGAAAGTCAAATTGCTCCCTCTCTCTTCTGTGTAGCTGCTATGTTGGCCTACGCACTCCCTGCTGGAGTATGTAGATCTGTTCCTTACTACTACTGCTCTGCAATTGAGAAATAGAATTCCTTGGCTCGAAATTCACTAAGGAAGAAATTCCCTCAAAAAGTGTCTTCTTCGTCTTCTGTCGCTTTTCTGACTCAGCAAATGCTGCAAAAAAACTGCGTCCCACCAGTAGACTGCTCTGCGCTGAATATTTTGCGCCGTTGCTCCCTCTACTGCTGACAAATCACGAACTGGAAATCCTACTTCTCTGTTGATTCACTTAGAGAGAGATTTTCCTTGGGAATCTTGCCCTCTTGGCCTGGACTGTGCAATACCTTGGGGATTCGATCTGCTGCCTACCCAACTATTCGATCTCCCTCTTTCCTTTCAACGCTGAGTTCTTCAGGTCTGCGCTCTTGCTTTGCTTGTGCTGCTCTGAAACCAATGACAACTCTTATACAATGTGAAAATTCCTAGTCCCGAAATCCTATTGCAACAAACTGATATTACTTCTCCTACTTGATAAATTATACAAGTTATTTACTGTGTTCTATAAGTAAATACTGAAGCAAATACACTGCAACCTTCACTAAATAAACTGTGGAAATTGAATGTAGAAACAAAATCTGGGCAAGAAAATTAAACACAAATGACATCGTTATTTTTGGACTAAGTCCCCGGAAAAACCCAATGCGGGAAATTGGTGCAGCTGTTGAGGGTTTGTATTATTAAGCAGAAGTTTCTGAATATAACTGGATGCCCAGATCTGGATATTCACAGAGAATCTGACTGACAAAGAATTAGTGAGGATTACCTCACACTAACACTGGCGATTCGACACTGACCCAACACTGAACTGGACAACCCCACGATGCCTCGTGTAGATCTGCATCACTTTGGCTGGGGATTGCACACCTGCTTCTACTGGTCGCTCTGCTGGATGGATGTTGATCCTCTGCCCCTTCGGTCTCACACTCCGACACTATGGCACTGCATCTGACTGATCCTCAGCAAAATTGCGGATCTCTTCAGAGGCTCAGCGCTGTCTGTGCGTGGCTCTGCATTGCCCAGCGTAGCCCCTACGCTGCCCCCTCTGTCTTCTCTGCATGTATTCCCGGCTCAGGAAAAGATCTTCCAACCGGAACTATCACTGCCCCTCATTGCTGCTGCTCTGCGCTGCTCACTTGAGGAATTCGATCTTTAGACTCTCTCTCAGTATGTTTTCCAAATGCCCATGTAAGTCCTTATAATCTTCTCGTCGGATAACCAATGCCCTAGATTAAAACATAATCAATGGCTTAGATCATATTGAATCAATCTCCGTCTTTTTCTAGAAGTTTCACACCCAGTTGTATTAATATACTTTAGTTATTTTAATTCCATAAGTTTAGACTTAGTCTTTCATTAAAAATAATTAATTATTTTAATAAAACCCCAGTGGAATTTCCCAAAATGCTTTCTGGGTATTTTGGAATACATGTGGCTAAGCCTCCCTACAAAATTTGAGACTTAGAGCACATCCGATGCTACCAGAAATCAACAAATCCTTCATTTCAATCTTCGAGGGCAAACTCACTCTCACACTGAATTAGGTTTTCTTGTGGTAGTCCCGGTTGCTCTTGTCATAAAATTAAATCGTCCTGCCACTGCTACTCCCATTGTCACGAAAACAAGTCATTTTGTTGGAGTTGTAAGCAAGTCCTTTTGTTGTAGCTGTAAGAAAGTCCTTCTACTTTAACTGCTCCCTTTATTACATAAGCAAGTCCTTTTGCTATGGTTTCCTTCAGGAAGGCACACTGCTCCTAATGACCTTCATTCTCTGACAATATCAATTCCATGACACTCCATGGAAGGCTGCTCCTTCCACTTGCTTGAATGTTGGTTCCCTTGGAACTGGGATCTCTTCCTATTGTCAGACACGATCCTCGATGTAAAGCTATATAGTTTCTTCCTTTCAAACACCAAACATTCTGATCATCTGTAATAGGAGCAAAATCTTCTCGTAGTCCACTCTCTCTTACTGGGAGAACCCTCTTGTCACAAGCTTTCCTTGTACGTCCTGATGCTTCCACCACCAAGGTCATGGTAGTCTACGTAATGGACCTGCAAACCTCATTCAGGAGGCCATGGAAAAAACAATCATAATCAAGCAAAAAATACAAAGAGAAAAGGCTGACCGAGGAATAAAATAATAATAGTAATAAAGGGAGAAAGATATGAATTACTTATCTTTTGATTAAACTGGTGAGAGTTGTATGGAATTGTTGGCTCCCTCTTGATCCTTGCCTCCTTGGAGCTATGTTGCATGAAACTTCTAGGAACTTAGGGTTTCAGGTCGTACCCGTACATGAAACTTTGAAGTGTGACCATAATGTAATCATCACTCTCAGATAGACTTGGTTTTCCTTATAAATTGTCATCTATGGGTCTTATTCCCTTTTTTCTTGGAAGATAACGTTTTATTCTCTTATTTATAAATTTCCTTATATATATGACGTTTCGACCGATGTTTCCATTTTTGGGAGTTGATGTTTCTAAATGTACCTGTTTCAGAAACTTCAAAACGTTTTGGTGCTTGGTGCAACTTAGCCTTGCAAAAATAAATGAAGTCCATTTGCAATCTTATCAAGCTTAGATTTCTTGTCTTCTTTTGAGGTAGATGCTCATCCTCATTCTCAACATCAACTATCGATGCATGCTTCTTTCCTTCTACTACATAAGAGCTAGGGTTTCTTCATCTTGTGGATTCATTGAGCTATCTAGCCACACCAGACTCGAAACAAGTTAGCATCAATACCAAGTCATCCTCATGCTATTAAGGAGATAAACGAAGCATGCATCACTTCAACTCCACTTGTATCCAACAATCATGGTCTTGGTCTAGAGTTTTATATTACAACGCATAGGACTTTCTCATCTAAGACTCTAATACAAGTCGTAACTTTCTCATCTAAGACTCCAATACCCTCGACTAGTACGATTTCCCTCTCTCTTTGAGGGCTAAACTTACCAATCTTGTTGGCAAACCTTGTTGCTACTATCATTACTACCGTGCTTTGTCGGCCACTACTGATCCATACTTGTCCTGGAAGATCCCATGCCCAATGACTTAATGCTAGCCACTACGTCTTGTAGCTACTTAATTATGCCCGATGCAACACTCTACCCGAGACAAAATCCTCTACTCTACTCTGTGGCATCACTTGCACCTGTTGAATTATCTAGCTATGGTTGATATTCATAATTAATATTTTAGCCCTTGATGTATATGTAATAACAAATATAAGACATGTTCTTCATGTCAATTTCAAAAGAAAAAATTTAAGTTTTCAAATTTGAATTTTTGGCTCCAAATAAGGTCAATTCAGCCCTAGGCAGAGAGACACCCATTCGGCTAGCCATATCTCTATATACTCCTCTCGACAACCTCATTCAAGCACAATTCAATCATACACACAATAAGAAATCTTCTAGGTGTCTAAGCGAAGGATAAGAAGGACGGTGGATGAAATTATCTCAAGCATCTTCTCTCTATCTCTTTGACCTCACACGTGTGGTTTCTCTCTCCTCCAACAACTTGACACGTGTGAGTTTTCTAGGTGGTAGTTTCTAGGCAGAGGTTCTAATTTCTATGCAACAACACGATCAAATATCTAGGCACAGAAGGAGGTCGAATTTCGGCCTAGTTAGATAAGATCAAGCCGAGTTTATTAGCCACATTGGTGACTTGACATGAGGGTTGTTTGACCAGGTTTGACCAAGGCTATATTGCTAGTCAATTTGACTTTATTCTTGTCTAGAAGAATTAGATGTACCTCTTGTTGAACTAAACAATTTCTCTAAGGAAAAAGTTGTTGGGTTTTCCCCCATGTGAGTTTTCCTAGTGTAAAGTATTTGCGTCTCTTGTTTGGCTATCTCTTTATGAGCCTATTGGCATTTTGTTTCTATTGTTGTGATCTTCCTTGAAATTACTTTATGATGAATGGGAATGCAAGAAAAGATTAACTTAAGAAATCATAAGAAGTAATTATCAGTTTAGGAGACCAATGAAAATCAACATGGTATCAGAGCTATGGTGAGAGAGTAGCCTTGAAGAAGAATATGTTATACTCTAGGGTTTGTTTTGTCTCTAGCCCAAGAAGTCTTAGTCCAAGAAGCTTGAGGAATACTCCAAAAGAAGGCCAAGGTTTGCCTCCTTGTTTGTGCTTTAGAAATGTTGAGATTTTGTTTATTTGGGGTAGCATCAGTTTGTGCTCTAGCTCCCAAATTTTGTGGAGGCACTAGAGTACACTTGATCTACAAGACCTAGAAATTGATTTGGGAAATTTCATCTAGTTTAGGAGATATTAAATTAATTAATTATTTTAATGTATTTCCTAAGTTAAAACTTAGGGAACTTAAATAATTAAAGTGAATTTAATTAAACATGTGATGAAATTGTCTTAAGTCACATAGATCAAGCTTTCCTTTAATCTTAGCCATTGATTCAAGATTTGATCATGGCCGTTGGTTTCCCAACGAGAAAAGTATAAAGGAAAGGCTTGGGGTCATTTGTCATGACACATAGAGGCAGAGCACTGAAACTAAGCTGAGATTCTAGGGCGGGTTTGCTAAGAATCCTCAGAAGTGTTTCAGTTGCAGAGAGGAGAATTTAGACCAAGGGGGTGATCTGATCCCAGGGTCTAGAATCAGCAAGATGCAGAGATTAGCTCAGAGAGGCAGCGCAGAGAAGAAAAAGGGCAGCAACAGGAGGGCAACAAATTGTGCTACGCAGGTGCTGCGCAGTCCCTCAAGGACAGCGTAATTTGCTGCAGGAAACCCTCAGGGGTTACGCAGAGACCCTAAGGGGCAGCGTAGGGACTGCATTACCCAGTCTGGGGTAACATAGCCCTTTCCGGAGCAGCGCTGAGGTTCAGAGGGGCTTTAGAGGCTAATGCAAAGGCTTCAGGGGTAGCACTGGGGTTTCTAAGCCTTAATTTTGGTTGAGTTTTGTAAATCCAGTTTCAGGGTGTGGATCAGTCATTATTTTGGCCCTAGATCAGCCAGTGAGCTGTAGATCTAATATATCTCTATCGGATTTTCCAGATCTGGAACCCAGGCTTGTTATATTCAGAAAATTCTTAATAATAAAACCCTCTAGTAGCCAGAAGACCGGTTTTCTCGCATTGGGTTTTTTCCAGGGATTATTTGTCCAGAAATAACTGTGTCACTTTGTCTATGTGTGCATGAACTTGTTCTAGATTTGGATTGGTGGAGATCTGTTATGTGTTTTACTTCGATTTTAACTTGAATTTTCTTTAGTTAATAACATGTCTAAGTAGGAGGAGCATAACCAGATTAACAGTACTAATTTCTGCATAAAGTGTAAAGATTCAGAAATTTTCACATGGTATCAGAGCAATTGTAGATCTAGGAGGGTCACCAACAAGAATGTAAAGGGGAAAAGCAGCAGAAATGCAGATCTGAAGGGACAATGCAGTTTTCAGAGGCAGATTCACGCAGAGGGAAGGGTGATGCTGTCTAACGCTGTCTCCTAGTAAGCCCATGCAATTACTGCGCAGAGGCAGCTCAGAAACAACGCTGGACTAGTTTGAAGCCAGCCAGTGTGATGCAGATCTGAATCTGTCAGATCCAGAAAAGACTGAAGAAAAGCTGCAGAAATTCAGAAGGTGTTGGTGGGGTTAAATTTTCAAAGTTTTCAGATTTTTAGCCTTAGCACAAGTGACACAGAGCGGGAGGAGATCAGCTTCCCAGAAAGTTTCTAGCCAAAGAAACTTGCAGTTTGATCAGAGGATCAAAGAGAGTTGAATCATAGTTGATTTGGTAGATTTCCAAGGAGGGAAATCAATTGTCAGAGGGAACAAAAGGTGTTTGTTTCACCAAGGGCCTTAGATCCATTTCTCTAGCAAAGAGAAAAGGAAGTTTCGACACATTCTGAGCAGATGGCTCCTCATGGACTGCGTGATTAGGGCAGGTTGGATGGCCTCTCAAACTTTTTAGTTTGGAAGACAAGGATCCTGATAGTCCTTGAGGCATACAATCTTAGAGACCATGTAGAGCAAACTCTGGCCACACCGATAGATCTGGATCTCCTTCGGAAGCATAAGGAGGCTACTGGGCATGCCAAGCGGCTGATTATGGATGGAATCAAGGACCATATTTTACCACACTTAGTTGAGAAAAAGACAGCTAATGAGATGTGGAAGGCCTTGATCTCCCTATATGAGGGAAAATCTGTCCAAAGGAAGATGCTGTTGGAGACATAGATGAGCTCATTCATGATGGCCAAGGAAGAAGACATGGAGCATTTCTTCTTCAGACTGCAGTTGATCAAAGATCAGTTCACTGCAACTGGTGCTGAGGTGGAAAACGATGTGATGGTTAGGACTGCCCTCAATGCAGTCACGAATGAGTGGGAAACCTTGTCCAAAGTATCTTGGGTAGAGCGGACCTCCTAGATTGGGACAACTTGTGGTCAGGTCTGCGTCAAGAAGAATTCTGCAGATTCACCAAGAAGCATTATAGCTTGGGATCAAGCAAAGTGAAGAAGGAAGATGAAGAAGATTGTAATGTCCCATGTGCAGGTAGGGCCAGCAGCCACGTGTCTAGGGTCTGCGTAATGATGGGTACTGCGCAAGACCCCAGACACTGGAGCATTTGAGGGTGGGGACCCTTGCGCAGTACCCCTCATTACGCATACCCCAGACACGTGCCTGCGGGCCCTACCTGCACACGGGACATTACAACCCACCATGCTCCGCGAGTCTCCACCTCAAGGCCTCGGCTCTGATACCATTGTAATATCCCCAAATGGGATATTTTCCTAAATTTGCATAAATTAATCTAAACTTGAATTATGCCATAAAATCAACATGCATTTTTAACAGAAGATTGCCATGTAAATTAAACATACAACTTCATGCAAATCCATAACTCCATAATGCAAAAAATAACTCAGCTTTATTATAATATACCGGGGTTACATGTTGAAATGAAAGATAGCTGAGATAACTGAAATACAACTGGCCTCAAGAAAATCTGCTACACTGCGATAGCCTCCAAAACTGACTGCTGCACTCTCCCTCCGGCAACAACTACCACTGAATCCACTGATGCACATGTTGAAGATATGAATAATCCTCACTCTAATATCTATGAAGCTCGGCGAAACTTCTGAATGAAGTCTCCTCAAAGAGAGTTGGGTTTCCGTCCAACACTCACAAATCACCCGAGGGTTTCCGTCCTTGGGCTATGGATGAAGTAGAGAACCACGTCTCAATCCTCTCATACAAGAAAATGATACGATCCAAAGATATCCCTCAATGGCCTCCTCCCTTTCTTTTATAGATCTCTTGGAGCCTTCTAGAGAATTATTTTATTATTATTATATTCATGGTGTACTTTTCCCTCTTATTAAAATATTCATTTTTAATGCTGAAAAGAGTAAATAGGCTACCATGTCTCCTTTGGTCATTGAAACTTGAGCCCAATCATCCCACCATGTATCCTCGTCTCGGTTCCAATGAGCTATTACACTAAGGTGTTCCAGCATGTATTCCTCCTGGATTGCCACCTTGAGCGTAATCAGCTGAGTTAAGCCCACAAATAACTCAAATTTCCGAAATTTGTCGGAATGCACCGGAACGAAAGCCAAACTGCTCGGATGATGGAGTATATCAAACGAATGCCACTGGACACCATGGAAACTCCTCAAAACTCCTCTAAAAAGCCCCTGAGCCCGCTGATAGCACCAATCTATACCTGTGACATGTTTGCTCCTAACTCTGGAAGTCCAACCTAACCCTATCGTAGGTGACACCAAAAAAGGGAATATTACAGACCTTCCGCCCCAAGATTGCTTGCCCTCAAGCAATCCAAATATGTGGGCCACTCTGTTGGCCCAATGCAACCAAGACCTAATGCCCGAATCTCATACAAACTTCCTGGTGCCACTATGTGCCTATGTCAAGCCACTCAGAATAGACCCCTCAATGCTGGGATCCCAAACTGATCTCTCACTATACCTGTCATCAAACAATCCTCCCGGATCCCCACACCACGATGGCCAATCATCGCCCAAGTCCCATGGCTCGGACTGCGCACTGCCTCTGGCTATAACTGATGCTCTAAGAGGTGAAAACCACGTCTCTTGCTGTGCTGTATCTATGACGGTGTAAGATGCCCCACCAACTGTGTACCAACTCATCACCACTCTCCAATCCAATCCCTGACTAAATCCAATGCTGATCCTGCTCTCTTGAAACCGGGATGGGACGTTGAAGAAATGTCGATCTGTGCCCCACTGCCATCTTGAATTTGTATCATATGTCATGTCTAAGGGCCCCTACTCTGCTGTGCTCCCTACGAAGAATATCGTACCATCAAGAGGGTACCAACTCATGATCTCTCGCCAATCCATCCTTGAAGAAGAATCCAATGTAGCAACAACTGCATACGGAACACGCCTGGAGTGTTGTCGCCAACCCTTAATCAACTCACACTGCTCTACTCTGTCTGTCAACGAAAGCTACCTGTAGAAGAAAGCCCCTCCCTTTATAATGGTCCAAAGTGGGCAAGATATGCTGCAAGCCCCATCGATGTACTCCTGGAGAGTGCTACTCACTGAAAGTACTGCAGCTCTATCGACTGCATGTACATCTATCTGCACCTCATCAATGTGTCGGCCCAAAGATGGATGCTCCACCATCTCCAACAACTCCTCCCTCTCTTGATCGGGAATGTAATGCTCCGGTTGTCCACTAGCCCCCTGCAGAACTATCCCATCAACCTCCACCATCTCCAGAGGATATGGATCTGCAACTGCTGTCACCGTACTCGATGTCTGTGCATCTGACTGCTCCTCCTCAATGGCATACGCATACGCATCATAGACACAGTGTGAGCCTCCATCTGGCTCTCCCCCAAGGGACTATCATGCATGATGTGCATAGTATCCTCCTCTGCTAACTCAGGCTCCATCATATGCTGCTCTGGCTGAATCGTCATCAGTGACTCATCACCCAGAGTATCTCCTGTAGAGTTCCCTGATAACTCACCTTGCACACTGGAATATAGCTCGGCCTACTGTCATCATCTCTGCATGACTGCTCTCGCTCCCCAGAAACATTCTCAGCTGATCCCATGGACTCATCTGAAGAAGAGTCCTCATCCTGGCATACCGAAGGAATGTCTACCTGCTCTACCTCTGCCACCTCATATGCATCTCTCAAACATGAGTGACCAGGCCCGCAAGTTTCTTTGCAAATGAAGCAAAGTCCCTTCCTCCTCAGCTCATTTCTGCTGCCTGATCCACCAAACTGGAGCAGCTCCTCCCTGGTCAACTGTCTCCTGAAAAGCTCAATGTTCTGCTCTAGCTCATAAGCAGCGGGTGAGACCAACTGCTCTCTCCTCCAAATGCTCAACAACCCAGTTTGCGGCTCCTGGCAAATGGCATCACGGTCTCCCATACATGACAACAGGATGGACTGCATGTGAGCTATGGCTATGTCAGAATGATGTCTCCTAATGCTAAAGAAGCATTGGAACATTTGCAGAATCAAGCCATCACACTCAAGATCGATCATGATCTCATAAGTCCGGGTCATGGCCATGACTTCTAAAACCTTAAGCTTCCTCCCAAATGTAGAGCCTGTACAGTTGTCCAAATCCTGAAAGGTTCCTACTATTAGTCTGAAAATTCTTTTCATAATGTCATCATTGTAGGGAGGGAAGGGTGCTATTATCCTCAAAATATCCTTGAAACAAGAGGCAGCTATAAGCTTGACTCTCTCACTTGGATGTTCCAAGAATTTGGCTTGTACCAATGTAAGCATAGATGGCTCCAAAGCCCAATTTAAACTCCAATCAGATTGCTCTACCTTTGAAAGACATGATTCCAGTTTCTCCAACATGGGAAAGTCATTATGATCTTCCACTCTTTAAGTCCATCCCAAGTGCATAAAACCAATTTCCCACTTCTTCCTCCTTTTGTAAATTTCTCGAATGCCTTTGTTGGAATAAACTATGTACCTTCTTGGAGAAGGGTCTACTGTTCTGTTTTGTTTTTTGGTCTTCTGACGCATGGTAGTTCAGGGAACCAACTTTTATTCTTCTTAAGCTATTTAGGAATCCCTCCATGGTTTAGGATTAATGAGGATAACAACACAACAATAGTACACAATAATGACTAGCTCACTCAAGCCTTCTCACCTTAGTGACATAAGTCTAATCTCATGGACAAGAATTAATTGTCTTTCAACAATACATGGTTAGCACCATGCTGTAAAGTTCTCTATTAGGAGACCCTCAATTTTCTCAATAAATTTCTGAGTTTATCATAAAGTTTTATATGGTAATTTTCATCAAACAGTTTAGTTATGCAATACTGTAGACGTTTTAGCTTCAAACAGATGTACACAGTGAACAGTAGGCCTTCCAAGGTGACTTCTAGCGTGTTCACATTTAATGGCTCAGAAATTTACCCAAGTGCTAGTACATAAATTGTATTGTAATGAAAACAACAAGAGTAGTCCTCTTCAATGTGCAACTACATTAAAATATAATGGGTTAGAGGAACCTGGTGTGACATAGTGGTGTGCCTCTTCAGCTTGAAAATCAATCCCTTGTGCAACTTGAGCATTGGTGGTTTCTACCTTCTGCTACACCGACATAATTGCTCTAGGATGTGCTCAGCCATAAGTATTTGCTCACAGCATGCAATACCATTGAAGTTTTGAGAAAACACAGGCACTTCTTCTTGAGAAATCGACCTTCAATTAAATTCAGCTGGACTTTTTTCTTTGGAAATGTTGGAATATTTAGTGCAAGAATCAAATCCCCATTGCAAATATAAACTTCAGCGTTTGAGTATGCACATTTGGCCTCGGCCGTTCGATCCAACTTGTCGACTTTCATAAATAGAATTAAAAGGTCGGTCTTCTGATATTTTATGCACAACACAACTTCACAGGTGTGTACGTACCATGCCGCACTGACAAGCTTAGATCTTACCAACCATTCGGCTTGCTGTAGAATTCACTCAAATGTGGCTTCCCTCAAACAATATGAAAACATGGGTAGCAACTGCGGCGATTCTGAATTCAGCGGCCACCAAGTTTCAGAGAATTACGATATGGAGGAATCCAACTCCTTTAATCAGCAATCCGCTAGCCGCCAATAATGTGATTTGACAACCTCTGAATCATCAGTTCTGCAAATAATTGGATGTCGATCCACTTCTTAAATTTCCAATTCGGCTGCTTGTCTCCGGCAGGAATGAACGCAACATGATGCTTAATAATGTTTTGAATACACATTCTCCTAGTCTCTTTTCAGAATTCGGTAGTTCTTGGTAGCTTGATCTGCAAGGAGCTGGTATTTCGAATTCCTTCGTAAATTAGAGACTCGGCCGGTGTAACCCCTGCTCCTTGGAAACTAAGAAACTAGACTCCACATAATGGTGCCGCAATCCTTAAAAAATGGAAGAAGTGATCTTTCGAATTAATCATCAATGAAGTTGGCCCAAAATTACCTTGGGCGCAATATGTAACTTGCCGTCACCATGTTTTTAATTGGTTTGGGCACCATAATAAATAAGATATTTTGCTGCGGTTTTGAAAACATTGGCCCACAACAACATTCGGCCCACGTGAGGACCCACTCAGAATTCAGCCATTTTGATAATTTGATAAGAGCATCGTCAACACTTTAGATCTGGAAATGAAGTGCCGGCAAAAATTTTTGCCCCACACAATTGTGTTGAATTTTTGCTAACCAATTCTCTTTCTGCAGCAAGAACTGGGTGTTTGGTTTTGGTTTTTTTCTTCTTTTTTTGTTTTTTTGGGAATATATGAAGTTGCAGGTCCTGCGGCTCCAGCAAATAGATGAATAATCCTCGAACAATAACAGCTGCAACTAAAACCCTTGACTTTGGATTTTGAAATCAATTCCACGGCTGAGCCAAGATCAAGGCTCTGCAATAAAATTTGAAATCCTCCAAACTGAAAACCCACGGTTGATCCAAGACCAAGGCTCCGATACCACTAAGGCCCAACCACTACACCAAAAGACCGGTCTAGTAAGTGAGGGCAACAACCCAGGGTGTTAAGGGTGGGTCTTAAACCCCATTAGAGCATCTGAGGGCGGGGACCCTTGCGCAGTACCCCTCATTACGTAGACCCCAGACACGTGGCTGCGAGCCCTACCTGCACACGGGACATTACAGCCCACCATGCTCTGTGAGTTTCGACCTCGAGACCTCGGCTCTGATACCACTAAGGCCCAACCACTACACCAAAAGACCGGTCTAGTAGTGAGGGCAGCAACCCAGGGTGTTAAGGGTGGGTCATAAACCCCACTGGAGCATTTGAGGGTGGGGACCCTTGCGCAGTACCCCTCATTACGCAGACCCCAGACACGTGGCTGCGGGCCCTACCTGCACACGGGACATTACAGCTTTAAGGCCCAACCACTACACCAAAAGACCGGTCTAGTAGTGAGGGCAGCAACTGAGGGTGTTAAGGGTGGGTCTTAAACCCCACTGGAGCATCTGAGGGCGGGGACCCTTGCGCAGTACCCCTCATTATGTAGACCCCAGACACGTGGTTGTGTGCCCTACCTGCACATGGGACATTACAGAGCACCACGCTCCACGAGTCTCGACCTTGAGACCTCGGCTCTGATACCACTGTAATATCCCCAAATGGGATATTTTCCTAAATTTGCATAAATTAATTTAAACCCCGAATTATGCCATAAAATCAGCATGCATTTTAACAGAAGATTGCCATGTAAATTAAACATACAATTTCATGCAAATCCATAACTCCATAATGCAGAAAATAACTCAGCTTTATTATAATTTATTGGGGCTACATGCTAAAATGAAAGGTAGCTGAGATCACTGAAATACAACTGGCCTCAAGAAAATCTGCTACATTGCGTGGCCTCCAAAACTGATTGCTGCACTTTCCCTCCGGCAACAACTACCACTAAATCCACTGAAGCACCTGTTGAAGATCTGAATGATCCTCACTCCAATATCTATCAAGCTCGGTGAAACTTCTGAATGAAGTCTCCTCAAAGACAGTTAGGTTTTCGTCCAACACTCACAAATCACCCGAGGGTTTCCGTCTTCGGGCTACGGCTGAAGTAGAGAACCACGTCTCAAACCTCTCATACAAGAAAATGATATGATCCAAAGATATCCCTCAATGGCCTCCTCCCTTTCTTTTATAGATCCCTTGGAGCCTTCTAGACCATTATTTTATTCATGGTGCACTTTTCTCTCTTATTAAAATATTCCTTTTTAATGCAGAAAAGAGTTATTCGGCTACCATGTCTCCTCTAGGCACTGAAACTCAAGCCCAACTGTCCCATCATGTAGGTATCCTCGTCCCGGTTCCAATGAGCTATTACACTAAGGTGTTCCATCATGTATTCCTCCGGGAATGCCACCTTGAGCGTAATCAGCTGAGTTATGCCCACAAATAACTCAAATTTTCGAAAGTTGTCGGAATGTGTCGGAACGAAAGCCAAATTGCTCGCATGATGGATTTTATCAAGCGAATGCCACCAGACACCATGAAAACTCCTCAAAACTCCTCCAAAAAGCCCTTGAGCCCGTTGATAGCACCAATCTATACCTGTGACCTGTCTGCTCCTATCTCTAGAAGTCCAACCTAACCCTGTCGTAGGTGACACCAGAAAAGGGAATATTACAAAGATGTAGCCTTGGCATCAAAGAGGCAGCAGGGAAAGAAGAAGAAGGATCTGTCAAATATCAAGTGCTTCCAGTGTGGTGAAATGGGACATTTTTCCAGCAATTGTCCTAAGAAGAAAAAGGACAAGGAAGCTTCTTCTTCCAAGGCTGTTGTGGCAGATGATGGGTCGGAAGATGATGCAGCCATGAGTGCTCATGAACCACGAAAGTGAGGTGACATGGTTATGTAGAGGAGCTACATGGTATGAGGCGGGACCCTGGAGAAACTCATTTCTTGGATCACATGCGAGCTATGATAGCCTCAAGATAGTAGCAGGACAAGTGGAGCAGTGGGTGCATAGATCACAGATGAAGCAGAGGTAGATCTGAAGACTGGGAGGAGAAGCGCAGAGCAGAGTAGTAGCGCAGAGGCTGATGTGACTTCAGCAGCGCAGAGCAGAGTTACTTACGCAGTGCAGAGTTGCAGCAGCGCAAAAGGCTTCAGAGGGACAATGCAGTGCAACAACAACGTGAGAGATTTCAGCACAAGAGGCTTATGTGACTTCAGTAGTGCAGAGGGACCCTGCTTACGCAGTGCAGAGTTATAGTTGTGCATCATCCTTCAGATGCCAGCACAGATCTTTAGCCTATGGAGCTTTAGTGATAAGGATGTAGCCCACCTGACTTGTTTGTCAAAGATTGGGCAGGAGATTTAGTTGTTTCTCTCAACAACTGAAGTTGCAGTGCAGCAGATCAGCAGTGGCAGTGCTATGAGCAGCACAGATGCAACATTTTGAGAGGGCGCTGCAGTACAGAGGTTGCAGTGGCAATGGCAGAGTCATGGGCAGCAGTACAGAATGGCAACAACAGTGCAGAGTTGAGTGGCAGCAGACCAAGCATCAACAACACAAAACCAGTGCCCAAAATCATGTAATGCATAGTGTGATGTATTCCTAGAGCACACCCTTGATGCTAAGAGGGAGTGTTGAGATTTTGTGTATTTGGGGTAGCATCAGTTGTGCTCTAGCTCCCAAATTTTGTGGAGAGACTAGAGTACACTTGATCTACAAGACCCAGAAATGGATTTGGGAAATTTCATCTGGTTAAGGAGATATTAAATTAATTAATTATTTTAATATAATTATTAAGTTAAAACTTAGGGAACTTAAATAATTAAAGTGAATTTAATTAAACATGTGATGAAATTGTCTTAAGTCACACAGATCAAACTTTCTTTTAATCTTAGCCATTGATTCAAGATCTGATCATGGCCGTTGGTTTTCCAACGAGAAAAGTATAAAGGAAAGGCTTGGGGTCATTTGTAAAGACACATAGAGGCAGAGCATTGAAGCTACGCTGAGATTCTAGGGCGGGTTTGCTAAGAATTCTCAAAAGTGTTTCAGTTGTAGAGAGGGGAATTTAGACCAAGGGGATGATCTGATCCCACGGTCTAGAATCAGCAAGAGGCAAAGATCAGCTTAGAGAGAGCGCAAAAAAGGAGGAGAGCAACAACAGGAGGGAAACAACTTGTGCTACGCAGTCCCTCAAGGACAACGTAATTCGCTGCAAGAAACCTTCAGGGGTTACGCAAAGACCCTAAGGGGCAGCGTAGGGACTGTGTCACCCAATATGGAGTAACGCAACCCTTTCCGGAGCAGCACTGAGGTTCAGAGGGGCTTCAGAGGCTGATGTAGAGGCTTCAGGGGCAGCGCTGGGGATTCTAGGCCCTAAGTTTGGCTGAGTCATGTAAATCCCGTTTGAGGGTGTGGATCAGTCATTATTTTCGCCCTAGTTCAGCCAGTGAGCTGTAGATCTAATATGTCTCTATCGGGTTTTCTAGATCTGGAACCCAGGCTTGTTGTATTCAAAAAATTCTTAATAATAAAACCCTTCAGTAGTCAGAGGACTGGTTTTCCCGCTTTGGGTTTTTTCTGGGGAATATTTGTCCAGAAATAACTGTCACTTTATCTATGTGTGCATGAACTTGTTCTAGATCTGGATTGGTGGAGATTTGTTATGTGTTTTGCTTCGATTTTAACTTGAATTTTATTCAGTTAATAACTTGTTTAAGTAGGAGGAGCATAACCAGATTAACAGTAATAATTTCTAGATAAAGTGTACAGATTCAGAAATTTCAACAAGAAAATCTTTATATGCTCTAGAAATCAAAGTCAATGATGACGACATCATCTAAATAAAATGAGAAAAACCTTATTTATTGTTTAGGCCAAGAGTCTAAGAGAAAGTATTTGCGTCTCTTGTTTGACTATCTCTTTATGATCCTATTGGCATTTTGTTTCTATTGTGGTGATCTTCCGTGTAATTACTTTATGATGAATGGGAATGCATGAAAAGATTAACTTAGGAAATCATATGAAGTAATTATCAGTTTAGGAGACCAATGAAAAATCAACATGGTATCAGAGCTATGGTGAAAGAGCAGCCTTGAAGAAGAAGATGTTATACTCTAGGGTTTGTGCACCCTTACATGCTATGTAAATGAGAACTTTTGCATATTTGTATATAAATGGCTTGGATGCATATGGATACACATGAATATATATGTTTTCCTTCAATATATGAATATTTTATATGTTTTTGGTAAATTGTTTTTTTTTTCTATCTTTCTATTGGTTTTTATCGGTTCCGGTCCAGTTTTGACCGGTTGTCGGTCCAGAAGGTTATTCGGTTCGATCACTGGTTTAGTTCTGATAACATTGGTTTAGAACCCCAGTAGAGGACTGAAGGACCTTATATCTAGGCCATGAAAGAAATTGAAGAAATTTCTCAGTGCCACAATAAAAAGGAATCCAAAGTATCTCAGTCAAAAGATAAGCAAGCTAAGAAGGATTAAGAAAAAGGACCAAACTCCAACGAAATATTATTTTTATGTGAAGTCCGATAAAAGGAAGATTAAGTATTCAAGTCAATCTTGTAAGTCATATGATTGATGCCTTGTATTCATAAACTATATTGCTAAAACTCTTGCTTGATACAATACCCATGAAGAAATATTTCAATTGACGACTGTTTATGGAACAAGTTTTATGGAAATCTTGCAATATTTTGTTAAGGGATTATTATTCATTTGCTTGGACTTCTTTGTTCATCATTATAACCATTATGACATCTCAATACTCAGATGTGAATCTCCATAGGACATTCATCTCCTCTTTTGGTGTTCTATCTATATATTCTTTCGAAGGAGAAATTTACACAATTTGATGATCTTATCTTGAGGCAAGATGAGGTAATGTTGCATTGAAATTTGTGTACAACCCTGTGTAGACGGATATCTTTTTTGGTTGCAGAAAGTAATACGTTACCTTAGAAATATTTAAGACATAGTATGAGATTGTATGAAATTGAATTAGAGCCTAGACAAGGACTTTCGTTTAGACTATGTTGAATTTGGTTCAAGAACAACCTCTAAGGACTGTGTTGAATCTGGTTCAAGAAGCCATCTAGAGGTGGAATCAAGAATAGTGTCCAAACATTTGCTTAAAGAAGGTTGATCTAGAAATGTTGTCATAAGCCAGAAGTAAATCTCACATTCTTGAAGAGATGATAATCTTAGGGTTTTGTAGAACTCTAGATGTCTTTGTTCGAACCTGAGTTTAATCATGTTGTAAGATATGTGTTCATCAACAGAAGTACTGTCTTGAAGTTGAAGATTCTAAAAATGATCAAATCTTGAAGACAACACACCTTGATGAAGCAAGTTTGTTGTATATTACCTTCACTCTTGACTTGATAAGATTACAATGAAGAAGAGGTTGAGTTCCTCTTCAAGATTGGAGACCAAAGTCATCTTGAGAAAAATGAGTCACTTACAAAACTAGAAATGTTCTTATTATGATGAAGTATAGGCTACTTGGATTAAAAGGATCGAAATCATTGTTTTGCTGAGAATACATGGTTGCTAGAATATCATTGCTAGTAATGGTGAAGCAATAACCAAGTATACTGTAGGTTTGTCATATTTTTCTTGATGAAGACAACTCATTGGAAGATCCTTGATCTTGATACATTTGATTGGCATTGAGATGGAACATCCTTTGATTGATGACATCATGAATTTCATCATATATGTATAACATTTGAGAAATAAATTTTGCAAATAATGAAGTCTAGTCCTTCGAAAGATGTGAATGAAAATTCTAGGGTTTCTAAACCCTAGTAGACTAGAAGGCCATAGAGTCTGCAGATAAAACCCTAGAGCTGGACCTAGATTATTGTTTCTACTGAAAGAAGAAACCCCAGCTCTTGCAAGGAAGGAATCACATCATGTTGATGATGAGGACAGGGTTGATAAAATTGAAGGATGGATGCAGGAAGGCTAAGATCAAGAAGGCTAAGATAAAGATGGAGCTGACATTTCCATATAATCCTTAAAAGATAAATAACTTATATCTCTCTTCGTTGATTATTATTGTTATTGTTTTTACCTTTAGTTAGCCTCTTGTCTTTCTATTTTTTGCTTGGTTCTTATTATTCTTCCATGGCCTCTAGTGAGGATTGCAGGTACATAGTGAAGGTGTTAATTTCTGAACATGTTCTATACCATTTCAGATTAGGGCACCAAATTACTGAAGTAGATGGAACAAATAAAACGATTGATGGAAGACAAACCAACAATAGAAGCGAGAAGAAGAATGATGGAATTACGACGATTAGCAGGATGCTTCAACCAGCAAAGTCTTCCATAAGGTCAGACACCCACATGTGTCACACAAACCCAAGACAACCAAACAAAGAATACTCCACAAAGACGCAACACCAAGAACGCAGCTCCATTGCCATCAAGAGAGAAGAAAATCCTCCACACATTGTGTGTATAATGAACTCCAAGTCTCTCCAATATATAGGCATCTTTGGGGGTGTGTGACACGTCCTTTAAGACATTTAAGTCTATATTATATCCAGGCCGACCTAGCACATAAGTGGAATAAATTCAAAGTACATGTTCTACTCATCCGATCGAGATGATCTTTAGATCAATCTTACACCTCTCCGAAAGAGGAATCCAATAAAAATATTGGGATCATTATTTGAGCAGCACAACCTGGAGATTGGACCTAGTTGTCCAAATTTAACACTCCCTCTCAACTAGGGAGAACTTCGTCCACTAGTGCAATCCAAACATCGTGCGTCATCTCGCCGTAACTTGCTTCGCTGGCTTCTTTATTTAAAAAAAAGGGTGAGTCACAAAGACATCACTCACGGCTAACTCGAAGTCAGCTCAGAAGTCCAAAACCTCTATAGGACTCAAAGGAGTCACACACCAACCCGAAGTTGGTTTCACTGACCCGAAGTCAGTTGGAGGTCCGAAACCTCTCTTGGACTCGAGAGAGTCATATACTAACCTGAAGTTAGTTTCACTAACCCGAAGTCAGTTGGAGGTCCGAAACCTCGCTAAACTTGATCCTAGATCAAATTGTTGGATATGTGCCATCTTAGACATAGAGAGTACGACAATCTCCGACGCGTCCATCGGTTTTGCTATGGTCTCTATTCACATTTCCCACCTCATTGGCCAAATGATAGGTACTTCCCATGAGTCCGAAACACCGTGGGTAGGATGCATACGAGGCACAGATCAGTGAGAGGTAAACCATCTCAATATCATCACGGTGGGGTAGAAGCACACCAACTAGGTTTGGCAAGCCTAACCCAGTGGTTGCTTATAGCACCAAGAAGCTATCCCCAAAATCCCGCCCGGGAGCTCCCAGAGCTCATTGTCCAACAGGACCCTCCAATTAGGGTCGTTCCACAATTCCAAGATTCTCATGGAAGGTTAGGAACATGACCTTCCCCAAGGGAATTGTGAGAATATCTGCGACCTGCTCATCAGTTCCTATATGGTCGAGCCTTACGACGCCTTGCTATACCATATCCAGGATAAAGTGGTACCAATCATCATCATGCTTGGATCGATCGTGGAACACTTGATTCTTTGACAAACAAATCCCCCTCTGATTATCACAAAGGATAACAGTGGCATCTAGCACATGCTCGAACAACTTACTGAAAAGCTTTCGCAACCAAGTGACTTCACAATGGGCCATACATGCTGCAATGTATTCGGCCTCAGCGGTGCTCAAGGCTATCGACTTCCATTTCCTGCCTGAAGCAGATCTACGTGTAAAGCAACATCCAGATGTGCTCTTGCGATCCACCACATTGCCAACCCAATCGGCATCAGTATATCCAAGGAATGTCATGCTCCTGGCAGTGTATCTTAGCCCATGGTCTCTCGTGCCACAGAGATATCTCAAGAGTTTCTTGGCACCAACCCAATGAATGTTATGATCAACCATGTGTTGACTCAAAGTGTTCTCTGCACAACATACTTCCTAACGGGTGTTCAATAAGAACATCAGGGCTCCTATGAGTTGACGATACTCAGTAGGATTTGCTAGCACGGGCCCAGCAGCGCTGCCACTCAACTTCTTAAAGTTGAGCTCCATCGGTGTCGACCAGGACTCACATTGCACCATACCAAATCTTTCCAGAAGCTTCACAATCTATATATCTTAAGAAATAAAAATCTCGTCAAGTCTCTGCAAGACCTCTAGGTCTGGGAAGTAGTGCATCAGTCCTAGGTCCTCCATCTCGAACTCAGCAGTGAGCTCCCTCTTGCACTGATGAATGAAAGGGTCGGCACCTTTCAGGAAGAGGTTGTCCACATACAACACCAGAATGAGAGGCTTTTCTTTGTCAACCTTGAAGTAAAGATTTGAATCAACATTACTACGAGTGAAGCCCATCTTCATCAGGTAGCTATCTATCCTCTCGTACCAAGCCTTAGGGGCTAGCTAACCTGTAGACATGGGTGTCTCGATCTTGGACTTCGAATCCCAGAGGTTGCTCTTCCTACACCTCTTCCTTTATCGCACCATGCCAAAAGGTGGTCTTCACATCCAATGAAGATTCCATCCTTGCGTAGCAACAAGGATAATAATAGATTACAGGTGTAGTAATAATCAGTGCCTTCCTAGAGAAGTCTTAGGCAACACATTTTCCCATTAGATCCATGCTTGATCTTATATCGAGGTGACAACTGCTTTGTCCTGTGGTCTAGGGACCATATCCTAGACACCACCCTCGCATCCTTCCAGACTTGATGCTTTACAACTTCTTCAAATGATCCAAGCTCATATTGTACTCATGGCAGCTAGATACCTCTGGTATTTATATGGTTTCTTGTTTTTCCGGAATTTCCCCCTTGAAGCCATAAATCTTTGAGCCATGAGGGTCTTCTTTCCTTTAGAAATGATATTAGCTTAGGAGCATATACGGTTGTAGTCTCCCTCTTAATGCCAACTTCTCTTGTGAGAGAAGACATCTATTTTAAATGAGGGCATCCCAGACACCAACTTGAAAAGGAGTTTTGTACTCAGGGGCTTGAATCTTATTCTCCCACTGTCAAAGCCATCCAAGAATCATAGCCATACACTGTCATATAGCTGTCATGCATCTTGACACATATCATATACTGTCATATCATTGATTTCAGTGTTGCCATGATTTTATCATATACATCATTTGTCCAAAAACTTCACAGGCTTTGCTGACCATGGTTTCAAATACTTGACGGTACGTGACTGTCGAAGGCTGAAAAAACTTCACAGTTCACACTTTCAAGTTTATCATTACACTCCAATGTAAGACTGATACTGTCACAAGCTTACTGCTACTATGAATTTCGTAAACATAGGTGTCTGTCTATGTCACTGTCATAATGACAGTGACGTAGAATCACAAATTTAGCTCCTCAAATTTGTGGCTACAGAAATACACTATGAACTGTCATCACTGTCATATCGTTATCATAGAGATACTGACACAACTGTTGTCAAACATCTTGTCATAGATGTACTGTCATAACGGTCATGGAGAAACTGTTAATAAGAGAATATTAAAGTCACTCTCATATGAATGCTGCATGTATCATGAGCAAGATCTTTGTCATTATGTAACATAAGCACATATGAATCAAGGTATTCATCCAAGTCACTGTCATAGCTGAAATTTCTGTCATGGATACACTGTTCACATATCACTGTATATAATCCCAAAATCTCAGACGTTCAGCATCAGACCTGACATTAATTTTCTCCATCTCTCGGTTTATCAGATTGACAATTCGAGCTGTATATGTAGTAATTGCACATAGTAATTGTGGAGGACGCCTGAGAAAATTTAGAGCAAGATCCTTCACATCATTTGGCATTTCCCCATCCAAATCAATAACTAGCTTCTCAACATCTAGATGTGCATGTCCCTGAATACCACCCCCATCATAAGCCAGGAAAGTGTTCCATATTCTTCTAGTGAGATGAGCTGCAAGTGATTCACATGCCTTTCTAATGCTCCTTTCCTGTGCTGTTTCAATAAGAATGAGACCATCCGTTGGCTTGTTGCCCTTAATTGTGGCATAAATTACGGGCACACAGAATGTCAGGAGTTGCATCTTGTTCTCCCAGAGCCCTCTTTCGGGTCTCATAGGCTTCAGAAGCGTGTCCTTTTTTTCCAGAGGCTCTTTAGCTTTGGCAACCTCAGCCACCTTCCCTTTGCTTCTGCCATCATATTTCTTTCCGCCTCCTTCTCCTTTAACTTCCTCCTCCTTCACATTTAAGTCGCTGCCTTGGCTCCTTCTAGCAGACCGACTGCGATGCTAAGGCTGCCGTGCACGAGAATGTTTCTCTCAATTTTCTCCACTATTTTCTCGAACCTTACTATTTGCAGTAGGAAATGCCATAACATTTCTCTTAATGTTCTCCACTGTAATGTAGATCACTATCCACTGATATATTGTTTACAATCTCACATTAAGGGTCACAAGAATACAAACCATAAAATATGCCAGATAATTGTCAATAGAAAGCCACAGTACATAACTGTTCTAAACGGTGCCACTCTCGCTGTTCCATTATGCAATAATATCTCATATATAACATAACACAGTTTTATATTTAAGACATGAGGCCACTGTATATATGTACATACAAATATTCAGAGAGTAAGCCACAAGGATTTAGATCCACTGTAATACCATGCGATGCATTAAGATGCTGAAGGTATGCCATGTGATGCCATACGATGCTATGTGATGCCATGAGATGCTCAGATATGTGCGAGAGCCATAACAAAATTCATCGTGCTACAGAGCGAGTGTCAAAACAAAACGTGTTGGCATGCGATACCATACGACACTATTTGATATACGATGCCAAATGTGTTGGCCTTATCAACTCCTGTATGAAACGAACACAAACGCTGAACAGCCGCATGGAACACATTTGCGTTGAGGAATACAAAATATTGGTTCTCGCTCGTCATTGAAATGAAGCAATGCCAATGTTGCAATATGCTGCCAATGTAAACCGAATGTGATGCCCATAATTAAAGCGATGCCTCTGATGGTTTAATACGAACAATAGGAGATGTAGGTCACACGTTGAGTGAGCCATTACAGAGAGCACGAACCAACAGATAAAGCATGATGTAAGAAACTTAACCATAGGGTTTTCGTATGCTGCTCGATCTTAATTTCCCTTTGAACAACCTGTCCCTCCTGTTATGACAACGGCTCCCTTTCAGCCCTTCAATCTGTCTGCGGAAGCCTGTTTTGAGCGCTGTCTCACCTCAAACGAGCCTTCAAACATGTCATTAGCCTTCCTGATTAGGAGAAATAGCTTAGAATTCTTTACGACCTTTTAGTATCAAGACAATCAGGCCTGCGGCCCACCAATGGCTCCATACAATGAATGCGGCTAGTTGAAGGAGTGTGATTTATCCAAGGATTATGCCGAAACATCACCCATATCAGTCCTTAAGCTTGCGGCTAGTAACCAGCTCTTAACTCCGACCTGTGGAAGATAAATAGACCCAAACAATTCGACCTCCAATCTTCTACAATCTGCAGCGGCCTTAGAATAATTTCCCAAGTCTTTTGATGTGACCAAAATGAGGGAGAAGGCTCCTCTATACGCTGCCTTGGGCATTGTCTTCTCCTAAGTTCTGATACCATGTTAATTTCTGAACATGTTCTCTGCCATTTCAGATTAGGGCACCAAATTACTGAAGTAGATAGAACAAATAAAACGATCGATAGAAGAGAGAAGAAGAATGATGGCGTTACGACGATCAGCAGGATGCTTCAACCAACAAAGTCTTTCATAAGGTCAACCACCCAAATGTGTCACACAACCCCAAGACAACCCACATAAAGAATACTCCACAAAGATGCAGCACCAAGAACACAACTCCATTGCCATCAAGAGAGAAGAAAATCCTCCACACATTGTGTGTATAATGAACTCCAAGCCTCTCCAATATATAGGCATCTTTGGGGGTGTGTGACACGTCCTTTAAGACATTTAAGTCTATATTATATCCAGGCTGACCTAGCACATAAGTGGAATAAATTCAAAGTACATGTTCTACTCATCCGGTTGAGATGATCTTTAGATCAATCTTACACCTCTCCGAAAGAGGAATCCAATAAAAATATTGGGATCGTTACCTGAGCAGCACAACCCGGAGTTTGGACCTAGTTGTCCAAATTTAACAGAAGGCCGCCAAGGATTTGGCAGTAGATGGAAGTAGTGGAAGAATGAAGCAAAGCTTGTGACGAGAGGTCTCTCCCAGAATTGGTGATTTGTGTTGAGATAAATTATACTAGATGAGATGTGAGCTCAGAGGGAGCAAGGAAATCAACGAGTTTGAAGTATACGTTGATTGTGTTGAAGAGAAGTTAGTGGAGATTTCCAACTAGATCTACAAGATTTAGCGTGCAACAAATAACAACATAGACAAGTGCAAAGTGAGACTTAAGACTAGAAGGTTCTCCCAGAAAGAGGGAGAGGATCATGAAAAGCATTTCTTCCAATTGCAAGGTACATTTCTATTATAATTATTGTTGCTTCTCTTATGAAATTACATCAAATGGATGTAGAGGTCGTTTTTCTCCATGAAGAAATTGATGAAGAATTGTACATAGTACCACCTCAAGGCTTTGAGGGTCATGAAGGAGTCTCTTGATTGGAAATAAAAGAATGTACCTCAGATGGATGAAGGTTGATCCTATATGATTTGTTTCTGATGGAAGCAAAAGGGCTCATGTGACAGAGGGAGCAGTCATGGCTTCTTTAGGAAGCCTTGTTTTAGCTTAAGAGGGAGTTGACCTTTGAGTTCGAGATGAAGGACCTAGATTTGATGCATGACCTTCTTAATCAAAAGAAGCATACTATTGAGATCCCACAAAGATTTTTGGAATGATGGATTGTCAAGCTAGATAGAAGATATACTATGGTAACTAAAAAGTTGCAGTGGCAAAGGGAGCAACCAGGATTGCCACAACAGGATCTGTTTCAGAAAGAGCACCTAGTTAGAGTAATCATAAAGTAGCCCATCAACTTATGGTTGAAAATCTTGAGTGATTGCTGAGATGAAAAGCTTGCAGTGATTGAGCATGCCTTTCTCAGAAAGAGGGAGCGATGAAATTGCAACATCAAGGACAAACTGACCTCGGAAAACATTCTCTCGAGGTCAGTTTGTCCAAGATTAGGGAGAATAGTCAAGAGTGTTGATGTGACAACATCAGGGACAAACATTCTCCCTGGGTCAATTATGTCGACTAGGATTAGGGAGAATGGTTTGGTAAAGGACAAACATTCTTCCTAGGTCAAGTATGTTGACCAAGATTACGAAGAATGGTCCTATAGGCCCAAAATAACTCAACCATAGAGTTAAGTAGGTGCCTTTCAGCATCAGGCTCATATTACTCTCCAGGTAGGTTGAGTGAGCCCATTAAGCATCATGACCTAGAGTGAGGCCTTTGGGTTTGGAACCAGGTTATTCATTGAGTGTGTCCCTAGGGTTTCTCCATTAGTCAAAGTGATTGACCAAAATGATGGTGAAATGGGACTTGTCTGTATACCACGGGGCAAAGGCATCGACCAAAATCATGGTTATTAGTTGATGCTAATGATGCACCATCGAGTAGAGGTACCGACCATAACTATGGTCAGAGGTACTAACTAGAGTTATGGTGACTAGTTGATGCTGTTGATTTAGCATAGGTCAGAGTTGTTGACTAGGATTATGGTAATTGAATGATGTTGATGATGAATTGCTATAAACTTTTCTTAGAGAAATTTTTCAATAAGAGAACATATAGGTAATCATTATGAACACGTCCCTAGCTAAGAGGGAGTGTTGAATTTTGTAGCTATGTTCAGTCTTCATAATTAATATTGTAGCGCCTGATATATATGTAATAACAAATATAATACATGTTTTTCATGTCGGTTCAAAAGAAATTTTTTGAATTTTTGGTTCCAAATAAGGTCAAGTCGGCTCTCTTTCAAGTGAAGTTGGGCTTAGGTAGAGAGACACCTTGTCGGTCAACCAGGTCTCTATATATACTCCACTCGACCTCCTCATTCAAACACAATTCAATCATACACACAATAAGAAATCTGAAGAAAGATAAGAAGGACGAAGGAAGAAATCATCGGAAGCATCTTCTCTCTATCTCTTTGACCTCACAAGTGTGGTTTCTCTCTCTTCCAACAACTTTGCACATGTGAGTTTTCTAGGATTTTGGGCAAAGGTTTGATTTTTCTGGGTAGCAGTAGGGCCAAATTTCTCGGCACAGAAGGAAACTGAATTTCGGCCTAGTCATATCAGATCAGGTCGAGTTTATTAAGCATATTGGTGACTTGACATGAGAGTTGTTTGTCAAGGTTTGACCAAGGCTATATTTTTGGTCAGTTTAACTTTGTTCTTGACTAGAAGTAGATGTATCTCTTGTTGAACTGAAGAATTTCTCTAAGGAAAAGGTTGTTAGGTTTTTCCCCCACGCGGGTTTTCCTAGGGTAAAATATTTGTGTCTATTGTTTGGTTGTCTATTTATGATTCTGCTAGCATTTTGTTTCTATGATTGAGGTCTTCTGTATAATTAATTTATGATGAATGGGAATGCAAGAAAAGATTAACTTGATAAATCATAAAAATTAATTATCAGTTTAGAATACCAATGAAAAATCAATAGCACCAGTCGTTGTTGTTCCCTCTACGACAGGCTCGTCCATAGCTCGAATACACTCTACACTATGGAGCTTTTTTGGCTCCTACCGGTTGAATTGTCCACTGTTTGATCCTGCAGCCGCACCTAACTCACCACTCCAACATCCATTGGTGTTTGCCTCGAATCCTATCATGGCTTATTTTCTCTTGCTCAACTGCAAGCATCTTAAAGATCAACCAGTGGTTCGTGGCCCAATCTCGACATGCCTTTGCGTTGTGGTTCTGTGCATCAATCGAAAACTCTAGCTACTTTATCATGCACATAGATGGTTGGCCTAACAGTGTCCCTCTATGTTCTTTGCACACCTCCCTGGGCCAACAACCTTAACTTGTTATGCACACAATTCTTGCAACATTGGCAGTTGTCCCCCATGGAATGACCAACAATTGTGCCACTCATGACCAATTTCTCTACCTATATGAACTGTTGTGTGACCCTCGAGTGGACCTGTTGTCGCTCAAATTGTACAGGCAAGATGCGACAATGATCGGGGCATGAGTTGTCACTCTGATTCCTTCCCTCTCTGTTCTAACTGTCTCCCAACAACAGGATATGGGGGGTAGTCCCTATGAAATATGAAGATGCAAGACCCGTCGACAATTGACAAGTCTACGAGACACAACTTAATGGCCTAGCAACTTGGTTAATTTTAGCAAGTTTAATGATTAAATTAGATTACCTTGAAAGATCAGTGTCTTAAATGGAGTTAAATACTTGCTTTATGTGAAATATTTACGAAGCCACCAGATGAATGGTTGTTGACTTGGGATGTTTTAATATTCTATATGAAATGAAACACCTAAAAACTAAGTGAAATGCAAGATCTTGGTTTATTTTAGATTAGATGCTTAACTAGGTGAATCCTTTCCCTTGGCCGTTTTGGAACTAGTCTCTAGAGTAGGTGGTGGAGAGAAGCCGAGGGAAAGATAGCAATGACTATATTAACGATACCGCTCATGGGAATCTAACCACTCGATGCCTTCAGTGTTGCAGAGATTGTGGCTCTGACCATTGCAAGGTCACCGTGTTAACCACTAAAGAGGCTCTAGACTTCACAAGCTAGATGAGAAAGGTGGTCCTAGAGTCTTTCAATCAAGCTTATGCTTGGGGGTAAATTAATTAATGCAATATTAAACCTACGATGCAAAAGCAAGTTGAGAGATTACTTTTAGTGAAATTGTTAAATATTCTTAAGCACTTCGAGACAAATTACAACGATATTAGAACAACGAAGTACTTAAATCAATACAAAATGACAATCTTCACTAAAAGAGAAGATGCTCAATGAAACAAGATAGAAGGCGCCAAAATGTTGTAAAGATCAAGACAATTGCTCATGAAGCAGCCATAAACACAATGTTTCTCTCAACAATGCTAGAATGCCAACTAGATAATGACCAATAACGATAGAGTGCCAATGGGTCAATTAGATACACGAGAAAGGGAGAGCTTAAACACAATTAACAATTCCTCTTATCATGATTATGATTATCAATTGATTTGATTAACAAGAGAGTAAACTTAGATATAGAGCTCACTTGCAATACACAATTTTAGTTATACTTGTCACAAAAAATGATTTTTTCACAATAAATGACCATAAGAAACAATGTAACCATTTATTCAACTATCCACTTAATGTGATAGCAATGACAAGTAAAATATCCCTTAGAACCAATGTCACAATGAAATGACAGGAAAGAGCATTAATCAACAATGTTGTTTCTTAGAACAATTAGCCGATCTTATTATCAATCCAATTTAACCTTTATAGGACTTTCAAATTAGATTTGCTAATTATGTTCTTGAAGCAATGAAGAGCACATAAATGCAAAATGCTAATGCAAAAGATGACAAGTCACTAATGAATCTTTTTACTAAACATTAAGCCCAAATCACTTCAAGAATTAATGTTTATGAATTAGATGAGTCCCTTAGTTATTTTTAGAGCCTTTAGTGCAATTTATTACTGCTGCAACCTTGTATTCAGAGGTTTGCAAATTTATATCAGACCATGCAATTATTATATCAGCACTTATAAAATAATGCAGGATTTCAAGAATGAGCTAGAAACTCTAAGCAAGAGACCTTCCAATGACTTCCAATTAGTTTTATGACCACTTACAAACTATAGATCAGACATTTAACATTCAGATCAGACTTTCAAAGAGCATATATCAGACCTATATCAACACAGAAAATCAGTGATTCAGTCCTCCAAATAACCAATGCCAACTGAGCTCCAATGATTAGTTAATGAAGTTAAGTGATTATTAAATGATATTTGGTCATTGTTAATGTTTTTTTTATTGTTGTTAAAGGACTGAACGAATGGCTGTAGCAAAACAAATAAGAAAATGAGGGATAGAGAAGCAAACCAAGTGGCCAAAGGGCCTAGTTGAGGGCTAGAAGGCTTGGTGATGACTTCCAATTCCTGGAACCACAATGATAGCAAGAGAAACCACTGCAAAACAAGATGTTATCCCACTAAAATAATGCAAAAAATTAGAGATGACTGAATATAGGGCTAGGTCAAGGCTACTATGCAAGGAAAACGCCAACACTAGGGCTAGAAGAGACAAATGATGAGGCTAGAAGGCCAAAGAAGCGGAACGATGGGGCAAGAAAGGCCAAGAAAGACCTTACTTGAGGGAAACAAGCCCACAAGGGCTAGATTCAAGTCAAGGGAAGGCCCCTAGAGGGGCTGCGACACAAAGAGAAGGCCCTTTAGGGCCTGCGGCAAGGGCAGAAGGGAGGCCAAGGGCTTGGATAGGCAGCCCAAGGTTGTGTCCAAGGAAAAAGAGAGGGTCGAGGGCCTTTGAAGGTTGCCCACAGCCTACGACTAGGCCAAAAGAGGAGGCTGAGGGCCTAGGTAGGGGTTGTGACACCCTTGGAAGGCAAAAAGGGAAGCCGCAAGGGGAGAATAGGGGGGCCGAAGTGTTGAAGAATGTAACTATTGTTGGTCTTCATAATTATATTTTGAGTCATGATGTAATGTATTTGTGAAAAGAAAGAAAAATAAATTTTATTGCTAAAGAAATTGAGTTATTAAAACACGGGTTTCATGTTCGGGTCAATTGTTTTTATGTCAAAGGCTCCATTGAAGGCTTTTAGGTTTTATGTCAAGTATCCTTGTCAATGTCATAATGTAAAAGACCCTTCTTAGGCTCTCTTTTTCAAAGAAGAAATTTATTTTATTATAAGATAGGTCAATCAGACCTCCTATAACAAGTCAACCTCAAAGAAGGACAAGTCGACCTCAACAAGGGAATTCGACCTCACAAACTCACTATATATTGGAGCAACTCAACCTCATTTGGATCACTCACTCAACAAGTTCGAATTGCAATAGATGGAAGCAGAAAAAGTGTGAAATTCAAGAAGGAAGAAGGAAAGGGCTAGCGAAGGAGGAGGTCATTATCTAGCTAAAGAAGTCGAAATTCTCTCTATCTTGTTTCACTCGTGCAAAGGAATTGAAGCTGCAGGATGGCCAAAACTGAAGTCTTGAAGCTGTGCTGAAATTATGATGCAGCAGGGTCGAAATTCTGTCCTTTATGCAGTATTGAAGCAATGTTGATACAATATTGATGCAGTCGATCTTTGAAGGTTGGTAGAACAGTTGAGGGTTGACTTGGTGGAGGAGGAAGGTTTGTTGCTCTAGGGTCTTGGTCTATCTCATTTTGAATCTACTGAAGGAAGAGTTTTTGACTGGGTTTTCCCCTATATAGGAGTTTTAGCCCTGGCTCAGTGCCTACATCTGGTATCCATGATCTTCATGTTTTTGCTTTGATAATTGCTTGATGAGAAGAAGATAAAGTAAGAACGCAAAGAAGTGAATAAGAACATAATAATATCACAAGTAATTATCAACATAAGAAAATCTTTCTGCCTTAACGATTTTCTAACACGAAGGCTAGGAAAACCCTCTGAGGATGACGAATGGGCAAAAAGAGGCTAGTGGCTAGGCCTATAGGCCTTAAAAAAATTGCGGAACTCTGTAATTACACAAAAATGACAGTAATCACTTTCGTAGGGCCTCAAAAGGTTGGACAACTTCCTTATTCAGATGGACGTTGAGTTTTTGGAAGCTTGGGAAGCTAGATCTTATCCTCAAGGGCTTCGATCAACCTTCCTTGCTTGGATGAATAACACATAAATAATCATTGCATCAAACCACTTGCACAAATGAATGAAAGAATTCCAAAACACCAAATATATACAAAATTTCAAAACCACAAAAGCCCCAAGTGCTACATCTGGTATCCATGATCTTCATGTTTTTGCTTTGATATTTGCTTGATGAGAAGAAGATAAAGTAAGAACACAAAGAAGTTAATAAGAACATAATAATATCACAAGTAATTAATAACATAAGAAAATCTTTTTGCCTTAATGATTTTCTAATACGAAGGCTAGGAAAACCCTCTGAGGCTGACGAATGGGCAAAAAGAGGCCAGTGGCTAGGCCTATAGGCCTTAAAAATTTTGTGGAACTTTGTAATTACACAAAAATGGCAATAATCACTTCCTTAGGGCCTCAAAAGGTTGGGCAACTTCCTTATTCAGATGGACGTTGAGTTTTTGGAAGCTTGGGAAGCTAGATCTTATCCTCAAGGGCTTCGATCAACCTTCCTTGCTTGGATGAATAGCACATAAATAATTATTGCATCAAACCATTTGCACAAATGAATGAAATAATTCCAAAACACCAAATATATACAAAATTTCAAAACCACAAAAACCCCAAGTTCTGCAAAATAACAAGGGATAGAAAAATAATTACAAATATACAATATGTACAAAAGAAAGGTACAAATGTTCATTAGCAAATTAATTCTTTTTAGCCCAAGATAAAATGATAGTTTGAATATATCTATATATATATATATATTCTTTAATAAATTGCAATGGATGAATAATTTCGAAAAATAGAATGGCCAAAACCCTTCTGCAAAATAATTCACAACAAAAGCTTAGAGCCTAAACAAGGTTGCCTCTTCCCCACAGTTTGAGAACTTGGAGCCCAAGGGCTAGCGTACCTGTAAATCTCTATAATTTCTTAAGATAAAACTATTAGATGATATAATGAATTAGATCACCTAAGATAACTCGTATCAATAGAATGTTCTTATAACCGACAAATGAAACAACATTTTAAAAATTATTCAGCACAATATAGGATAAACACATAGCTAACACATACGACAGATCAACAGATAGAAGAAGACCATGTGTTGAACCCCAAAGTCTTTCTATTATGATAAAAAATGTTCCCAACAGAGCAGTAGCTCAATACCAGCGTTACAAAATTACCTCATCCAAAGATATCAAATAGAAGCTCAATAGCTTCTTTTTATAGATAAAACCCCTCCAAGTGGAAAATAATGACTAGTTGGCTTGATCCTCATCAAACTAATCTCTACCATTGAAAATAACTCGATCATTGTTTAATCTCTGTCGCCAATTTTTTATTTTTGAGGAAAACTTCGATTTTATCTTAAAAAATATTTTTTATTAATCCAAAAATTAATATTTTGGATTAATTTCCTCGAAAAATTGACTTTGGCTTTACCACCAAGGTCCAAGTGCTCAAATTTTCTTAAAATATCCAATTTTCCCTTGGTGGGGGATCCCCAAAAATTGACTTTTTTTGACCCACGAATTTCTTATTATTTTCCACATGGGCAGAAATTAACTTCTCTATAATTAATTTTTTTACTCTAAATTAATTAATTTTTTGGCTTAAGATTTTATTTAATTTTGCTAGAAAAATTAATTAATTAACTCTAGATGGGATTTAATAAATTTTCCACCCACAAATATTTTAGCCATGGTGTTTGATTGCGAGGGACCATGCACTAAAATATATTTACATCAAAATAATTACAATATCAACCATTAGAAGGGGAAAACACCTTTAGACAGACCCTGAATAATTTTCCCAATTCTGCAACACAATATGTTTTAGTATGAAAGCAAGCGTGTCTATAATAAAATAACTTAGCCATGGTATTTGACAGCGAGGGACCATGTGCTAGAGTCTTGACTTGTTCCTAGACACACTTTTACATTAGACTCGATACATACTAGGACTCACCTAAGACCTTGTCAACGAATTCCACCCTAGCTTTGGGGTTTAAGCTAGAAGAAAAACTTTACCAATTAGGTGTGTTTACAAACACACATAATTCGGGGAGGTTAAAAAACTTCCTAGGATGAAATCCTTTTCCAAAATCAAAGGCTTACGTAGGTGTTGTTACACGATTAAATGGTCATACTAGAATCATTTACAATAAAACTTGCAGAATATTGGGTTTACAATGACGTATTTATGTTGGCAGATGACTTCGATCTTTGAAAATTTTTGTACACTTCCTTCTCAGACTGTTGACAAAATTGTGTATAAGATCTGGCTCCACAAGGGGACATGTTTCTTCACTGAAGGAATGTGAGAATCCAGAATCATATATCCAAGAAAACAAAAGTCCATCGGATAGATATCCGCTCAAAATCAAAATCATCATGTATACATAAAACATCTTTGCTGGAAAGAAAACGTATTCTAACATGTGAAATATAAAGACATAAAATTTAACTACATGAAAGGAAACTAATTAATGATAGAAATGAAATTCTATTTAAGAGTTTAGGGTTAGAGATACTATATAAAGGATACACCATGGCATCAAATGTCTTCAACATGGTGTATACTGTGCATCTGCCGACTTTCAGGTAGGTTCGTGGGTTGCTTTTCTGATGTGCCATGTTGAATTCTGAAGATCCTAGGGCTTTGACATATTTGAATATGATTTGTTCCCGACCATCAGATGCGTCAAACCTCTTCTTTATTCTTTTTTGCTTTTTATTTTTGCTTCCGACTGGCTGTGATGCTGATGATGCAGCTAGTGTAGATTTTCTGTCTTGATCTTGAAAATGCTCGGATGAAAAAATTGAAGAATCTGAGGCATGCCCAATCTTATTCTGAATATATTATCTCAAAGGTGACACTTAAGTACCACAAGCATTGTGATTGACCTCAATAGCATGATCTTTCTTAGTCTCTTTTCCAACTACGCCAGTTCCAGCTAACCCCTTTTCAATGGGACAAGTGACTTCCTCACAATGAGATGAAATTTGTTTCAACAAACACAAAGGTTCATGATTTGTCATAAGTTTTTTCGTTCCTTTTGCATTCGTCATCTAGATTAAACTAGGACTTTTGAAACTGTGATCTTTCGATTTTGTCTAACTTATTTTGAAATGAAATCACTTGAATAGAATGCTCAACCTTTAAAGCATTGCTTTCCTTGGCATGATTCTCCTCCGTAGTTTTTATCACTTTATCACTACTTGCTTTTATCGCAATCAAGTGATTTTGCATATTGGACATCGTAACCTCCATTTCTTTAGCATGCTTTTCCTATATAGCCAACAACCTGTTCTGAAGAGTGATCTGATCATCTTTCATGGAACTCATTTCTTTTGTGTGATCAACCATTAATCTTTCTTGATTAACTACCATGTTGTCGATGAGTTTTTTCCCAAGGAAAAATCTTATCCATGCTCTTGATGAGTTGGGATCGGTTCGCTTCCATATTCTTAATTACCTACCCCTGATTGAGTTGCATATCCTTAACCATTTGAGTCAATTCCTTAATGAGATCATTCTCAACCCTGTTAATTTATGTTACTTCAACTTTCCTTGACACTTTCTTTATTTCCATATTTATCTTCAAAGGCATCAATAATTGATTGTCAAGAGTCAAAGGTTTTATCAGCGAATGCAATACTAAAAACCAATCCATAACATCTTCGTCCAAGGTGAGAAAGAAAAGCCTCATCCATATATCTTCATGGTCTGATATGAGCTCCACTTGCTCATACAAAGGTTGAAATTCTTTAGGTGCATATTGCTTTTGAAGGCATTATTACCCTGAAAAAGAGGAACATCATCAATGGCATCGATGACTTCATTTGGAAAATCATGAGGATTACCTCGAAAGTTAGTAAAGTCACAAGGGGCGAACATATCATCCATGATGACTTTCTTAGAAGGAACCGATGGATTTCAAAGAGAGAGATTCTTGTTCAAGAAAAACAAGATGTCCACAAGAAGCGAGTTTCTAGCAGAAATTCTTGCAAAAAATGAAATAAATGGAGTCACCACGTGAACAAAAATCTGACTCCAAAATCCAAAGGAAAAAACTGAAAAGTTAGTCGAGAACCAAGAAGAGAAAAAATTCTATTCTTGGGTCAGGTAAAAGCAAGTGGATACCAGGGAGAGTTTCCCGTCTGAGAAAAATAAATGCTTACTAGAATGTAATTTGTTTAATTGAGCTCCAAGAGCGGGGTTAACTAAGCTGCCAGGATTTCTTCTAGTATAAGCTCTTGTGAATGGATGAATCAGTGGAGTTGCCACCCAAACAAGAAATTAATCTGAACGTCCAGGTGCTAAAGGTGCAGATAGAAAAGTGATGGTGAACAAGGTGATGAGAAGATTGGTGAGATGTCAAAGCGCGAGGAAATGTGGCGTTGCTGGCTTAAATGAAAAGATGAAAGATGAATGATGAAGGAAAATGTCAAGAACCAGGGACAAAAAAAATCTATCAATGACAACAGTGCCAAAATGTTGTTGCTCAAATTGTACATGCAAGATGCAACAACGATCAGGGCGGGGGCTGTCACTTTGATCCCCGCCCCCTCCGTTGTCTCCCAACAACAGACTATGTGGGGTAGTGTTTTTCCACGACTTTGGTATCTAGGATAGAATCTTAAATGACTGATGCTACTAAACCATGAATCACAACAAAGCTACTTTGCACAACAAAATATAAACATCTGTAAATCTACTAGTGCACAAAATATAAACAAATTTTTAAGCAATTTTGTATAATGACCCAATCTTCGTTATATTAATCCAACTGAATAATACAATAGTCTAGGGCCCCTGTACCAGGGATAATGGCCCTCAAATATCCACAAGTATGAGAATACAAAATACAAGATAATCTAACGGTCTAGCTGATGTAGTGCACGATTACAGCTTCTTTGTCATATCTTGTACACTTGCGGGTCCTTCGCTCCCAATCTGCAACACCTGCCTCTATCAAATGCTCCAAGTCCATTTGGCCACTGAATCTTGGCTATCCACAATCTTCCCTCTAGCTGCTCACAAGTCTATCTATCATCAACACATAGGGACTTCTTCCCACTGTTGCTCCTCCACTCTTTTGGGACTTGTCTTCCCACTATAGTCTTCCTATGTGGCTCCAATGAAGACTAACACAAGGCAGGAGGGCTGCCACCTATCACCATCAAATGTCGCTTCTCCAATGATGAATATGGGCTGTCAAATTTGCTCATTTGGCTGGTCAAACCTTGAGCTCCAATCTGCCTCCTTTAGTAGCCTCCCTAGTCCATCAAGGAGCTACTTAGGCTACCCAGACTTCACCCAACTCGCAGCTGTCCAAAGTCCTTGTCCACTGCACTAGGGATACTCCTGGACACCTACTTGTTTCCCTCCACCAACGACAAGATGTCCAATACCAAAAACATCCACTAGCATCCAATCTCAACACAAATACATCACATACCTTGCATCTTTAAGGACTGGTGTCACTGCTGCAAATCTGATGGTCTGGTTAGTGATGTTGACAACTTGGCACACTTCTACAAATCCTTTTCCCCACCTCTAGACCCTCTCCAAGGCTGCTACCTACATTCAAACAGACCTACCCACCATCCCTTGCTGTTTAGGGCTAAGGCCAACGCCAATCAAGCCTCACGTCCACCCTGTCTCAAGGAAAACAGGCCTGCGGCCTTCTTATTAGCCACTTGACCCCCTATTCTAGGATGATTAGGCCTGCGGCCTACCCACATCAAGTTTCTAGGGCTGCGACTAGCTGATAGAGAGAAGTTCCACCCATAAACATGCCACAACACCCCTTCAAACTGTCCCTAAAGGCTGCGGCTGCCACCTGTAGATTCTCGGCCCTGCAAGAGAGAAATAAACCCAAGCAAAACAGACCCAAGTTTCACTCCTAGGTTCCTCTACTAAATCGACTTCCTTAGATGTATTTTCTTATGAGAAGGATGCAACTTAGGATGTGGAGAGATGCCTCTCATCTCTCCTATATTTATACAAAACTCATGTGGTGTCATCAACATGTCTTGTGGAACACAAATACACTAGGTCGACCTGTCTAGGTGCCACAAAACCCACCAGCTACCTTCAAAAACTAATATCTCCACATAGACAACTCGGATTTTGATGATTTTCGATGCATTCAGTTTGTCTCGACGTCCTCTATCATCTCCATCCATCACATTGTTGGTCAAGGTTGTCATTGATGTCAATATGGCATTGTTGGAGATGGCAAATATTCTTGTGATTCATGCCTTAAACCCTTTCGTGATATTTCCCTAACTACATGACAAAACCCTAATTACATTTACCCTTTGATGTTGCCCTAGATTGTTGATGTATTATCTAATGCCCATAATACTCTAGACCTTATCCCTAACACATTGATGCAAGTCCTAATACTTATGATGCCCTTAAGATACATGAATGGATGCCTATGTAATACTAATCCTAATGAAGAAGCCCTTGCCCTAATATCCATGAAACAATGGATAGCCTTAGATCATTGATGCTGAAGCCCTAAATGAAGATGCCCATGAAGACATATTGAAAAGGAACCCTAGTCTTCTTGATGCCCATGATGCCTTTAAAGAAACCCTAATCCTAATCAGCTTAATGGCCTAATTCTTTAAAGAAGGAGCCCTGAACATTCAATGCCTAAGACTAAAATCCTAATGGCTGCCATAAATTAAATAGTAATGACAGGCTCACAAAAATAATTTTATTGGTGGTAAAATGACCCTATTTAAGGATGGGATTGGCATAGGAGTGTAGAGGATTTTTTTCCTCTTTCTAACATGCTATTACACACCCCCAAACTCCTCACAGGCTGAGAGAAATTGAATTTTTAAGATGAAAAATTACATTTTCTGTCCTAGCCGACTTGAGCTGACTTGTGTAGGCTGTCATGTACCCCCAATAGACAGGTCTTTTCAAACACTCCAACGACCATAAATATAAGTATAAACTCATTCATTTTTCCATCAAAAAATTCGGTGAAGATCTATTACAAAGATACAATTGCAGTGAACAAAAGGAGACCGAGGAGGAAGACGTCTTAGGATGAATCTGTTTGGGCATTTTTTAAAGCATACTACAGCTCCATTTTGTTGGAACAGTGGGCAACAATTAGAACAACAAAACAGTCTCGTGGAGAATTGCAGAGAGGAACTCGGATCTCTTTCAGAGTTCAGACATTCGAAGTTGTTGTTGTAGCTCGGATTGCAGACCTTTTCTGAGCTAGAACAGTGATCAGCTTGTGGTCTGTTGGGTGCCTCTTTGGAGCTTGGACAACAGGCCCTCATATGGACAGAACTCGGATAATTTGTTGGAGATAAAGGCTCAGACCAGAATTAGTTCAGATCTCATGTTTAGGAACTAAACTACACCACAGTTAGTTCGGACCTGTAAATACCTACAGGACTTAAGACTGCCCTTATAATCAGAAATTTGGACTGAATTGTGGAAGGAGGATACCCAGTACCTACAGGACTTTGGGATAGCCATATAGCAACTCAGACCTGTTCTTACCTTCCAAAGTTTCGGACTATCTATGAATTAATGCTCGGAATTGCAGTAGCATGTAAAAGATTGATACTTTAATGTAATCTTTGAAGCCCATCTCTTGAGTATTTCTGGAACTTTGAAGATCTTGGCAGCAACTGAATGCATTATTGAAGGGTGTTTTTAAAAGAACTCAAGAACTAGAGCTATGACCGAGACCTCCTTGAGAAGTTATATAGCAGTCTTTGAAGAACCATTGAAGCCATCTCTTGGTTGAGAGCATTGTGTAAACACTTGAAGAATTGTTTGGTGGACAAATCCTGTTGTTAGAGAAGAACCTTGAAGACTACCTTGAAACCTTGGAACCTTGCAGAGTACCTTGGAGTTGACCACAAAGTTTGAAGATGTGCCTTTGCCTTTTGGAGACCAAGAAGTGTTAAAGTTTTAAAGAACATTTGGAGTAGTCTTGGGATATTCTTGGGCATACTTGTTATATGAAATTTTAGACATATGCTCAGTCTTGTTGAGGAGCCTTGAAGCCACCTCAAAACAAAATTTGGTGTTAGAAGCATTGTTTTAAAGACACCATTTTGAAGATCATACCTTGAAGAGTAATGATTTGACCTTCACTTGGAACAGCTCATTTTAAACAACTAGAGCATTGAAGACATTGTGAAGCACTTGAAGAATTATTTGGTGCAAACCTTGAGGCTTAGTGAAACTTATTGAAGATATCTTCAGAAGACATATGGAAGACAAATAGAAGCTGATTTTGGAAGCATTATAGGAGATTATGATGCGTTGAAGCCATCATGAGGTGACCTTGGAGATTTTGTTTGGGTACCATGAAGAGCAGTGGTGACACCTTCTAAAGATAAAGTTGTCATTGATGAGCTATGTGCTTTGGAGATTATTTGAAGGCATTTTTGAAGGTGAAGACTTTGTCAGGGCTCATTGCAGAAGATATTGGGAGTTGTGAATACTTGTTGAATCTATCTTGAAAATTGAAGTTGTGGGTTGGAGCCCTAGAGGATATGAGTCCTCAAGAAGACCGGGTTGGAGCCTGTACCAGAGATAGGGTTGGAACCCTAGAGGTTGCAGCCTCAAAGTGACAAGGTTGGAGCCTTGGAAGAAAGGATTGGAGCTGTAGAGGTTGGAGCCTCATGAAGTCCAAGTGAGTGCTTGGCATAGTACAGGTTGGTGCCTGGAAGTGTTGAAGATTGGTGTCTTCATCTAGGTGTGGAGCTCTAAACTATTATTATACTTGATTCATTGTAAAGAAGAGGATTTAATTCCTCGTTATATCTGATTAATAAAATAATTTATTCTATATTATTCATTTTGTGTTCTAAATATAAGTTCTCTTAATTGGTAAAAATTACAATTGAAAAGAAACATTGACTCACCACCCGCTCAGTTTTTCCAACACATGCCAAAATTCGTCATGGATTCACACCCACATGGTTGGGTGCAAAGCCGACACCTTGGGTTCCAAGCCCGCAAAGCCCTTTTGTGGTGCTTCAACCTCCAAACCTCTAAGCCTAGGGATTGGAGTACCTCATAAGCCACCAAAAATCAACAGGTAGTCCCTATGAAATGTGAAGATGCAAAATTCGTCGGCAACTGACAAGTCCGGGAGACACAAATGAATGGCCTAGCAACTTGGTTAATTTTAGCAAGTTTAATGATTAGATTAGATTACCTTGAAAGACCAGTGTCTTAAATGGAGTCAAATACTTGCTTTATGTGAAATATCTACCAAGCCACCGGATGAACTGTTGCTGCCATAGGATGCTTCAGTATCCTAAATGAAATGAAACACCTAGAAACTAAGTGAAATGCAAGATCTTGGTTTATGTTTAGATTAGATGCCTAACTAGGTGAATCCTTTCCCTTAGCTCTTTTGAAACTAGTAGCTAGAGTAGGTTGTGGAGAGAAGCCCAGGGAAAGATAACAATGAATATATTAATGATACCTCCCCTGGGAATCTAACCACTTGATGCCTCCGATGCTACAGAGACTTGTTGAGAAATCTAGGGCATCATGAATTAGGTGATTTCTCTTCATTAGTAACTACTTACGAGTGTTTTTACTTCATTAACTTAGGATCTTATCCTTGCTTAAGTTATTAGTTTTCTTCTTCATCAAACAACTACCAATGCACGAACATAAATAGACAAGAGACACATAATATAGGCTTATGAGCTAGGGCCTAAACCTCTCACTCTGAGAGGAAAAACCACACAAATTCTTCTTATAGAGATTCTAATTGACGAATACCAAGACCAAGACCCTTGACCATGGGGACTTACACTTTGACCGATCATTTCTTTGTGGTGGACATTCCAAGCACCAATATGGTGCTAGGAGTGCAGTGGTTGATCACGTTGGGGAAGGTCACCAAGGACTGGGAGACTCTAGAGATGGAGTGGACAGACAAAAAGAGCGGCAAGCATGTGATGATATGAGGCATGCACTCATACCCTCCGTAGACAGTATCAGCACACCGAATGGAGGCAAACTTCCAGAAGGGAGGTATAGAGTGGGCAGTGGAGCTACATATTTTAGAGGCAGGAGCTTCAGGGCAGGCAGTTCACCCAGATGTACAGTCGATTTTGGACATATATGCTACGGTTTTTGGGGATATACCTCCAGGATAGCCACCGGATAGGGGGTTTGAGCACACCATTGAGCTTGAGTAGGGCATTAAGGCTGTTATTACTACACCCTATAGGATTGCACATTGAGGATGTGCATCGATTATCAGGCTCTCAACAAGAAAACCATGAAGAACCGATACCCCATTTTGCGAATTGATGAGTTGATGGACGAACAGAGGGGATTGAAGTTCTTCTCGAAGATTGATCTGAGGTCGGGCTACCATCAGATCTGAGTGAGGGACTAGGATGTCCCCAAGACGGCTTTCAGATGTCACTACGATCATTTTGAGTTTTTGGTGATGCCCTTCCGGCTAACTAATGCACCGCCCACCTTCCAGTCCTGTATGAACCACATCTTCTGTGGTCAGTTGAGGAAGTTCGTGTTGGTATTGTTCGACGATATTCTGATATACAACAAGACATGAGAGCACCTACAACACATTGATGCTGTATTGCGTATTTTGGAGGAGCAACATTTCTATGCTAAGCTCTCCAAATGCGAGTTTGGGCTAACAGAGATGCTCTATTTGGGGCACATCATTGGCGTGGACGGAGTGAGAGTCCATGAGGAGACGATCCAGGCCATTCGGGAATGGCCGGAACCGAAGAATGTGATAGAGCTTCGGGGTTTTGGAAGCATCTGCACCTTCTATCGGACGTTCGTCAAGGGGTTTTCCCAACATGTTGCACTCCTCACAGATCTCACCAGAAAGGGGGCATTTAGTTGGATGGACACAACGCAGAGGGCCTTCGACAGTGTCAAGGAGGTGATGAGCAGCTGTCCAGTCTTGGCTTTGCAAGATTTCACGCAGCCCTTTGTCTTGGAGTGTGATGCCTCAGGAGAGGGGGTAGGCACAATCTTGATGCAGGGGGGCCACCCCATAGCTTTCAAGCGCAGGAAGCTGTTGCCGCATGAGAGGTGGTATCCCACATATTACTAGGAAATGCTAGCTATCATGCATGCACTGGCCAAGTTCCGACAGTACTTGGTGGGGAGTAGGTTCAGGGTGAGGACTGACCACAACAGCCTCTGGTTCTTTCTAGAGCAGAGCCTTTGTAGGAGAGGCAACAAAAGTGGGTAAGCAAGATCCAGGCATATGACTTTGACATTGAGTATGTCAAAGGGAAGAACAACGTGGTCGCTGATGCTCTATCCCGCAGACCGATAGCGTTGTCTTTGATGAGCATAAACATGGATTAGAGGGCTCAGTTACTGGTGGAGTACTCCAACGACTGTTTTGCTTGTGAGGTACTGGATGGTCAGATCACAGATGACAGGTATAGGGTGATGGATGAGGTGATATACTTCAGGGACAGGATCTTCTTGACTGGGAGCTCTCAGCTCAAGGAGAAGATACTGCGTGCTTCCCATGACTCACCACTATGAGGCCACCAAGGGTTCACTAAGACCTACAGGGCCATCAGGGAGAGGTTCTCTTGGAGAGGCCTCAAGGAAGACGTACGTTGACATGTCAGGGAGTGCGAAGTGTGTCAGCGAAACAAAGGAGAGATGAGTCACCCAACAAGACTACTACAGCCACTTCCCATTATGAAGGGGAAATGGGAAAGCATCTCGATGGACTTCATCTCTAGGTTTCCCACGGTACAGGGCAAGGATTGCATCTTTGTGGTCGTTGATCAGCTGACAAAGTATGCACACTTCTTCTTTATATCAGCACAGTACACAGCAACACAGGTAGCAGAGTTGTTCTTCAAAGATATTTATAGATTGCATGGTCTTCCGAAGATCATTGTTAGTGACAGGGACAACCGTTTCATAGGCGGCCTTTGGCATGAGCTTTTTCGTTTGGTGGGTATAGAGTTGACTTCGAGCACCAGTTATCACCCTCAGACGGACGGGTAGACAGAAATAGTAAACAAGTCGCTGGCAGGCTAATTGCGAAACTATGTCACGGGGCAGTAGAAGGCGTGGTTACGCTGGTTGCATTTGGGAGAGTACTGCTACAACACCACTTTTCACATGTCCATCAGTATGTCTTCGTTCTATGCTTTGTATGGATACCATGCTTTGACTTTTGCTGACGTGATGTTTGGTGCTAGCAAGGCCCCAGGGCCAAGGACTAGATCCAAGAGAGTCAAGATATACTCCGGGCTCTTAAGGATAACTTAGCTACAACTTAGAACCAACATTAGCTGTATGCCAACAGGGGACGTGTTGTTGAGATTTTGTGTATTTGGGGTAGCATCAGTTGTGCTCTAGGTCCCAAATTTTGAGGAAGGACTAGAGTTCACCTGATCTACAAGACTCAGAAATGGATTTGGGAAATTTCATTTGGTTTAGGAGATATTAAATTAATTAATTATTTAATGTATTTCCTAAGTTAAAACTTAGGAAAATAAAATAATTAAAGTGAATTTAATTAAACATGTGATGAAATTGTCTTAAGTCACATGGATCAAGCTTTCTTTTAATCTTAGCCATTGATTAAAGATTTAATCTTGGCCGTTGATTTGTCGACGAGAAGAGTATAACAACGAGAAGAGTATAACGGAAGGCAGGATGCCTTGTAAGACACGAGCGACACTTGAAGCTAAGCTGAGATTCTAGGGCGGGGTTGCTAAGAATTCTCAAGTGTTTCAGTTGCAGAGAGGGGAATTTAGACCAAGGGGATGATCTGATTCCGGGGTCTAGAAAATAGAAGAAGTAGAGAAGAGGTCAGGAAAGACAGCACAGAGGAAGGCGGCAGTAGCAGCAGTAGACGACAACAGCAACAGCAGCAGCGAGGACAACGTGATTTTCAGGAAACCCTTCAGGGATTACACAAAGACCCTTAGGGGCAGCGTAGTGACTGCGTCACCCAGTCTGGGGTAACGCAGCCCCTTCTAGTGACAACGCTGAGCATTTGGAGGCCTTTAGAGGCTGACGCAGTGTTTTTCAGAGGTAGTTTTGGGGTTTCTAGGCCTAGATTTGGCTAAGTTTTGTAAATCCTGTTTGAGGATGTGGATCAATCAGTGTTGTTGGTCTTAGAACAGCTAGGTGCTGCAGATCTAGAGTTTTCTCTGTAGGGTTTTCCAGATCTGGAACCCAGAGTTTTGTATTCAGAAATATTCTTAATAATAGAGCGCTCCAGTGGCAAGAGACCGGTTTTCCCACATTCAGTTTTTCCGGGGACAGTTTGTCCAGAAATAACTGTGTCACTTTGTCTATGTGTGAATGTGCTTATTCTAGATCTGAATTGGTAGAGATTTGTTATGTGTTTTGCTTTGATGTTAACTTAAATTTATTCAGTTGATAACTTGTATAAGTAGGAGAAGCTTAACCGGATTAAAAGAAATAATTTCTGCATAAGAATTAAGATTCAGAAATTTCTACATGGTATCAGAGGAATTGCAGATTTAGAAGGGTCACCAGTTGAAGAATCTGAAGGATTTAGCTGCAGAAAGCAGCTGGAAAGGTAGCAGAAAAGCAGATCTGAAGGGACAACGCAGTTTTCAGGAGCAGACTCACACAAAGGGAGGGTGACGCTGTCCAGCGCTGTGTCCTAGCAAGCCCACGCAATTACTGCGCAGAGGCAGCTCAGAAACAACGCTGGTTGGGTCTGAAGCCAGTCAGTGTGATTCAGATCTGAATCTGTCAGATCCAGAAAAAGTCTGCAGAAAAGTTGCAGAAATTCAGAAGAGCTAGTGGGGTTAAACTTTTGAAGTTTTCAGATTTTTAACCTTAGCACAAGTGACAAAGTTTTGGAAGAGATCAGCTTCTCAGAGAGTTTCTTGCCAAAGGAAACTTGCAGTTTGATCAGAGGATCAAAGAAGAAGCTGAATCATAGTTGATTTGGTAGATTTCCAAGGAGGGAAATCAAGTGTCAGAGGGAGCAGAGGGAGACTAGTTCGAAAAGGACCGTAGATCCAGATCTCTAGCATAGAGAAGAGGAGCTTCGACACATTCTGAGCAGATGGCTCCTCATGGAATGCGTGATCAGGATAGGCTAGAGGGCCTCTCAAACTTTTCGGTGTGGAAAGCAAGGATCCTGATTGTCCTTGAGGAATACGGTCTAAGAGACCTGTTGACCGCACTTTGTCAACGACCCCATAGCAGTACACCCCCATTTTTTCAAATGGGATTCGTCATGTTCGACGTGGTTGCACCATTCAGATTCCGTTATCCAGATGTCATCGCCGATCGACAGTTTTTATAATGATGTAAACCCATTCTGCATTTTATGATGTAAATGATCTAAGTAAGACCATCCATGTATGTAACAACCTAGGTAAGCCTAGTATGTTGTTGATGACTTCCATCCTAGGAGGTTTTTTGTCTCACTAATTCACGAAAGTGATCGGCAGAGTTTTTCCCTCCAGCCTCACCCCAAAGCTAGGGTGGATTTTGTCATCAGCATGCTAAGTGAGTCCTAGTGTTCTATTGAGTCCTTGTAAAAGTAGTTTGAACTACTTGGTCTACTAGATCATATGTTGAGTCGCAGAACTGGGTATTTATTTGAGGGTCTATACGAATGGGTTTTCCCCCTTCATGTATGTCAATGTATTATCTCATGTAAAAGAGGGTTGGAAAAATAATTATAATCCCCTCTTAGTCAATTAATTAAATTTTCTGGTCAATTAATTAATAAAATCCTAAACCAGAAATTTAATTAATTTAGGGTCCTAAATTAGGATTAAATCTTTAAAGGCAAAATTTGTGGGTCCTTGGAAAATGATTTTGACAGCCCCAGGCCAAGGGAATATTGAGAATTTTAAGAAATATTGGACCCTTGGGCATTGGTGGTTAAGTCAAGGTCAAAATTTTGGGGTAATTAACTCAAAAATAATATTTTTGAGTTAATTAAAATTGAATTAAATGATAAATTCGTTTTTTTCCCAAAATTTTAATTTCAACGCTTCGGATTAAAAGATAATTAAATCTTTTGGACGGTTGAGATTATTTTGACGAGGATCATCCAAACTAGCCGTTAGAGATCTTGTCCTATAAATTTAGAGGTCTTTGTCAGTCTTAAATCATCCGATCTCAGAATCGTGCACTTGCTCTTAGAAGCTATTGTAAAATTTTTGAGGAATAAAGCTAAAGACTTTGGGGTTACAAATCTGGATGTTCCTTCTCAGATCTATGTGGTGAATTGTCTCTAAACTCTGCTACTTGGTTTTTTGCATTTTATGGTTGATGGCCTACATGGATTAATCTGCATACAGGTATCTTGTGCAGTTTTCTGGGTTTATAAAATAACATTCTGATTTTTCTAAGGGTCTCATGTTGTTTTCTTAAATCTCTATTAGTCTAAAGTTCAGATCTAAGTGTGCAGGGAAATTTCTTTAAGATTGGGCGTCTGGGTAAGTCTTCAGTTGGTCCAGCCGACTCTCAATAAGCATAAATTTGTTAAGCTCTTTATTTGTTAAATTCCGGGTCTATCTTACGATATTTGTGATTTTGCAGGGTTTCGAAGGCTTGTGCCTCTCACTAAAAATTTTTAAAATTCTGAAAATTATGCTAAACTGATTCAGATCTGACCATGAGGGTTTTAAATTGTAAATTAGTTGTAAATTTGTAATTTTTTTAGGACTGTGAGGGTTTTATTTGTTTCATGGTGCGTATATCTTCAGATCTGGTTATTTCTTGCAGGTTCAGGGATTAAAATCGAAATTTTTATTATTATCTAAGGCAGATCTAGCCCCCCAAGGCCAGATCTGGCCTCAAGTCTTCACTGTGGATGAATCTAAACGTATTTGATTCGAGGAGCATAAAAATCTGAGCATAAACTGAAGAAATTTTAAAGATTGTTGGGCGTTTTTGTATGTACTGGGTTTATTCGCTGTTTATTCCCGTTTGATCTGCTCTCACCGTCCCTCAGCTTCCAGGCTGTCTTTGCCATTGAGCCATCTGTTTTGCAACTCTCATCACCTGCAAAGCGGTCTTCTTTGCTGCGTTTTCCTTGCATCCGCCCTCATATTTTCCGATTTCCATTCAATCCCATCGATTCCGCCTTCATTTCTATTGCTCAGCGTTTTAAAACTTCGCCCTTGCCATTTCCGCATCACTGCAAGTCTTCATCGCTGCAATTTGAACCCGCGTCCATCCCTTGCCTCCTCCCGTCGCTCACCTGCAAAACGAAATTAAACAAAATAAAACGCAGCATTAAACCCTGGCGTCCAAGCTCCTCACGCTGCCGTCCATCGATCTGCACACACAAACTGAAAATGACAAGTAGAATATTCAGGCCTTCACGTCAACCTGCAAAATCAAACGAACGATAAGCGCTTTCAACTTCACGCCGTCTCTGCCTCCGCTGGGGACCTGCAAGCTCACACAAAAAATCGAACGCGTGAAAAATTCGAGCTGTAAAAAGGGAAGAAACAAAAAAATATTTGATGCGTTTCGATTTGGTTAGGGTAGTTCATATGCGTTCATAAAATTTAAATGCGTTTCCGATTGGATTAGCGTAGGTGTATTTGCATTTGGTTTAGTCGATGTTCATATCTTCAGTTTTCAATTGACGTTTAAATTTTTTAGTGGGTAGGTTTTATTTTTTTAATTCGATAGGTTTCGTTTTGTTTTATTTTATTTAGTTTAGTTTCATTTTAACTTTTAGTTTAGCTTTAGGATTAAATTTCTAATTTAGTCTTAGTTTAATTTTACTTAGTTTTAATTAGATTTAACTTCAGTTTTTAATTTAGATTTTTAAATTTTAATTTAGTTTTAGCTTAGTTTCAAACTTAGTTTTAAATTTTAACTTTAGCATTTAACTTTTAGATTAGAACTTTGTTTAGATTTAGAATTTTGATTTGTTTTAAAAAATAAAAATAAAAAATAATAAAAATTTCCAAAAATCTTTAAAAAAAAATTAAAAAATACAAAATATAAAAAATTTTCAATGGTCCACTGAGCCTTAAAATTTTTATCTAAGTTTAACTGTGGATATTTTAATTTTCGAGTTGGGTAATACTGGAACATCTTAAACAGCGGGCATTTTCATTATTCATGATTGTGGTGTCTTTAATTGGATATCATTGTGATCAATCATGGTTTAATAAGCAGCAGTTAGTCATCATTTACTGGTTTATAATTGCAAAATGGGATTTTGTATGACTCCATAAGGCACTGATCATAAGCGTGAAATCTAAACTAGATCTGTGAAATCCTGTTAATTTTGTCCTGTATTTGGTGTTCTAGCTGTGTCTCCTGGTTTTATCCTTCATTTCAAATAGGGTCTACCTCCCTTAGCCTGCAAGGAGACAACTTTAAGAGAGAGATTGGGGATAAAGGTGACAACCCCCAGTCTGAGCCGTTGTCGCGGTGCCCTGACAATCTGTGCGACAACAAGACCATGCAGAGCAGACCCTAGCCACACCGACAGATGCAGATCTCCTACAGAAGCATAGAGAAGCTGCTGGGCATGCCAAGCGGCTGATAATGGACAGTATCAAGGATCGTATTGTGCCACACATAGCTGAGAAGAAGACATCCAATGAGATGTGGAAGGCCTTGACATCCCTATATGAGGGAAAATCAGTGCAAAGAAAGATGTTGGAGGCCCAAATGAGGTCATTCATGATGACCAAGGGAGAAGACATCGAGCATTTCCTCTTCAGATTGCAGTCAATCAGGGATCAACTAACTACAACGGGTGCAACCGTATATGATACAGTGATAGTTAGGACTGCCTTCAATGCAGTCATGGATGAGTGGGAAACCTTTGTCCAAAGTATCTTGGGCAGAGCGGACCTCCCAGATTGGGACAACTTGTGGTCGATCCTGCGGCAAGAAGAACTACGAAGGTTCACCAAGAAGCAGCACAACCCTGCGTTGAGCAAGAGGAAGAAGGAAGAGGAGAAAGATGCAGCCCTGGCATCGAAGAAGCAGCCGAGGAAGAAGAAGGATCTTTCTAAGATCAAGTGCTTCCAGTGTGGCAAAATGGGACATTTTACTAGCCATTGTCCATAAAAGAAGAGGGACAAGGAAGAATCTTCTTCCAAAGCAGCGGTGGCAGATGATGTGGCCATGAGTGCTCATGAACCACAGAGGTGGGGTGACATGGACATGTAGAGGAGCTACATGGAAGTGAGGTGGGATCCTTGAGCAGCTCATCTCTTGGATCACAAGCGAGCTACGACAACCTTAAGACAGTAGTGGGACATGTGGAGCAGTGGGTGCGTAGATCATAGAGGAGGCATATAAGCAGAGGCAGATCTGGAGGCTGGGAGGAGCAGCACAGAGCATAGCATCAACAACGTAGAAGCAGTAGCAGCGCAGAGGTTGATGTGACTTTAACAACGCAGTGCAAAGCTTCAACAACGTAAAGATTAGGCAGGAGATTCAGTGGTTTCTCTCAACAAATGAAGTTGCAGTGCATCAGATCAACAGTGGCAGTGCTATGAGCAGCATAGATGCAACATATTGAGAGGCAGCTGTAGTACAGTGGTTGCAGTGGCAGTGGCAGAGTCATGGGCAGAAGTACAAAATGGCAGAAGTAGTGCAGAGTTGAGTGGCAGGAGGCCAAGCCTCAGCAGAACAGAACCAGTGCCCAAAATATTGTAATGCATAAGTGTGATGTATTGCTAGAACACACCCTTGATGCTAAGAGAGAGTGTTGAGATTTTGTTTATTTGGGGTAGCATCAGTTGTGCTCTAGGTTCCAAATTTTGAGGAAGGACTAGTGTTCACCTGTCTGGGGTAACACAATCCCTTCCAGTGACAACGCTGAGCATTTGGAGGCCTTCAGAGGCTGACGTAGTGTGTTTCAGGGGCAGATCTGGGGTTTCTAGGCCTAGATCTGGCCGAGTTCTGTAGATCCCGTTTGCGACTGTGGATTAGTCTGTATTGTTGGTCTTAGATCAGCCAGGTGCTGCAGATCTAGAGTTTTCTCTGTAGGGTTTTCCAGATCTGGAAACCAGAGTTGTGTATTCTGAAATATTCTTAATAATAGAGCCCTCCAGCAGCCAGAGATCGGTTTTCCCACATTGGGTTTTCCGGGGACAATTTGTCTAGAAATAACTGTGTCACTTTGTCTATGTGTGCATGTGCTTATTCTAGATCTGAATTGGTAGAGATTTGTTATGTGTTTTTCTTTGATGTTAACTTGAATTTATTCAGTTGATAACTTGTATAAGTAGGAGAAGCTTAACTGGATTAACAAAAATAATTTTTGCATAAGAATTAAGATTCAGAAATTTCTACACGGGTTGAGAGGCAGTTTGAGGTAGGGGACTTGGTCTACCTACGACTTTAGCCATACCGGCAGTCCACGCTGAAGCAGAAGGGGGCCGAGAAGCTCAAGCCCCACTTCTATGGACCCTACAGGGTGATTCGCAGGATTGGGGAGGTTGCATATGAGTTAGAGCTGCCCAAAGGTAGTCGGATCGACATCATCTTCCACGTATCATGCCTGAAAAAGGCATCGGGGCAATAGGTGACTGCAACAGAGGAGATTCCACCTACAGATGATGAGGGGCATTTGGTGTTGCAGCGAAAAGCCATCATAGACACTAGGGAGAGACAGCTACGAAGCAGGATGGTTAGAGAGTACTTGTTGAGGTGGAGGAACTTGCCGGATGAGGATGCCACTTGGGAGAGTGAGAAAATTTTGCAGCATCCATCCTTGCAGTTGCTTGAGGACAAGCAACGTTTTGGTTGCGAGGACTATAATATTCCCAATTAGCAGCAGCTTTTGGCCAAATGTTCTTTTCTAATGTTAAAGTCAATTAATAAAGTGGGTGATGAGACACATAACCCACACTTAGGAAATAATTATTCCCTAAAGTCACTTGAGCCAATATTACTTGACAACGTGGGGTCCATGAGGGTGAAGTGGCAGCATGAGGGAAGAGGCAGCGTGGGCAGCGTGGGCCCATGACAACACAGTTGAGTGGGGACAACGTGGGCCAAGAGGGATAGCGCAGTTTGGTGGGGCCCAAGTGAGAGCAAGGCTCTCAGAGCATAAAAGGGGGAAGAGGCCCCTCATTCTCTCATTTCTATTATGCATCTTTCATTTCTGTCTTTTGACATTGAGCACACTTTTGCTGTTAGCGAAGTTTGCAAGTGTTGTTCAGCACACCGGGTGTCTCGGAGCAGAGATCCCAACCTTAGCCTCGGGGGACTTCGAGTGCCCGCTCAAGTGAGGAGTTCCATCCATCATTTTGCAGGAGAGAGCCATAGCATATTTAGCCAGGATCACGCAATTGCTTGGACAACGCAGTCTCTTGGAGGGATTACGCAGTTTGTGGTAGAGGCAGTTCTGGGAGTGAGGAGATATCAGGGATTTCAGCCCGAGGATAGTGTGAAGGGATCATCCCTTCACTAATCATCATTTTGTAGCAGGAAGAGGCCATAATTTGCAGATTTATCATTCAGGGGCAGGGTACTCACTGGGAGTGCGTTATTTTCCAAGGGAGGTCAAATTCCGGGGTCAACCATTTCGGGATTCCTTCATGGGTTTTTCTGGGTTTTGGAGGAGAGCTCAGCTCCAGAGTTTCACAATTTTCTGAGTAGGGGAACAACCCCAAAGAGTCATTCCATTCCAACAATAGCAGTAGTCTGGCAGTAGTAGCAGCAACATCTGGAGATTACGCAATTCATGACAGAGCAACCATTCCTTGAGCATTTCTGAGAGTATTTCCATCTTGCCTTGAGCAAGCCAAGGTGCCATCATTCTGATCACCTTTGTACTCATTGTTATCATTCAGTTATATAATAAAATGGCTCAATGTTTCTCTATATTTGCATTATTTGTATGATGTCTCTCTATTTGCTGTAGTTGCTTGTTTATGTTGCTTTGTACTACTATTTATTTCTATTCAGAATATTACAGGATTGCCTACACACGTATATATAGTCATTTTCCCATCAATATAAGCCGACCTGTCATTTCAAATAGATGTGTCTTATAATGTGAGCCGACATGAGTTTCTTATTTTTTCTTGAAGCCAACATGAAGAGGAAAATTGTGCTTGTCTTTGGAGTGCTATTTTATAGTTTAGAATACATTTGACATATCCCCAAGTTAGGGTTCTTCATAAATCACATTGACTCTTTGACATATCCTAAGGCTCTCAATGGGAGCCATCTAAAATAAACCTCTTGCTCATGAAACCCATGAAGCAAGGCATTACAAAAATAATTTTATTCTCTTCTTTTTATCATTTATAAAATCACAATTACAATGTCATTATGAAGACCAAACCTAGTTACATTTTACAACAAGACTGTGGCTCTGACGACTGCAAGGTCACCGTGCTAAACACTAAAGAGGCTCTAAAGTTCGCAAGCTAGATGAGAAAGGTGGTCCTAGAGTCATTCAATCAAGCTTATCCTTGGAGGTAAATTAATTAATGCAAGACTAAACCTAGGATGCAGATGCACAATGAGAGATTACTTTTAGTGAAATTGTTAAATATTCTTAAGCACTTAGAGACAAATTACAACGATATTAGAACAATGAAGTACTTAAGTCAATACAAAATGACAATCTTCACTAAAATAGGAGATACTCAATGAAACAAGATAGAAGGCGCCAAAATGTTGTCAAGATCAAGACAGTTGCGCATGAAACAACAATAAACGCAATGTTTCTCTCAACAATGCTGGAATGCCAATTAGATGATGATCAATAACGATAGAGTGTCAATGTGTCAATTAGATACACCGAGAAAGGGAGAGCTTAAACACCATTAGCAATTCCTCTTATCACAATTATGATTATTAATTGACTTGATTAACAAGAGTGTAAACTTAGATATAGAGCTCACTTGCAATACACTATATTAGTTATACTTGTCACAAAAAAGGAAAATTTCACAATAAATGACCATAAGAAATAATGTAACCAATTATTCAATTATCCACTTAATGTGAGAGCAATGACAAGTAAAAATATCCGTTAGAACCAATGTCACAATGAAATGAGGGGAAAGAGCATTAATCAACAATGTTGTTTCTTAGAGCAATTAGCCAATCTTATTATCAATCCCATTTAGCCTATCCAATTTAGCCTTTAGAGCACTTATGAATTAGATTCACCAATTATGTTCTTGAAGCAATGAAGAGCACTTGAATGCAAGATGCTAGTGCAAAAGATGACAAGTCACTAATGAATCTTTTGACTAAAATTTAAGCCCAAATCACTTCAACAATTAATTTTTATGAATTAGATGAGTCCCATGGTTATTTTTAGAGCCTTTAGTGCAATTTATTACTGCTGCAACTTGTATTCAGAGGTCTGCAAATTTATATCAGACCTTGCAATTATTATATCAACACATGAAAAATAATGCAAGATGTCAAGAATGAGCTAGAAACTCAAAGCAAGAGACCTTGCAATGTTTCCCAATTAGTTTTATGAACACTTACAAAGTATAATCAGACATTTAACATTCAGATCAGACTTTCAAAGAACATTATCAGACCTATATCAACTCAAAAAAATCAATGATTCAGTCCTCCAAAAAGCCAGTAAGGTGCCAAATAACCAATTCCAAATAACCTCCAATGATTAGTTAATGAAGTTAAGTGATTATTAAATGGTTTTTGGTCACCTTTAATGTTTTTTATTGGTGTTATAGGACTGAATGATTAACTGTAGCAAAACAGAGAAGAAAACAAGGGATAGAGAAGCAAACCAAGTGGCCACAAGGCCTAGTTGAGGGCTAAAAGGCTTGGTGATGACTTCCACTTCCTGTAACCACAATGTTAGCAACAGAAACCACTGCAAAAGAAGATGTTAGTCCACTAAAATAATACAAAAGTCAGAGATGACTGAATATAGGGCTAGGGAAAGGCTACTAGGCAAGGGAAACCCCAACACTAGGGCTAGAAGAGACAAATGATGAGGCTAGAAGGCCAAAGAAGGGGAACGATGGGGCAAGAAAGGCTTAGAAAGGCCTTAGGTGAGAAAAACAAACCCACAAGGGTTGATGTCAAGCCAAGGGAAGGCCCCTAGAGGGGCTGCAACACAAGGAGAAGGCCCTTTAGGGCTTGCGGCAAGGGCACAAGGGAGGCCAAGGGCTTGGAGAGGTAGCCCAAGGCTACGACCAAGGAAAAAGAGAGGGTTGAGGGCCCTTGAAGGGTTCCCAAGGCCTGCGGCTAGGATAAAAGAGGAGGTTGAGGGCCTAGGAAAGGGTTGCGACACCCCCTGGAGGGAAGAAGGGGCATCAAAAAGGGGAGAAGAGGGGGGCCAAAGGCTATGAAAGCCCTCTGAGATTGACGTCTAGGAAAAAATAGGCCAATGGCTAGGCCTATAGGCCTTAAATTTTTTTTCCGGAACCCTTCAATTACACAAAAATGCCAATAATCACTTCCTTAGGGCCTCAAAAGGCTAGACAACTTCCCTCTTCAATTGGACGTTGACTTTTTGGAAGCTTGGGAAGCTAGATCTTACCCTCAAGGGCCTAGATCAACTTTCCTTGCTTGGATGAATAGCCCAAAAATAATTGTTGTTTCAAACCACCTGCACAAATGAATGAAAGAATTCCAAAACCCCAAATATATACAAAAACTCAAAACCCCAAAATCCGCAAATATTGCAAAATAACAAGGGTTAGAAAAATAATTTATAAAATATTTAGAAATATACAATATTTACAAAATAAAGTTAGAAGCTCTAATTAGCAAATTAATTATTTTTAGCCCAAGATCAAATAATATTTTGAATATATATATATATATATATATATATATATATCGCAATGGATGAATAATTTCAAAAATAGATTGGCCAAAACCCTTCTGCAAAATAATTCACCACAACAAAAGCTTAGAGCCCAAACAAGGTCGACTCTTCCCCACAACCTCTGAAGTTGGAGCCAAAGGGCTAGCATACCTGTAAATCTTTATAATTTCTCAAGGTAAAACTATTAGATCATATAGTGAATAAGATCACCTAAGATAAGATAACTTGTATCAATAGAATGTTATCACTGAAAAATGAAACAATAGTTAAAAAATTATTCAACAAAATATAGGAGAAACACATAGCTAACACATAGCATAAATCAACAGATAGAAGAACACCGTGAACTGAACCCCAAAGTCTTTCTATTATGATAATTTTTTTTCCCAACAGAGCAGCAGTTGAATACTAGCGTTACAAAATAACCTCATCATAAGATATGAAATAGAAACTCAATAACTTCTTTATATAGAGAAAACCCTTCCAAGTGGAAAATAATGGCTAGTTGGCTTGATCCTTGTCAAAATAATCTCGACCATTGAAAATAATTTGATCATATTTTAATCTCCACCGTTGAATTTTTATTTTTGTGGAAAAATTCGAATTTCTCTTAAAAACAATTTTTTATTAATCAAAAAATTAATATTTTGGATTAATTTCCTCAAAAAATTGATTTTGACTTAACCAACAAGGTCCAGGGGCTCAAATTTTCTTAAAATATCCAATTTTCTCTTGGTGGGGGACCCCCAAATATTGAACTTTTTTGACCCACGGATTTTTGATTATTTTCCACTTGGAGAGAAATTAATTTCTCTATAATTATTTTTTGACTCTGAATTAATTAATTTTTTGGCTTAAGATTTTATTTCATTTTTCTAGAAATACTAATTAATTGACTCTAGAGGGGATTTAATAATTTTTCCACCCTCAAGTATTTTACCCATGGTGTCTGACTGTGAGATACCATGCACTTAATATTTTTACATCAAAAAAATTACAATATCAACCCTTAGAAGAGGAAAACACCTTTAGACATAAATCCTTAATAATTTACCCAATTCCGCGACACAAAATGATCTAGTATGAAACCAAGTATTTTTATAATAAAATAATTTAGCCATGGTGTCTGACTGCAAGGGACCATGTACTAGAATTATTCCTAAACACACTTTTACAATACACTCTATAAACATTAGGACTCCCCTAATAACTTGTCAACAAATTCCACCCTAGCTTTGGGCTTTAATATGGAAGAAAAACTTTGCCGATTATGTGTGTTTACAAGCACACATAATTCAGGGAGGTTAAAAAACTTCCTAGGATGAAATCCTTTGCCAAAAGTAGAGGCTTACCTAGGTGTTGTTACATAATTAAATGGTCATAATAACATCATTTACAATAAAACTTGCAGAATATTAGGTTTACAATGACATATTTATGCTGGCATATGACTTCGATCTTTGAAAAATATTGTACACTGCCTTCTAGAACTATTGACAAAATTGTGGATAACAGGACCTACCTCTGATCTTGATTCCCTGCTAGTCGAATGTTGCTGTGTATTTTCCGTGTTCACCTACCGTCAACCCGCACTACAGTTATGAAGCTCCGACATTAGTTCAATCATGGCTAGGTCCTACCACTATCATTATAACCTTTGTCAACCAGTGGCTCTACCACAAGTCACCTATGTTGTCTCTGCTACACTGTCTAATGAGAGGTGGCCTTGGATGACAATGCCCTGCATGCAATTGACTCTCCCTGCGTCCACGATTCACATGAAAATTTCCCTTGGTTGACAAATCCTTGCATGCAATTGTCTCTCCTTTTGTCCACAACCCTCATGACAGTTGGCCTTGGATAAAAACTCTTTGCATGCAATAGACTCTCCTTGCGTTCACGATAGACATCCCTATTATTGCCTCTATCGACCTATTGCTAACCTTGCTTCATTCCCACAACTTCTATCACGTGCATTGCAAACTAAGTTCGTTGCCTATGGGCCGTGGCGACAACTTGCTTCTACTTTCACTTGGCCAAAAAAATTGATTTTCAAGCCCAATTTTTGTTTCAAAACAAGGAAACTCTTTAGTGAAATTGTACGATCGATTTTTTTGACATTCGTTAAAATTTTTCCACTCATGCAATCGCAATCGAACCTAGCCACAACAATCCTGTACAAACCTGGCTTCCTACGATTTAGAGAGTGGTTCCTCAGATTTTGTGCTCTGATACATACTACCCACCATTTTGTGTGTGATATCCCCAGGAGATTTTTTTTTTCTCCAAGATGGTCCCTAGCCGGCAACTAACAGCCTCTTGCAGCGACCAACTAGCTTGTTGTGCCATTTCTCTGCCACCTGAGCCAACCATGTGGTCCCTCGCCCATCCGTGATGATCGTATGTTTGAAGGTGGGCCTCGTGAACCTAAACGTATGTCTTGTCATTTGGTAATTGAGTGTTGTAGTTTACTTATCATGGAAACTTCAAGACATGGACTAATGGGGGGATTCGGCGGAAAGAGTGGGCTAGGTCTATGCTCTCGTCCCCTAGACCTTTTTTGGATGTTACCCTTGGACCCTAGTCCCGTGGGATATCTTTTACTGACATTTGGGCTTTAGGGATGGTACTACATGGGAAACCCTAATTTTGGTTGCGTGGTCCCACTCCCTCATCCACAAATATCACTCCCCTTTTGTTCATTATAACCCCATTCATCATTTTTCCCACCCGGGTCCACATTCCTCCACTAGGTCCACATAGGGTTAGCCTCTCGTTCCCCTTGTCCACACCTTGGGTCGAGCCTAGAATGATGCCCCGGAGGTTGATGCAACTAAAATAAAAGTAAAAGCATAATTGGCCACATTCAACCAGAAAATGTACCACAAAATGCAAAAGATGGTTGGGACAAACACATTTAGCACGTGGGAAAAAGCTAATGCATGAGCTCTACCCCATTCCCATGGCCATCACCCTAGTTCCTACAGGCCCTAGGTGAGCCTCCACTATCATTCAGGAACCCATGATTGTCCCAACCCCTGGCGGGCAATGAACTGCCCCACCTCAAAGGGGGTATCCACTATTATCCCCTACACATCATGCTCTTATTCCTTGAGCCCCAAGCATTTAATCAAAGAAAAATCATAAAAGGAAAAAGGCATATAAAGAAGGGTGGAAAAATCAAGGCCGGGGTAACTTACACACCACGATTGCTCCCTCCTATAAATTATTTACCCAAGTGTGGGCTCCCCTTTGTTAGCTACCCTTGTACCTTGACATGTGACCCAGGATTGCCCCTTCATGCCTTATTCCATTCTAGCACTTTATCACATGCCACCACCATTTGAAGGATGTACCCTGGACATACTGCCCCCTTTAAAAGTAGAAACCGCCTAATAGGGTATTTGGTTGCCCCCTTGGAGCTTGGAGACATTAGCACATTCCAAAGCCCACTATGGAAGGCATGCCATTATGAAGTGCCCACCTGTCGTCCATGGTTTGTAAACTCTTTAACTTGATTTCCTTAATGACTTGGTGTATTGGAAGGAAAGGGGACGTATTGGAGCTTATGCAGGATTGCAGATGGTCTCCATTTTGGGTTTGTTCTCCCTATACGGGGTCCTAACCCTCTTGAGGGCTACATTGGAACATGTAGGGTGTGTGTAGAGAGCCATGGGCATCCACAGAAGTAGATAATACTCCATGGATCCCCAAAGACATTTAGAGATTTCTCGAGATTCACCTACTGGATGAGGAAGATGCACCCAGTTCACCATCATCCGAACCCTTGCAAATGGTCTACAAGCATCTTCGATCTATTTGGAGATCCATGAGGACTCTTGTGTGCCCCCACACCCATTGGGAGCACCACAGGTTCACTATTTGGAGAACAAGGGGAAAAACCCTTGTCCACTACTTTTGGGAGTCCTATTTTGCATAATGGCACCTATGGACTTCATGAGGCCTCCTCTAAGGCCTAACGACATGTATTATTGATCATTCGACTTCTTGAGAGGCTTATTCTTTTGATTATGAGCTAGTTTGGTGGGCTTGTTAGCAAAAGTTAGTTATCTTGTACATTATTTTATTCTAGGTGCTAAATTATGCTTAATTAGCTAAATCAAACTCGTTAGGAAGTGTATAAATAAAAGTGATGTGATTTCATTTTAGCATCGTCATTGGGATTGGATTTGTATTTCTTTAGAGAACTCCACTATCCTTCTTGGAGGATGAATTTTTGGAGCATGGAATGAATTTTGATGTTTGGATCATTTTCTCTTGTCTTGGAGGTCTTCTTGATTGGCAAAATTTTGATGGTTGGATGAACTCTTATACATGTAAGTACAATTTAATGCTATTCTTGTGAAAATTCCTAGATCCGGATTCCTACTGCAACAAATTTGAATTACTTCTCCTATTATGTTTCATAATTATTTCATTACAGTGAAATATTGAAGTAATTTCTGAAGCAGTCTACACAACTAATACTGTAGTATAAATCTAAGTACCGAAACAATCTGAACAAAATATAATGAAAAACAACCACATTTGACAGTTATTTTTGGACTAAGTCCCCGGAAAAACCCAACTCGAGAAAACTAGTGCAACAGATTTGAGGGTTTGTATTATTAAGTAGCAAAATATTGAGTACAACTAGGGTGCCAACATCCGCCAAACCCTTCAGAGAAATCTAGACAACAAATATAATTGTGAGATATACCTCACTCTGCAAGTCTCCGACTGATCTAAACAACGTTGGTGAAGCCCTTCTCCGCCTCTGCGTGAGTGCCTACGCTGGAACTGCGTAAGCCTGAGAAACTGCGTCACCTCTTTTTGCAACTGATCTAGCTGGTCTGAGATTGGATTTTGGCCCTCCTGGCTCAGAAACCCCAGTCTCTAGTTATCTCCGAACTGACTCCAAGAGACACTGCACTGCTTCTATGTGATTTTCTGGAGGGATTGCGTCACCCATTCAGAAAATTGCACTGTCTCTCTTTGCGTAAGTGCTGCCTCTCTCTGAAATGCACTCCTGGTCTTCCTGACCAGTGTCTGCTTCTGCCCCTCTCTGGATCTGACCACTGAATCACAATCACTTAGCAAACCCTACCCTAGTGATTTGATTCTGATGAAAAGACACAAACTCGAAAATGTCAAATGCTCAATGTGCTCAACGTATTTTCCATAGGCTCCTCACCCTCCTCCCTATATTCTTCCGTTGACCCTTCAATGACCAAGATTAAAACATAATCAAGGGCTAAGATTAACTTGGAGGCGATCCATGAATTTATCTAGAAGATTCACACTTAGTTTAATTAATACCCTTTAATTAATCAGTTTCCAGTTTAGACTTAGGAAAACATTAAAAAACGATTAATTAATTTAATTAAACCATCTCTAAGTGGAATTTTCCAAAATTATTTCTGGGTTTTATGGAATACATGTGTCTTAGCCTATATACAAAGTTACAAGACTAGAGCACATCCGATGCTACCATAAATTAACAATTCTTTCTTTCTATGCTGTCACATACATTGTTGCTGGGATTTCGCTATACTAGGGCTAATTTATTGCATCCATTTATGCGAAGTTGTGGAAATTTTGTTTCTATATAGTGTTGCTTCATGTATGGGCCATGTATAATGAATAAATGTTCCGAGGGATGTTTCATCGTTGAAATTCATCTTGACAAACCATCTATTTTTCAAAATGAAGTATAAAGTCTTTAAAGTTGGTTTTGTTGCTACCCTATTGCTAAGAAAAGTTGTCTTTGAGGCCTCCTTGACCTAGAAAATCCAAAATCCATAGTCATAATTATTCTTGACTCTAATCTCCCCAAAGGATTAGGCACTGGTCCACCATAAGGTTATAATCTTAAACCTAATTTTCCTCTTCCATCTATTCTCTTCTAGGACTAGCCCATTAGGTCTCCTAGGGCATCATTTATCTCGCAAACCACCCACTTAAAAAACTTCGATCTCTTGGTATCTTCTGCGCTTGGGTTTCTCCTCGGTGCCCTCCAATTTTGAAGGGATTCTGACAGTGGGATTTTGAGATACCTCATGTGAAAATTTCTGAATTTACTTAAATAGAAACCCTACTGTTAAATTCTTGATTTACTTCTCCTACTTACATAAGTTATTAATCTGAAAGCTTCAACATTAACATTGAAGTAGATACATTAACAACCTACACATGCTCAATGACAAAGTGACACACAAGGATTTTCTAGACAACTGTCCCCGGAAAAACCCAACGCGGGAAAACTAGTGCTACTAGCTTCTGGAGGCTTTTTATTATTAAGTAGATTCTAAGTACAACATATTTGGGCACCAATCTGGTTAACTCGACAAAGAAATAAATTTGCAGCAATACCTATATTTTGGAGATAGAAAAACTCACTGATTCACACCCTTAAACGGGATTTACAGAACTCAGCCTTTTCCGGCCTCTAGAAACCCCAACGCTGCTCTAAACCCTCTGCGTCAGCCTGCTGGCTTGCGTCAACCTCTGCGTTGCTCAGGAATGTTGAGAATATGGAGGGGCGGAGATTAATTCAAATTCTCTTACTTGATAATTACTTGTGAGCTTATTTCTTTTACTTATGTCTTTCAACAAGTCAATTACCAAAACACAAGAAACACAAAATTATGCTCTTCAAGCCAGGGCCAAAACCTCTACCTCTTGGAGAGGAAAGCCCGTAAGGAATTTTTCTTATAGATCTTCAAATAACAAGTACCATGATCAAGACTCAGACCCTTGACTTATGAATGCCTCCAAGACCTTGTCATTTCTGCATTGTCTACCGCTAACGTTGATCCTTCATTCCTGCACCAGCTTACACTGATCTGCACCAACCTTAGAGAACTAGGTCTCTAATTCGATCTTTCTTGATTTCGTCTTCGTTTATCAAAATACTTCTTCTTGCTTATATTCACTTGAGATATATTTCATTTGAGTACTGAAGATAGGAAGGTTTACATTCCTTCTATTCTTGCACTTTCGAGGGCACATCACCATGGGTAAGTTACTGTTCTTGCTATACAAGTTCCTTTCATAGTCATCCACAACTACTTCATAGGATCCGCACTTTCCTTCAGACTGACTGCAACTTCTTCACATTGAACGCTGCTTAAACTTTGTATTTAATTCAAACTTCAATGCACTACAATATCTTAGAGACATCCACATCTTTCTCTATTCTTTAGCCCACACTTATACCCTTCCAGGAGAGTGTACTTGATCATAGATGTATCTGCATCTATCTCTTTTCCTAAACCTGCACTTAATCACAGATTTATGCACATCTATCTCTGTATTAGATGTGCACTTATTTCTGATCTTAAGTCTGCATTCAAACATTGTAATACTTCAGAGAAATCCGCATTTTTTCTTATCAAATGAGCCACAGGTCCTTTGATATATATAATGCACAATTCCTGTCTTTAGGTCGTCCCTACAACCTTCCTTGTAGGCCGACTTTACCACTGTCCAAAGGCTGACATGAAGAGAATTTATTCTTGCGTTTATGAGGGCTGTTATGAGGGTTGTCATAAGCCATTCCATGAAAAGGCCTTGAAGGCATTTTTGATGACTAGACTCTTCATATACATGACTCTTAATTTACCTTTATAACTAGAAGACAAACCCTAATAGACATTCAAGAAGAAGTCTATAGACCTATAATAAAAATCTTGCTCATGAAACCCATGAAGCAAGAATAACAAAAATACATTTTATTATCGTTGTCTTCTTCTTTATATAAATACATAATTACATAGTCAAACTTATCTGGTCCACCTTTATGCCATGGTGCTTTCTTCCGAACCATTTCCCAAGGATCTTACATCCTTCCACATGATTGGCATCCCTGCATAAACTCATCTAGATAAACATATACATATGAACTTTTAAATCAAAAGTTACCTCAGTGATGATCTTTCACCATGACATCTTCCTGTAGGCATGGACATGCTCTATTTAGATTAACACATCTCCTAAGGATATCTTTTTTCAATGGTCTTCTTCTTTACCATACTTCTATCAAAGTCCACATATCTTCCCAGTAGATCTCCTAGTCATATCTTCTTGCCTTTCGGATGATAACCGCCTCTTGACATGGTTGCACTTCATTATCTCTTCCATTCTTTCTCCACACATCTTCATCCCCAGGAACTACTAGTATCCAATTCCTTATTTGTATACAACTGCCTCATATTCCATATGAGGTCATATTTCCTTTCGTCTGTTAGTGGCAATTTGTGCACCAGAAGAGATCCTCCTTCCATATATCATAGAAGTCCACTACCTGCAACCATATGACATGACTTCACAACATCCAGTGTCAGCATATAAATATATATGCATACCTCATACCTTTTTCCTTTGAGTCATTCTGTAGCAAGTTTACTAGAATGAATAACATCATTCCATTGACCTGCTTCATCAATATGTCATCACATCTTAATCCCAGAATTTTGTAGCATAGGATTCTCGATGAAACCTTTCTTCTTTCTTTCTAATCAGTTAATCCATAGAGAACTCCATTAGAAAATGTCAGCACTTTTTTTCCATGATGACCCTTGATCTTGATGACTGCCTTCCATCAATGTTGTTTATCAGTGAAGTTTTCCAGGAGATTTTTCACCAAGAGCTCATACCATGCTTCTATGATGCTATTAATATACATTGCTTCCTGTCACACTATTTTACAATCGACAAAAATCAATTGTAGAGGAAGATGATCTCAATCATAATAGAGATCTCTCGCTTCTTCTTTCTTAGATTTCTTTATATCTGGTTTTTCCCTTATATCCGTGACATGAGCTTATTCCTTTTTCCTATTGTCCTTTCTAGATTTAGGAAAATCTCTTTTATAACGCTCGAGTTCATTACATCGAAAGCATCGTACTTTGTCCATATTTCTTTTTTTATTCTGAGGACCAAATTTTCTGAATCTTCCTTTCTTCCTAGACATGGCTGCAAAAGCTTGACTGCCTTCACTTGATCCTGTATCGGCTTTGGCTTTCAATCTTGTTTCCTCTATTTTACATAGAGACCATAAATTGCGGAATGGTGTGGCTTCATTCTTCTCGTATAAGCTTGAAGTGAAATTTTCCCCATTCTTCTGGTAGAGCATTCACACCACTGTAGTTATCTGACTATCAGGCATTACTTCTCCCAATACAGATAATAACTCCACCAGTTTCTCATACATTTCTTTTTGCAGTTTTTTCAGTTTTGAGACATAGGGTATGAGTGAGTCCTTAATGGGTTCTATGAGAATCCTCTGGGCTCTGATTTCTCCTATCATGTACTTGGCATGAACTGGAACATCTTCTTTTGAGGGTTGAATTGTAGATTCTTCGATCTAGACCATAACTTTGTCTTCAATCAGATCTTTCCTCTTCGTGATGTCCCAACCAATTTGTTGCTCTCTTTGCAATAAGTCATTTGACAGATTAAATAAGGTCATAGATACTTACTTGAGTATAAATACTTCCTCCTTTTCACAGCTTCTTTGATTATAATGAAGATAGGAACTCCTTAGATTGAGTTCTTGAATCCTTGATGATAAAAGGTGTTTTCAAACAGATGATATCTCTTCCAAGAAAGTCTTGGATATTAATCTTTTGTGGCAAAGATTATTCTTATGATTAGAGGATCTTATGAGAAATCTTCCTTGCAAACTGATCTGACCTTTTAACCCAAACTTTGATCTTTGCTTCCTGGAGTGTCTTCTTGTCAAGTAGCCCTTGTGTTCAACACCTTAGCTCTGATCCCATGTTGAGAATATGGAGGGGCGGAGATTAATTCAAATTCGCTTACTTGATAATTACTTGTGAGCTTATTTCTTTTACTTATGTCTTTCATCAAGTCAATTACCAAAACACAAGAAACACAAAATTAGGCTCTTCAAGCCAAGGCCAAAACCTCTCCTTGGAGAGGAAAACCTGTAAGGAATTCTTCTTATATATCTTCAAATAACAAGTACCATGACCAAGACTTACACCCTTGACTTATGAATGCCTCCAAGACCTTGTCATTGCTTCTTCGTCTGCCTCTAACGCTGATCCTTCATTCCAGCACGAACTTACACTGATTTGCACCAACCTTAGAGAACTAGGTCTCTAATTCGATCTTACTTGATTTCGTCTTTGTTTATCACAATACTTCTTGCTTCATATTCACTTGAGATATATTTCATTTGAGTACTACAGATAGGAAGGTTTACCTTATATTCTTGCACTTTTGAGTGCACATCACCATGGGTAAGTTACTGTTCTTGCTATACAGGTTCCTTTAATATTCATCCACTACTAATTCACAGGATCCGCACTTTCCTTCAGACTGACTGCAACTTCTTCACATTGAACGCTGCTTAAACTTTGTATTTAATTCAGACTTCAATGCACTGCAATATCCCAGAGACATCCACATCTTTCTCTGTTTTTTAGCCCACACTTGTACCCTTCAAGGAGAGTGTACTTGATCACAGATGTATCCACATCTATCTTTGTTCTTAAACCCGCACTTAATCACAGATGTATCCACATCTATCTCTGTATTAGATCCGCACTTATATCCGATCCCAAGTCCACATTCAAACATTGTAATACTTCAGAGAAATCCACATTTTTCCTTATCAAATGAGTTGCAGATCCTGTGATATATATAGTGCATAGTTCCTGTCTTTATTTAGACCCTACAACCTTCCTTGTAGGCCGATTTTACCACTGTCCAAAGGTCGACATGAAGAGCTTTTATTCCAGCATTTATGAGGGTCGTCATAAGCCATTCCATGACAAGGTCTTGAAGGCATTTTTGATGACTAGAATATTCATATACATGACTCTTAATTTACCTTTATAACTAGAAGAAAAACCCTAATAGACATCAAGAATAAGTCTATAGACCTATAATAAAAATCTTGCTCATGAAAGCCATGAAGCAAGCATAACAAAAATACATTTTATTATCTTTTTCTTCTTCTTTACATAAATACATAATTACATATTCAATATGAAGACCGATCCTAGTTACACTTTTCAACAAGCAAGGGCCTGCGTCACCCTAGATTGGGTTACACTGCCCCTGCGCTGCCCTAGTTGGGCCTGCGTCAGCCCTCTTGGCCCCCTACAGCCTCTGCACTGCCACTGCTGGGCTCTCGGCTGCTCTGCACTGCCTTGGTCTGCTGCTTCTCTTCCCTTGTTGTACTCTTGGCCTGGGACTAGACCATCCCCCTTGCCAATACTGCCCCTCGATGCAGCTGAAACACTTCTGAAATTCTTAGCAAACCACGCCCTAGAATTTCAGCTTAGCTTCAGTGCTTTTCCAGTGTGTGTGTTCTCCGACTGACCCCAAGCCCTCTTCTTATACTTTTCTCGTTGAAACATCAACGACCGTGATCTAATCTTGAATCAATGGCTAAGATTAGAAGATGCTTGATCTGCGTCACTTAAGTCATTATGATCACATGTTTAATTTAATTACCTTTAATCTTTTAATTTTCTTAAGTTAGACTTAGGGTCCTTAATTAAAAATATTAATTAATTAAATATCTCTTAAATCGGATGGAATTTCCCAAAACACTTTTTGTGTCTTGGAGATCTTATGTACTCTAGTCCCTTCACAAAGTTTGGGAGCTAGGGCACATCCAATGCTACCCCAACACACCAAAATCTCAACACTCCCTCTTAGCGAGGAATGTGCTCTAGCGAAACACTTTACCCTGAAGTTCTGCACTGATCTCTTGTGTGGGTCTCTGCGCTGATGCTTGGCCTGTTGCCCTTCATCACTGTGCTGCTGCTTCTATTTTGTACTGTTGCCCATGACACTGCCACCGCACTGCTACATCCGTATTTCAACTCCCTCTCAAATTGCTGCATCGTGCTGCTCATAGCACTGTCACTGCTAACTGCTGCACTGCAACTAAGTTGCTGGGAGTAAGCAACAGAAGGACCCCTGCCCAATCTTTGACAGGAAAATTAGTTGGGCTACATCTCATCACTGAAGCTCCATACGCTGTTGCTCTGTAGTGTCCTCTGGGGGCTACTGCACTGTTGCAACTCTTCACTGCGTAAGCATACCTCCTCTACGCTGACTCTACACTGTTGCTGCATCTGCACTGCGCTACTCCTGAAGCCTTTGGGTTGCTACAACACTGCATTGCGTAAGAAAGCCTTCTCTGCATTGCTGCTGTTCTGTGCTGCTCCCTCTCTAGCGTGTCAGTCTCAGCGTCTGCTTCATCCGTGATCTTCTGCACCCACTGCTCTACTTGTCTCGCTACCGTCTTAAGGCTCCCGTAGCTCGTATGTGATCCAAGAGTTGGGCTACTCAAGGATCCCGCCACCACTCTGTAGTTGCTCTACAGATCAATATTGCCCCACCTTCGTGGTTCATGAGCGCTCATGGCTACGTCATCATCGCAACCATCGTCTGCTACAACAACCTTGGAACTAGAAGCTTTCTTGTCCTTCTTCTTCTGAGGATAATTGTTGGCGAAATGTCCAAGTTCACCGCACGGGAAACATTTGATCTTTGACAGATCACGCATCTTTTTCCCTTGCTGCCTCTTTCATGCCAGGGCTGCATCTTCCTCTTCCTCCTTCTTCACCTTGCCCGAATCGGTGTTGTACTTTCTTTTGGTCATTCAGCGGATCTCCTCTTGTCGAAGGATAGCCCACATATTGTCCCAGTTAGGAAGGTCCGCTCTGCCCAAGAGACTTTGGACAAAAGTTTCCTAGTCCTTTATGACTACATTGAGAGCAGTCCTCACCATGACATCGTCATCCACCTTGACCCCCATGCCAGTCAGCTGATCCCTGATCGATTGCAGTCTTGAAAGGAAATGATTGATTTCCTCTCCCTTGGACATCATGAATAACCTCAGCTGGTTCTTCAGAAGCATTTTTCTCTGGACGGACCTCCCTTGATACAATGTGGTTAGGGCTTCCCACATCTCATGAGTTGTCACCTTCTTGGCTATGTGTGGTACCACATGATCTTTGACCCCGTCCATAATGCACTTGGCATGTGTCGCTGCTTCATTGTGCTTCACCAGGAGAGCTGCATCAGTTGGTGTAGCCAAGACTTTCTTTGAATGCTCCCGTATACCGTAGGCCACCTGGACTACCAAGATTCTGGCCTTCTAGATAGAAAAGTTGGACATGCTGTCCAACCTATCCTAATCACGCAGTTCGTGTGGCGCCATCTGCTCAGAAATTTGTCGGAACGGATCCTCCTCTCTATGCTAGAGACTTTGATCTAGGGTCCTTGGCGAGAAAGGCACCCTCTGCTCCCTCTGACAACTGACTCCCTCCCATGGAAGTCTGCCAAACACAACGAATCAGCTCCCTTCGATCACCTTACGATCGATCTTTAGATTTTTTTGGCAGGAAATCTACTAAGAAGTTGTTCTCTTCCCGCTCTTTGTTAACTTAGCTTAGGCTAAATTCTGTACTGGCAGAATCTTCACCCAACCAGCAGTTACTGAAGGTCTGCAAGGCTGCTTTCGGTTCACAACACTTTGCATAGCAATGAAATTTTGGACAGCCTCACCCTGGCTGGCCTCTGTGTGAGCAGACTGGCTCAGCGCAGTCTGTGCGCAGCAACTCCCGTGTCCCTCTGGAAGACTATGCGTTGTCTCTGCGTCACTCAGCTGGGACTGTGTCAACCCTTGCATGGCTCTTTCCGCCTTTGCGTCCTTCTGCTGCTGCACTACCCTCTCTGGTTTATCTACTGCTGCTGCTTTCTACAACACATATTCTTCAGCCTTCTTGCTGGAGATTCAGCTAGATTTGGAATCGCTTTGATGCCATGTGAAAATTTCTGAATTTACTTAAACAGAAACCCTACTGTTAAATTCTTGATTTACTTCTCCTACTTACATAAGTTATTAATCTGAAAGCTTCAACATTAACATCAAAGTAAATACATTAACATCGTACATATGCAGATCTAAATTGAATAACATGCTTAATGACAAAGTGACACACAAGGATTTTTTGGACAACTATTCTCGGAAAAACCCAATGCGGGAAAACCAGTCTTGCTAGCTTTTGGAGTGTTTTTATTATTAAGCAGATTCTAAGTACAACAGATCTGGGCACCAAACTGGTTAACCCGACAGAGAAATAAATTTGCACCAATACCTCTATTCTGGAGACAGAAAAATCACTGATCCACACCCTCAAATGGGATTAACATAACTCGGCCTTTTCTGGCCTCTATAAACCCCAGCGCTGCTCTAAAGCCCTCTGCATCAGCCCTGCTGGCTTGCTTCAGCCTCTGCGCTGCTCAGGATGGGCCCGCGTCACCCTAGATTGGGTTATGCTGCCCCTGCGCTACCCCTGGCCCCCTGCTGCCTCTGCATTGCCCCTGTGGGGCTCTAAGCTGCTTTGCGTAGCTGCTACCTCTGCGCTGCCTTGGTTTGCTGCTTCTCTGCCCTTGTTGTAATCTTGGCTTGGTACCTAGACCATCCCCCTTTCCAATACTGCCCCTCGTCGCAGCTGAAACACTTTTGAAATTCTTAGCAAACCACGCCCTAGAATTCCAGCTTAGCTTTAGTGCGTTGTTAGTGTGTGTGTTCTCCAACTGACCCCAAGCCCTCTTCTTATACTTTTCTCGTTGAAACATCGATGGTCGTGATCTAATCTTGAATCAACGACTAAGATTAGAAGATTCTTGATCCGTATCACTTAAGTCATTCTCATCATATGTTTAATTTAATTACCTTTAATCTTTTAATTTTCCTAAGTTAGACTTAGGGTCCTTAATTAAAAAGATTAATTAATTAAATATCTCTTAAACCGGATGGAATTTCCCAAAACACTTTCCGGGTCTTGGAGATCTTACGTACTCTAGTCCCTCCACAAATTTCGGGAGCTAGAGCACATCTGATGCTACCCAAACACCCCAAAATCTCAACACTCCCTCTTAGTGAGGAAAGTGCTCTAGCAAAACACTTCACTCTGAAGTTCTACACTGATCTCTGGTGTGGGTCTCTGCACTAATGCTTGGCCTGCTGCCCTTGATCACTGCGCTGTTGCTGCTCTTCTGTACTGTTGCCCATGACTCTGCCACCGTCACTGCGCTGCCTCTATGTGGCACTCACTGCCTCTTTGTTATGCACTTACCAGATCTGGAAAAACTTCCTCCGACCTTAGTATCCCTACCCCTTTGTTACTGCAACGAGCTCACTGACTCTCACTCCGGAAACTCAATGTTGCTACTCAGGAAATTGATTTGCGAGTGAATTTGATCTATGCAAGTGTGTTCTCCAAGTGCCCATCGAGTTCTTATAATTTCTCGTTGAGATTTCAGCGACCACGATTAAAACTTAATCGATGGCTAAGATTAACTAAGACTCGATCCATGCCTTTTTCTAGAAGATTCACACCTGACTTAATTAATACCTTTTAATTAATCATATTTCCTAATTTTAGACTCAGGAAATATTAAAAACTCATTAATTATTTTAATTAAGCCATCTCTAGTTGGAATTTCTCCAAACGAGTTCTGCGTCTTGGAAAATACATGTGTCTTAGCTTCTCTGCAAAATCTCGAGGCTAGAGCACATATGATGCTACAAAAATCAACACTCCCATTGGTGAAAGTCCGTAAAGAGTAGGGAGCCATAGCCGAGGTGACAGTGGGTTATTGCTCCATTGTTGCCCTTGTCCTAGTAGTAGCCCTTCAAGGATCCCCTTTTAGGACCCCTGCTAGTTTGAGCGGTAACAATACCATGTTAGAATTCTTGCAAACCTAGCACTTGACACTTAATTCCTAAGAGATAAATGATCTATTGATTAAATGCATAGCTAGATTCAATAGCACAAAAATTGTACCAATCTCAATCACAAAAATGACACAATAGATCCTACCTAATCATAGTTCTTGATTAAATTCTTCAAAATTTACTTGGGCTCCCTTCTTGGGAAAATGGCCCATTTGAGGAAATACATGTACAACAATTGGATTTGGTCTAGATGATCAAGCCATCCATGGCTAATCTGGATCTCCTTGCCGCCCCCTTCTTCGAATCCAACACACTAAAATGGAATTCCTTCGCCACTGACCACTGAGATGCCTCTCACATTGTGTTGTGATATTGTATGGTTTGTCTTTCTCCTTCTCCTTAGCCTTGCCCATATACCTTTACATTGAGCTAAATCCCTAACACCGATCTCCAAAGTGATTGATGGTGATTGATGGCTGATATTAGATCTCGCCTCTCTTGAGATCAATGGTTGGGATTAAAACACAATCACTAAAGTAATTAACTTTACTTTTCCTAATTTTACTTTAGGCCAATAATCCAACACAATAGTTATGTGATTTTCATAAGTCTAACTTAGGCGACGTTACAAAAGCAACTCGCTTACACTAGAGCAAGTGTCTAAGAAGACCTTGGACATCTTCTACACACTTGGACGCTTAGGCTTGTGTAGAAGTACCTACCTGAGCTACAAACATCAACAAAATCCCACTAAACCATCATTCCCTTCTTTGGCAATCTTCAAGTTAGCAACATGTGGAATCAAATGGTCCTTTATAGAATATATCAAGATTATCTTAACCTTGGCTTCATTCTTCTTATGCTTGGCTTTCTACTCAACTCTCTCTGGCTCTGGAATGACTTCCTTGACATGATTTTGAAGTTAATTTTCTTCCAAGATAAGAAGTATCTTGGTCTTCCAAGATCTGAAAATAGTAACACCATCCAACCTATCTTCTATTCTGAGACTTAGCACCATTTTGACAAGAGATTTAAAAATCCAATCAATTATTGATTACTGTCTCTTAGGCTTACTTCAATGGCTGCTCTTTCAACAAAGTTCTAATACCTCTGATACCTTGTTGAAATTCTATGATGAGTACAATAGAATGCAATTTTCTACCAGGTAATTACTTCCTAAATATTTTCAACTGGTATTTTATGCTATTGCTATCATTGAATAATTACACTTCCTAAAATCGCAACAGTAAATGCAATGGAAATAGTAAAGATCACAAAATGACAACCATGCATAAAATAGACAATATTTCTACCCTGGAAAACCCAACCTTGGGAGAAAACCCAACAACTTTTCTTAGGAGAAATTATTCTTCAGTAAGCTTTACAAATCAACAATTTGTCTAGAAATCTATGCCAATAATCCAGGTCAAATACCTGACAAAACTGGTCAAACTTCAACAAGTCAACGTTGGTCAAACGAACCAAAATAATTAGAAGTCAATGTTGGTCAAATAGTGAACTATGTGGTTATCTTGGCCTGTTCAACTTTGGCCTTGCAGTTAGACCTGGGGTCAGTAGTTTGCATGTGCTTCTTGTGACTGGTTAAACTGTGGTCAAATCCGCATGTGCGTCTTCCAAAATTAGTCAAACACTCAGTCAATAGCTTGGTTAACTCGGTCCACAACTTGGACAACTTTAGTAAATGTGGCCTGCTTTTGTTTATGGCAGGTTTATGTTGAATATCTTGATCCTAAGCATGTAGTGGTGGAGTGGTGTAAGGATTCTAGTGGTTGAAGAGTGATGTGTCAAAATCATTATTGTGCAAGTGGATTTTCTCCTAGGGTGACATGTGGTAGAATGGTGGAGGATGTCTAGTTTGCATGAGAATACTATGTTTCCTAAGAATACTATGTTTGGGTTGTGTCAAAACCCTAATTCGAGTGGCTATGTTAAGGTTCATTCTTTCCATATTTGACTTTGCAAACCTTGATTCCATGTGCTAAATTTAACCAGTGAACAACATGGTTTGACCTCTTGGATATATTTGGCGTGTGTTAATATTCTCTAGCCTAAATTTAAGTCTTAAATAGTGTTTTATACCCTAACTCGCCCTTGTTATTTTTAATTGGAAAACATGCCAAATTACCTTGTTGTCTTGTCAAGAAAAGCTTAAAGATTAACTTTATCCAATTATTTAGCATGAGAATAAAGGCGAACTCCACAAGAGCTAAAAGAATTAAAGTAAAAGGCTTTTACCAATTCTTTTTGCATGGAAAATAAATACATATTGCAAAAGGCTTCAAGACAAAAGTTTTAGTATGTGATTACACCAAAGTAAGCAACCAATGAATTACATTGAAAGTGAACTTCGCTGGCAACCAACCATGCAGAGGATGACAAAAAGTGGCATGTTTATTCTTGCTTTCCTCTACTAGTAGCTAGGGTGATTTATCTTCCTTGTAAAGGTTTTCTCTATATGTAGAAGGGGAGGACAAAACGGGGGTTAGAGATTATTGTTTTGAGCAGATTGCACTTGTGGACAACTTTTTGTTTTTACATTCTCCTGGACCTTGGACCAGTACCGTCACTTCAAGCAAGGAGATCCATGCCTATGATTTACTATGATGTATTAAATCTTTTGTGTAATATGTGATTTGGTACAATTATGCTTTATTCTAGCTCATTTAACCAATTGGCTGTCATTGATTAAGTTGTTTTGTAGTGTTATGGTAATTTACACCAATGTTGCTAACATCGACATCGGGATGAAATCGACAAGGGTTTAGAAAACCAAAAAATCGTAAAAATCGAGAAAATATAGGTAAAAATCGACAAACATAGGCAAAATTAAAATACCATAAAAATATTGGTAAAAATCGGCAAACATCAGCTAGGCAAAAAAATCGCGATTTCGAGATTAAATCGGGATGTTATCGAGATGTTCGCAACACTGATTTACGCTGCACTTATTTCGTATCTTCTTTCACCTAATGTGCATGTTCACTTCACTCATGTCCATTGGATTTATTGCTCCAACTATCTTTAGGATTTGATTTCAACCACTCTTATTATTTTCAAGTTAATTCACCTATGACTGCTTATTGGTGTTGATTTTTGTGTAGTATCAGGAGGTATTCCCCCATGCTAAGAGGCCTCCCAAACTGGCCAAGGAAGATTATGAAAATCAAAATTAAAAGTTTAATTTTTTGGGGTTCATGTAGGCTCCAAACTGACAGGTTAGCCCCACCATGAATGGGTGTGACCACTAGTCAAACCCCCTTGAAAAGTATAAATACACGAGTCAACATCATTTCGACTACCACTCATCATATCATCTTCTACAAAAGGTAGCTGCATATGTGAAAAGAAAAATGAGCGAAGTATCTAAAGTTTGATCGAGTCCAAGTTTGTCTAAAATCTGACCATTGACTTAGGCTGAATGCATAGATTTCTGACCACAGACCTTGACTGCATGTCTGAGATTGACCACAGGTTGAAATTCTAACACTTGACCAACATTGAATTTTTTTTCTTGGGTGGTTTGACCAACATTGACTAGCTAGTATTTTTGACCAAGTTTGATTGGTATTTTGGGCTTGGTTTTTGGCATAGATTTCTAGACAATTTATGTAATTGTGAACCTTGTTGAAGAACAATTCCTCCTAGAAGAAAAGTTGTTGGTTTTCTCCCAAGTTTGGGTTCCCAGGGAAAATTTGTTGTCTCTGTTGTGCATGTGAAAATTCCTAGATCTCAACCAATCCAAGGAATCCTACTGCAACCATCCAAATTACTTCTCATCTATTATGTAATTTACTTTACACAATTATTTCTAAATACATTCATGAAACACTGAAGCAACCTACACGACAATAATTATGATTATGAAACAAGGAAACTGAACAAGGAAATCATTCACACATATGACACCTTTATTTTGGACTAAGTCCCCAGAAAAACCCAATGCGGGAAAACCGGTGCAGCAGATCTGAGGGTTTTATTATTATGTAGTAGCAATGTCTGAATTCAACTCTGAATACTCCTAGGGTGATTTAGTTACAGAGAGAAACACTGATGAAGAAAACACTGATCCAGCTGATCCAGATGAAGAAAACACTGCCCCAGAGAAGCTCTGCGCAGATCCAATGCTAGAACTTCCAGCCACTGCGTCATCCCGTTCCAGGCTCAGTGTTGGCCCTCAACCAAGTCACTTTGCCTCTTTGGACCCCGAGGAACCGGTGCCACTTTTTGGATCCCGGCCTCCGACACTGATCCACCAGCAAAATTCTGAAAACCCTTCCTCTGCCTCTACATTGCTTCTGCATGAGCCTACACAGTCACTGCGTCAGTCCTTTTCCTTCAGCGCTGGCTTTGGTTAGATCTCTTCTGCCTCTCTCTGACTGATGCTTCACTGGCTGAGAAAATCTCTTCCTCTCCAGATGCTATCTCTGCCCCTCACTACTTAGATCTCTAGTTCAAATTTCTCAGCAAACCCGCCCCAGAAATTTCGAACTCTTAGATCAATTCAGTGTCACGAAGTGTTTTCCAAATGGCCCTCAAGCCTTCCTTTATAGTCCTCTCATTGACATATGAATGACCTAGATTAGATGTCTAACATGACTTGATCCATGTCCTCTAGAAGATTCACACTCTGTTTTATTTAATACCCTTTAATTATTTAATTTCCTTAAGTTTAGACTTAAGGTCCCCATTAAAATAATTAATTTTTCAAATAAAACAAAATCCGAGTGGAATTTCCACAAACGCATTTTGGGTTCTTTGGAATACTAGTGTGTAAGTCTATACACCAAATTTGAGACTTAGAGCACTTTCTGATGCTACAAAAGTCTACACTCCCTCTTAGCGAGGAAAGTGCTCTAACAATAATGCCCGCTGCATACTGCTCTGACCCTGAAGCGTCCTTTGCGTTGCTGATGCTATCCACCAACACTGCATTGCTGCTGCCACTATATTGCTGCCCATGACACAACCATTGCCACTACTGCATTTGTACTATAACTCAGCTGTTGAGAGAAACAACTAAAACTCACCCAAAACTAAACAAGTGTTTAGTGGATGCACCTATGTGCTGAAGAAACTGAACGCTGATAGCTACTGCACTGTCCCTCTAATGCTGTGTGCTGCTGCTGCTCTGCACTACGTAAACACTACTGTGCACTGTGTTGCACCAGTGTGCACTGCGCTGCTGCTGCCTCTGCTCTGCGCTGCTCCAGAAATGAACGTTGCTCTCTACTGCACTATCGTCTCCATCACTCCTCAGCTCCATCTGAATACTCCTCCATCCCGCTACTGCTTATCATGAGCGCCCATAGCAAGATATGATTTATGAGGTGGGCTCCTCAAGGATTCTGTCCATAATGGTACTCTGGAGTTTTATACTACTCCTCCTGGGTCTGGTGTCCCTTTCGAGCCTAGTCCTTGGTTGGGACCCTTCCTCTCTTTTCAACTCGTACTAGACAACTCGCACTTCTGTTGACAAGTGCTTCCGACAACTGGAAGTTGATCTGCTGCCTAGATCTGCATTCTCGATAACTCCCACAACCTTCTCTGGCAATCTCGTACGATCATCCTTGCAAAGCTGCAAAAATATAGAAAGTCAAAACTGGAGAAGAAAATGATCTCGCCAAAATGTTGAATGCCTCCTCTCTCGTTTGCGCAACTACTGATTGGCTCTACGCACTCCCTCCTGGAGTAAGTAGATCCGCTCCTGGCTACTGTTGCTTTGCAGTGAGAAGTCGAATTGCTTGGCTCAGATTTCTCTGAGGAGAGATTCCCTCATGCAACCCACTGGATGCCATCTCTTCCGAAAAACTGTTGAACTGCTTCCTCAATCTCCCCCTCTGTGTAGCCTAGGCAGGCTTACGCACTCCCTGATGGAGTTGTAAGTTCTACTTCTCCTCCACTGCTCAACAACTAAGAAATGCTGATTTCCTGTAAATTTTCGTAGATGTTCTATGCTTGATGCAGCTTTACTTTTATTCCCAATATCAAACAACAATCACATAAACAAGAAAGTAAAATGTTAATAGAACATACCAATAGATCGACAAAAGACAAGCCAAAAATACACTTAACTTGATCAACAAAATATATGTGTTGTGGTGCGTTACGACGGTCAACAGGATGCTTCAACCAGCAAAGTATTTACACGGTCAGCCAACCAGAATGTGTCACATAACCCTCTCGGACACCTCTATAACAGTCAACCCAATGTCAACAAAAGTCAACATTATCCAGTCAATGGTCAATGCAAAAAACAACAAGAGCAAAAGTCAACGCAGCCATGTCAAAGTCAACGTCCAACCTCGATTTCTGTGCCAGAAAATGCGGGTTGCATAAATCAAAATTTTGGGAGAGTTTGGGGTACCATGCGTTGACCAAAGTCAATGCTGGTCAAATCTGCGCTGAAAACCCTAGGTCAAAACCATAAAATCCTTGTTGTGTTTTACCCACATGTGAGAGAAGAAGAGCCTCCAAGATGATGATCGAACCAATCGGATGATGAGAGAGAATGTGTGATGAGTGATGGTGAGAATGACCTCCAACATTGACCTATATATATCCAACAGTGAGGGTGTGTGACACATCTGTTGGGGCTTCAAGCCTAGACTATAATTCTGGCCGACCTTGCCCACAAGTGGAATTAATTTAAAATAAATGTTCTGCTCACGGGCAGCATACCAGACAAATATGAATGTATCAATTGCAAGACATCAGATGTCTTTGTGACACTTGAGGGGAAAGGTCCCCTTGTATGCTTTCCTTCGGCACAACCTTGACATACACCTTCATGATCATTTTTGAACTTGGGCATCCCCGTCACCACCTTCCCTGCTTTGGGAAGGGCTTTGTAATGAAGGTGTCCAAACCTCCGGTGCTATAGTTCAGTGTGTCGGATAGTAGCACATGTCATCGCTCCGAGTGGACTTCCTCCAACCTGGTAGAGTGTATCAACTCTAAACCCAATTGTGATAGCTTCCTTGAAGCTCTTCTTCCAAATGCATACCTTCCCATCGACGAATGCCACATTGAAACCTTTGTCTTCCATGGCCGAAATAGACACAAGGTTCTTCTTCAAATCAAGTACATAAAGTACATCTTGCAAGCGGAGGACTTGACCTTGAGATAAGTGGAGGGTTACAGTCAGTGTTGTGAACATCTCGATAGCATCCCAATTTTATCTCAAAATAACGTTTTTTTGGCCTAGCCGATGTTTGCCGATTTTTACCGATATTTTTCTGATTTTCCCGATTTTTTGGTTTTTCGGACCCTTGCCGATTTTATCGTGATGCCGATGTTAGCAACCTTGGTTATAGTCCCTGTCCCTTTCACGGGATATGTGGCATTATCTCCAAGAACAATTTTCAGATTAACATCCTTCTCCACCAAATAAGAAAGTGCTTCCTTAAACCCAGTGAGATGCCTTGATGCACCACTATCAATCAACCAGTCATCCATAGTGTCGGGTGGAGATGCGGTAGAGAGGGCAAATACAAGAATGAATTTATTTCTTTTATCATCAACAACATTAGATTCCTCATACCTGTAATTTCTCAACCTTTTGAAAGGTTGCCCATTTCCATTGCGACTAGAGGGAGTCTTCCTCTTTCCTTCGAACCTGTTGTTCCTTTAAATATATATATATTTATATTTTTTTTCATTTATATTAAAAAAAAAGATCCAAAATACATAACTAGTTGTAGAAGATATGAAAATATGCATATTTGTATACAAATCAAGATAGATATGGCATCCATTGTACGTCAATGGTTAATTATTCGAGCATCAACCATCTAGAATATAGATTCTTCTCCTCTTGTCTCGCCTTTGCCTCTACCTCGATTGTCCAGGGATATTAGTCAACATTTACCAATTTTAATCAAACTACCTAATCCAAGCCTTAAAATATGGTGGAAAAATCTTAACATGCTTGATCAATGATTTTGACTTGATTGAAAGGTGATTTTTTGCTAAGGCCATGACAAAGGAGTTCAACAATTAACACCACCAACACTAGGGTACATGAGCACATAGAGGGCTTGGTGCTTTTGATTAAATTCCAATCACATACCCTCATACATGATATAATCTAATGAAAAGCCACAATCTCATTGATCCTAAATTCCTTAAAACTGTTAAGTCTGTTAAATTTTAAATAGGAAATGAAATTCTATTTTCTCCATATGAAGCCTGATGGGGCTAGAGAGTGGAACCACTCTCAAACATCCTGAGTCATCTCATGGTAATGTTAAAAATTTAAGTAGAAGGATGAAAATGAAAGATAAAGGAGAATGTCTCCTTTACTTAAGTCAAAGATTTTTTATTTTTATTTTTATTTATTTTTATTTTTTAATTTTTAGAACCCCGTGGAACTGCCCATCTCCCTCTGGATCCACTGGCGATCTGCGCAGATCCGTGCCCAAACATCCATGGATCCCCAATGGATCCTTTTCTGGATTCGTGGATCGGGAATCTGGAACCGCGAATCGACCTTCTGTGGTTCTAGATTTCTAGGAATCGCCTCAAAACGGCAGAACCACGGATCTGGTTTTCGGATCCACGGTTACGTCGGAGGATCGCCCAAGGATTGGTATGGGACGCGGTTCCGACCTTGGATCCTTGGAGGGGGCGGGGGGGGGGGGGGGGGGGGGAAGGATCATGCAACACTAATGCTGATAGAACATACCAATAGATCGACAGAAGACAAGCCAAAATTACACTTAACTTGATTAGCAAAATATATCTGTTGTGTTGCGTTACAACGATCAACAGGATGCTTCAACCAACAAAGTCCCTACACGGTTAGCCAACCAGAAATAAATGTTCTTCTCATCAGATCAAGATGATCTTTAGATCGATCTTGCACCTCTCCGAAAGAGAAATCAAATAAAAATATTGGCATCTTCATCTGAGCATCATCACAACATGGAGTTTGGACCTAGTTCTCCAAAATTAACACTTCCTCAGTTAGGAAAACACTGAGGAAGAATTCCCTAAATAGGTGTTCTTGACTCCTGACGCTTTTTTGCCCCACAATAGTTTCAAAGAACTACGTTCTTTTGTCTTCTACATGGAGGCTCTGCACTGGTCGCTCTGCCACAGTAAGATCTCGAATTTGGAAGTCATTTCTATATGTCGATTCACTCAGAGAGAGACTGCGACGAAAATCTCAACCCTCCTTGCCAAAATTGTGTAATCCTTCAATGGATTCGTTTCGCTGGACTGCAACAAAACCGACCTTTACTTTAGAAATCAAATCTGTCCTTTTTGTTTCACATCAATGCTCTGATACCATGTCAAAATTCCTAGATCTTAATCAATCTAAGGAATCCTACTACAACCATCTGGATTACTTCATCTATTATGTAATTTACTTTACACAATTATTTCTAAATGCATTCATGAAATACTGAAGCAATCACTCAAGTAGCCTAGACTACAATAATTATGATTATGAAACAAAGAAACTGAGCAAGGAAATCATTCACACATATGACACCTTTATTTTGGACCAAGTCCTTGGAAAAACCCAATGCGGGAAAACCAGTGCAATAGATCTGAGGGCTTTCTTATTGTGCAGAAGCAATGTCTAAATACATCTCTGAATACCCCTAGGGTGATTCAGTTACAGAGAGAAATATTGGCACAAGAATTTGTGAGGATTTACCTCACTCAATCACTGAATTTCTGGTTGATCTGGATGAAGAAAAAACTGCCCCAGATAAGCTCTGTGCAGCGTTTGCTCAGATCCAACATTGGAATTTCCAGCCACTGTGTCACCCCCTTGCAGGCTCAGCGTTGGCCCTCAACCAAGTTGTTTTTCCTCTTTGGACCTGTTGACCACTGGAGTGGCACCTGATGATAATGTGAAGACTCCATGCCCAAGGATGATCCGAAAGACAGTTGTGCCATCAGATATCATCAGATATCATCATGTTCAACAGAGTTTTTAAACTCTACTTCTTCTTCTCATCATTTTCTTCTTCAGTCTTCAGATTCTGCAGCCCTGCGGGGATATTGTATAAATGTCACTAGCATGATGAATAAAGCCATGTAACAGGCCTAGGATGTTGGGACTCGTTCAGCAAGCGAGTACACCTTGGAGTGTTTTTTTTACTTGGTTAATTATTCCTTCTTTTTAGCGGCGAATAATTTTCTAGGTTTTTTCACTCATTGCATTACCCCAAAGCCGGGGTGACGGCTTGAAGGTTGAGCCCCTAACACATCTTATTGTCTAGAGTCAATGTATATTACCATGCTAGGTCATCTCTGAAATTTCGCGGAATTTGACTAGGTCTAAGTAGGATTTTTTAATAATTAAAAATTTCCCGCAAAATGGGATTTTTTAATTATTTTCTAAGTAATGATGTAAATAAGTGGTCTTCGGAAATCTCTGGGGCGTGTGACCAGTCGAAATTCATCCTCAGAGACCCAACATTATCCTAGGACCCACTTTGAGGGTCAAAAAACAACTGATGGTCCCTCAAAAGCCGATTTTCTTGATGTCAGTGGAAAAAATGAGAAAAAATTCAAAAAAAATTAATAATTGGAAAAATTGAGAAAATTTTCCAAAGTCAGAATAAGTCAAAATTTGACATGGGAATTAAGAGGAGAAGTCAAGGGTGATGTAGCAGCAATGTGGGGCCCACCACATAAAGGTACAGCAAGGTCAAGACAGCATTTCAAAACCAAGTCAAGAGTATCATGTTGGTTGAATGAAATGCTACGTATGGCAAAATATTCACTTTAAATTTAATTTAAGCATGTTGAAAATAAAAGGAAGGCACATTAAAAGTTAATGGGGGGCAAAAGGTGTGACATGGCAGCCACCTTGGAGGTCAACTTATCCAAGTCAACAATCAAGTGAAAAAGAATCACGTGGAAATTGTGAAGGCCCACGAATTTTTGAAGTGAAAGAAAACTATTAATGTGATTGGAGTATTGTCCAAAGTGAATTATAATGTCAAAGAAAGATAATTAGAGGACCCCACCTTCATACTCCACGTACAGGCAGCTGAGGAAAATTTCACATGAAGGATGATACGCACATGTCAAAACAAAAATCCACGCAGATTGAAAGGGTAATTCAACTACAGGAAGCTTCAGTTGAGTATGTCTTCAGCAATCTACGCTTAACCATCCATTTGTACGCTATTATCCCCTTCAACCAATACGCAGCAATTAGAGGAAGGAAAACAACGTATGTCCATAACAGTGTATGTCCAACAAACACGCAGAGCAGATTTTTGGTGGCTGTTATGTCAAAGATATTTCCAGATTTGATGGGATTTGTCCCGTACCTTCTCCACTTCATCTCATAGCTGTCCACAACAGAGAATACACACACGGTTAGTCACAGATATTATACACCAGTTAAGGAACAGTTTGCAACTGTAGTGCCCCACTCTAGATTTCTGACCTTGATACGACATTGATTTAGCCTTAAGGCTCACACATTATTATTTGGGGACCTCAGGTGGAGGATACTGACACTTCACTCTACTATTAGTGGATGTGTTATTTCCTAGTCGGTGTTAGGATGATGGTGGCTTTGATGGATATGTATTTTCTATTGACGTTATGATGATGATAGTTGTGATGAATGTATCTACTTACATTACTTTTGGTTCACGATGAACAATGATGTGGATGACTATGTCATGTTGATGATTTTTTTATGAAAATGACTAACACTAAGAAACTTGGTGACTGATGATTATTGAGTATTACAGGAAACCGCCAGAGGCACTCGCATATGATGAGCTGACAACATCTGGTTTGATTGGAATAAATATTTTTCTTGAAATTATAAGTTTAGTTTGGAACTTGATATATATATATATATATATATATATATATATATATATATATACTCTGATGATATGTCTATGTAGTGCCCCACTCTAGATTTCTGACCTTGATACGACATTGATTTAGCCTTAAGGCTCACACATTATTATTTGGGGACCTCAGGTGGAGGATACTGACACTTCACTCTACTATTAGTGGATGTGTTATTTCCTAGTCGGTGTTATACTCTGATGGTGGCTTTGATGGATATGTGTATTTTCTATTGACGTTATGTGATGATGATAGTTGTGATGAATGTGTCTACTTACATTACTTTTGGTTCACGATAAACAATGATGTGGATGACTATGTCACGTTGATGATTTTGTTATGAAATTGACTAACACTAAGAAACTTGGTGACTGATGATTATTGAGTATTACAGGAAACCACCAGAGGCACTCGCATATGATGAGGTGACAACATCTGGTTTGATAGGAATTAATATTTTGTCTTGAAATTATAAGTTCAGTTTGGAACTTGATATATATATATATATATATATATATACATATATATATATATATATACTCTCAAGACAGGTCTGCTGCAGAACATGTTAGTTGTTTGGCCTAATGACTCACACATGGGTGATGGGGGTGTAACAATCGATGGAACTTCATGGGAGTGGGTGACAAAGGTCCCCCATTCACCCGCTGGCACTCCTACCGTGACTTAGCCTAAAAGGCTCAACACCTTCAGCTTTGAAGATCATGTGATGCCAAAGGTGTCCCAAATCGTTCGCTCACGAGGATTTTCTGGGGGGCGCGCATCAAGGCCAATTCCTTGATCCCCAGCACCATTAGTCTCACTATAGCAGGAAAACATACGAGATGATAAGGGTCTCTAGCGTTGCACATATAATTTCCCCTCATAACCACTGGATACTTGAAGGGCAAGTGGTGTAGCACCCTTGGAATTTCAAGAGAAATTCTTGAAGGGCACGACGACTTGGCACCCTTGGCATCAAAAAATTCTTAGGCAGGCACCCTTGGAACTTATGGAAGTTCTTAAGGCATGGGACTAAACTCGACCCTCTATATCATTAAAGAAAAACTAATAAATATAATCAATATATGAAATCCTACTAATTCATAACAAATGATATATGAGGTCGTAATCCAAAAGAATTAAATCAAGAATACAGGGGTAGGTAGTGGAGGAATAGGAAGAGATAAATTAATTACCATGATAACCCTACCATTTCCATGTTAAAAACAAAATATTAAATGAATAATGTATATAAGTAACTTAATTAGGCAAAAAGGGGAAAAGAGGGACATAGAGTTAAGTATAAAGATTTATTAAAAACTTCATTAAGAGAAGAGGGTGGTGAATTATAATAAGATTAATAAATTAAAATTTGAGAAATTTGAGAACTTCCATGTGGCAAGAGCCAACATAAGAATATTCATCATAAATGCAAATTGAGACAATTTAGGGACCAAATATTAGACTTATCAATTAACCGTAGTAATAACACAAATTAAGGAGTAGAAAAGGGGGAATCAAGAGACAACTAGGAGAAGAAATAAGAAGTCTTGTTGGGTTGAGGAAAATACTATTTTAAATGAATAATTAATTAAATTATTTTTGGAGAGTCTTGATGAGAGGGTGACACATGGGTGGGTAAATAATCAAATTTTGAGTTAATAAATTTTTTTTTTATTTATGCATGAAATTCCAAGTGTCACCTATGAAGCATTCTATAAAAGAAAGGGAAAGGGAAGGAAAAAGGACTTTTGGTTTTTTCCCTATTGCTGGATGGAGGAGATTATATCATTTTGAGTGGTTACGAGCTATAGTTGAGTTTGGTGAGATAGAGTATTATAGAGAGGGGACTCTTGAGCCAAGAGAGGCTCACCTCTATCAGCTAGCACATTCCTTCGTTGTACAATCCCATTGCAGCTCGGGGGTCCGTGGGGAAAGAGAGTACCCAGAAAAGGTCGAGGTTAACCCAAAGTCACACCGCATTTGGCTTGAGCACGACACATTCAAAGCGTGGAGGTAGACGACATCAAAGGAGCTCGCGGGGCGAAGAAATCCCAGCTTTGGTTCTCGTTTAAGCAAATGCACACGTTTATTTATATCGCTTTTATTTATGATGTTTCCATATGTGTATGAAGTCTAATTTTATGAACTTGGATATAACTGATTCTTGTGTTCAGCTTTGTATGCTTATGGTATGAATAGTTAAATTTTTACTAAGTTTTCAGAAACTTGTATGACTATGGTTTAAATTGGCAGTTAGTCACACCCCTTCTTGGACAGCCTCGGTGTCATTTGTCATGTTCTATTGTACTCTTAGACAGAGCCTGGACAGGGCCAGGTAGCCTCCAGATCTCATCCTCTTTAGGAGGTGACATATCTGGTAAATGCCCTCCCAGTCAATCTCTGGTCAGAGTTCGTTGTGTTTAAACCTAGCATTCTAGTAAAATATATATTTGAGTCTCTACACTTGGTATCAAAGCAAAGGTTCCACCTCTAGGACCTATAGGCCCATAAAGTATTTTTGTTCCTCGTAAATTTTTGAGCCATGAGTTTTGTAGTCTTTGTGGACTTAGAAGGTTGGCATTTGAAAAGAAGCCATAAAATGCCTTATGCTTTCCTGCTCATACAACTATATTTGTTAGATTGTTGCAATCTACATTGGTGCACATCTGTTGGTGTAGACAAGAATGTTAAAGGGACTTTAAGTTTTGTCTTTGACTGTCCACTATGACATTGGGTGGCACTTAGTATCATGGTTTGAGTTTAAGATTGAAATGGGTAAAGATAAAGTTTGAGAAACTTGTCAGTGTAAAAGGTCCCATAAGATTCATCATTAACATAAAAAGAAGAAATAAGCAATTTCTGAAATTTCAAATGTGATACAACTTGTCAAAATGACTAAATGGTTGATACAAGTTTACTTTATTGATTTTCATTTCTTCTTTTATTTCCTTAACATTTTAAATTTGCTATAAATCTGAAACTGTTGAATACTCCCTGAAGACCTGCTAACTGCTCTTTTACTATGCCTGTTGATTCTCTGCAAAGTGGAATTTTCCCTTTTATTGCTGGTCTTATGCTTCAATCCGTCTTTAAATCTGAAAATAATCTTTATTCTCATCTTCCTTGGAATACTCTGCCTACTCGTTTAACTTACATCTCATCTTTTGACTGCTTATATTTGCCTTGAAGTTTGGGATTTCTGTCATTTGTCTTTCACTGAAATTGCCATAGTCATGCAATTAGTGTCCCTCATAAAATAAACCTTTTCAATATGAATGTTCTAAATTTCAAGAATTCTAAATGTTTTTTTTTATCCCATCTTTCATGATTTGAAAAGTTGATGAAGAAATCAGGTCCACCATCAATCTAAATTATTGCACCTTTCTTTATACTTGAACAAGCTTCTTTAGGAATCTCTTTAATAGAATATAACACACAATTTTGTTGCAATTCCATTAACGATGAATTGTTTCTTCATACACACAATAAAATGTGTGTATATAAGACAATGGGTAAGGAATCTGCCTTCGAATTGTGCTCATGGAAAATATGAGTAAGGAAATCCAATGAAAACTGGTATTTATTTCCAGGATCTGGTCCATAACAGCTCTTTACCAATCCACAATAATATTTGAGTCTCCATATGAACCTTGCTGCCAGATACCCTGTCGCTGTCATTTGCGCGTTTACCCAATTTTTCTCTTCAAATTATGCCTGCTGATCCTCTTGCTGGCAATGAGCTCTGGGTAATTTTGTAAGAATTTGTCAGTTGTCCAACAATCAAGACAATGAACCTTAGTGCCATTTTTCTTGTTAAATTCAAGACTACGTAATAAGTTCAGAGGATCCTAAAATGATTTTGAATCATTGGTATAACTGTATCTTCTCTTCCTCATGAAACCCTGGTGCTGTATATCTGAAATCATATGACTTAAATGATACTTTAAAAAAAAAAAAAAAAAAAAAAAACTGAGCCAAATGTGAACTTTATTGAGTTTGATATTCAATTTTTACAATGTAGAACCATGAACCCTCTCCAACTGGTAAGAGGAAAAAAGAATTGATACATCTACTAACAATATAATTCCTGATATCAAGCTTCAACACATCCTAGAATAACTCAGCCTTGTACATAAATTCAGCGTCCCACAGAGAATCTGCTACACTGATACACCAATAGAATGATTGGTAATTTCAGGAAATCAGCCTCTGTTAAATCTGCTCCTGAAATGACTGATGTGCTTGAGGAATAGCAAAACATTCCAGCCATTATGAGTGCTTAAATCCCCAAGGGATTGACCCTTCAGCAAGAAGGAATTTGGCTCTCTTTGACTGCCTATGGAGATAAAAATCGACCCCTGAATAAGGGAAATTGACCTCTTCTTAGCATTGATTTGGAACTCCTGAAGACGCAAGGACAGATTTGTCCTCTCCTTGGAATAATATGTTCAGACTTGGGTCCCTTCTGGTGGAGAAATAGGAAGAATTCGGCCCTCTCTAATAATGACAAATTTGGCCCCTTTTCACTGGTAAACTGAGCCACAATGCTGGAGAATTTGGCCTCTTCACTTGGCACAAATAATTTCTGGAATTGCACTAACAATTCAGTCTCCAATCTGAGCAAATGAAACCAAAATAACCAACTCGGCCTCAGAGAATTTAACTTGCTGAAATATTGTGAAGAATTTGGCCTCTTCTTTATAAATAATTCGGCCCTCTCCACTGGTAATTCCTGACCACAACTGTTGAAGAAAATCGTCTTCTTTCTTGGCAAAAAAATTTCTGGAATTAACACAAATGATCTGGGTGTTTTGGTTCAAGAAAAAAAATCCAGCTTGCCCTGAAGAAGCCCTCTCCATATTTGTCCTTAAGCTCAGCAGAAAGGCAGTCTGCAATATAACGTAGAAAGGGTGAACGGAATATGAGCACGTCAAAGCACAGGATCATGGCGTGGAATGGCGATATTTTCAATCAGAAGGACGAAGATCTCGGTGTTTGACTGGATTTCTCTGGATTTGGTGCTCAATGAAAATTTAATTTGATTCTCAAGGTCAATTCGGCTGTGTATGGAGTAAAGAATACTGCCATTTAAGAGGATGATTTGATAAACATGTGTCGGGGAATCTCGATGCCACTCACATCACCTCAGGCATAGGATTCACGATAATGCAGACCCCAAGATGTGTTGGCATCAGAAAACATTCGGCGCCTGTTTTTGCTAAATGATCTAATCATTTGTACTTTCAGTGCACTGAGAACAGTTAGATCACGATCATCATATGCCTGGTACTCCATGGCAATCACATGCAAAGTCAGATTTTACCAATCTCCAATTTATTAAATAAAAAAAATAAAAATAAAAATAAAAAAAGAAAAATAAAGAAAGAAAGAAGAAGACTTATATTCGCCTAAATTTTCAATCTACGTGTGGATCTGTAGTCTTAATGCTCGTAATTGACTCGACCATGCTCTGCAAGTAATATAGAGGTTGATACTCTCATTATGTTTTACCAATTCGAGGTTTTGTGCATTAAAAGGTTTTCTTTCGCATGATTGGCTTGGAGATAAAATGTGTGTTGAAGATGTGACTTGGGGGCATAATTTGTTGTAATAAGTTTTAGAACGTAAAGGCCAACGAAAATGCAGCAATGGATGTCCAAGTCATTATGGCATTGTTTGTTAAGAGCTTCCTTCATGGGTTCGAATACCCAACGAGGGCTAAAAACGATGATAACATGGAAAAATGACCTGCAAAATCATTTCGTCATCATCTCGGTAAATTTTTTGTCAAAACACCAAAATATACAAGTTTAATGGTTTTATTTGTTTTAATGCAACACTTTGTTATGTGCAACACCGAGTCCAATTTATTAAAACAACACTGATGTATACTACGCAATATATTTTTCAAATTTACCGAGTGTGCATTCTTTTATGTAATAAAAGACTGTAAACAACAAGCATATAGGTAATTTTGACGAGTCCTCTAAAGGAATAGGTTTCACATTCGTTTTTATGAAGTGGATTTCAAAATTTTACAGTTTTGTAGATTGGTTAATTAAGAAAATATATCTTAAATTTATTAATATTAAAAAGAGTTATTTAAAAAAAAAATGTTAAAGTGAGAATTTTAGAAATTTGTAATTTGTAATTTGTGATGGCTTTAATGAGCCAGGGATTATATATATATATATTTTTGTTAGAAGTTTATTTTGTTAATCTATTGTCTACTCAAAATACATGTACACCTATGAAAACAGAAGCTTACAGTTATCTGTTTTGTAGTCATAATAGTGGCAAGGGTGAATGCCCCAAATGTACGAATTGCGTAAGAAATAAAATTTGACTAGCTGTTGCAAACTGCACATTGAAATATAAAAAGACCATTTCATGAGCTCATTTCTAGCATAAGACATAAGAAAATTTTATGCAACAGAGCAGAACATTTTGGATAAAACTGAGTTCAGAAAATTATATTAGTAAAATATATTAGTAATATATTGTAATAATATATATATATATAAATGCTTTTGAAATACTATATATACACTTATATATGTGTGAGGGATTATGTGGGATATTGGATAACAAGTTCTACAAAGTCTTCGAACCCAAATTACCTCATTTTGCTTTAACTTAGTGACGCATTAAAAAAAAAACTTAAAAGAACTGGTGTTGATATGCCAAGGAGCACATACTATTTTAACTTTAAGGAAGTGTTGATATGGCAGAGAGCACATACTATCAAGAAACGATTAATCCATTACATATGTTAATCCCTATCTTTTAGCACATATAGAATAAGGTTGAAATTTCATGGAGTTAAAGCATATGACTAAAATTGAGGAAGAAATTTTGCATATGACTAAAATTGAGAGAGCAATTCTGAATGCATAATTACATATTATTTTAGATACCATTTATATGAAATAATTTAGAGATTGAATTTCTACATGTTAAGTGTATTGAATTTTATTAAAATTGATAATGAAATATTTAATTATAATATAATTTTATATATCAATAAAATTGAATGATAAGAGTAAGCATTTCTTAGAAAAAAGTAAAGCAAGATTTGATACTTGACTTCTCTCACTTCCATTATGGGCTATTATGAAAATTAAAATCTGGGGTACATTATCCCTTGATGAATTCTTCATGATTTCTCATTGGTTCCTTTATGAGGGAGTAGAGTTGTGATTGAGTGACTGTTACATGTTCAAATTTATGTCTGGTTGAAGTACAGCCTTACTTATTTTAGTTAGGATGTTGAGTTCTAAAGTAACTAATATGGTAAAGAAATGCTATAATTTAGGGATATGGTTGCATTATTCATGCATGATTGTTAAAATGTTTGTATGGTGATTTTTAAAAAAAAAATAAAAAAATTTGAGTTACTTCCCTCCATTATTTATGTTTTCCCCAATACTCAGATAGGAGTAAAACTGAAATGTTGTAGACTTAGTTTTATTACCCACCAAAAATTATGTAGATTTACTAATGTGGATAACCCACCAAAATTTATGTATGTGAAAAAAATTTAATTAATCTATCCACTTCACATATCAATTTATTATTTTATGTGAAATCAAAACTGTAAGATTGGATTTTACTATTGACCATTATTAATTTGACATTGGTCAATATAGGTTATAATTTTAAGCAATTTTTCCATATCTTAAGTTCTAAATTAAATGACAAGGAGCAACACTTGTTATAGAATAAATATTGAAAATTATAAAGAAAATGAAACATAAAAATGGATTTCAAAGTAATTATAGGTTCACTTAAATTAAGGTGGATATTCTTATAATACTTTATCCATAAATCTTGAGTTAGACAAAGTGATATATTGAAACACATAAATCAATTTAATATATTTGCATCATGGCTAATGCATATCTGAAATTTAGAATGGAGTGTACATGCATATTAAATGTATCCTTGAAAGTTAGTAAATCATACATGTTGTGATACTTAATAAATAAGTTATGTTATTTAATAATAATACTAAAGTAGTAAATTCCTTATGAAATATGAGTACTAGAGTGTAAATTGATGTTTACGTCGGTAAGGATGTTGGTTTCCTAAATTATGGCAAGAAAACTTTTCACTCTTTGAAAGCGAATCAAGATCCTTTATATAATTGATAAGATTCAATGCAACAAGATAGTCATTCGTAGGAATCCAATACCAATAGATTGATAGCAATAGATAATATTGAAACAATTATTGATGTCTAGAGCCCTTGGAAATAGAGTATGATGACCTAAGAATTTGGATAGAAAATATGTCAACCTAAAGATTACTTGGAGGCGACTCCTTCTAGGATGAATCATCCACCTGAAATTAAACAAGAACTCTTGAGGGTTAAAGTTTCATTCATATATGGGACAAAATAATGTTGAGAACAGTAACAAGCGTGTTTCATCCTTTCATCTTCAGAAATCCGGGATGGCAGTCTATCACTTTTCTTATTTTAGGTTTTAGTACTTATATAGTTTTACCAAATATGATCATACCCCCTACTATAAAACAATAGGGTTCATGAATTAGTGGTTTGTGGAATTCTTAGCCATCACAAATGATTTGGAACACCTAGGGACATGATGATGGATCCAATAATGAATCAGAGATTACTGGCATTAGACATACATACATACATACATACATATATATATATATATATATATATATATATATATATATACACACACACACACACACGTCAGGGAATAAAGGTATGGAACTAAATTTTCATGTCGATTCATTTATGGGAGAGGAAGAGGGAACATGCAATTGCTTATTATTCAACAATTGCACAGTAGAGACGTGTCATGCATGTGATACATGAAGGAGTTTAGCTTAGGTGATTGTTGAGACAATGATGATTAGACACATTGAAAATGATCATTGCATTACTCTTAGGTTCAAATATGTGCCAGCTAAGAAATTAAAAAGGATTATTACTAATTTGTTATAGGTTGATATTGAGTGCTAGTTTTTGGAGCCTATCATATACTTGTATGGTTGTATTTATTTGTTGGAGCTTTATCATATAACGATATTAATGATATCATCTAGACTAAGTGACAATTTCTAGCCTAAAATCCATTTTATTAATTAAGCCTAAGTGGTGTAAGTGATGTAGTTGAGATTAATTCACAAGAAGAATTGATGCACCTTGACGTAGGTTCATTACACATGTGGTTTGAGTTAATGGTCACTCACTAATTGTACATCCTCTTGTGAGATATTTTATGGTAATAGATGTTAAACATATATAACTATGATGATTTTAATTTCATATGAAATCAATTGTGTTAATATATGATAAATAAACATTTATAAGTGCAGATATTTTGTTAACTTACTTGGGGATGGTTTTATAGGAACTAATGTGTTCCCAAGTAGTCCACATCTATTACAAAATGAAGATTGATGTAATGTATTAGGCATATCCATACACATATTATACATTTCGAATGACGTTGTGTGCCCTAAAAGTATTGGCATCAAGAATGATAAAATATAACAGTGGGGCTTGTTTGTCAAAGCATGCAACCCATATTCACATAAGACCATTCATACACTAGATAAGGGAGGTAATCAGAGTTAACAAGTGAATATGATGTTGATATTACTTACATAAAGGGAGCCATAAATAGGATGGAAGATGTTTTAAGTTTGCGCTTTAAATATTTCAATATTCCCTAATGGACAAACACTAGGGAGAAATTTCTCGATTTAAAAATTGAGGATACTTGGCACAATGAGGATATCAAGAGTTTAATAGAGGTGACAATGATATGCATCCTTGTCTTCCTTTCCTTTCCTACTCTAAGGACTTCAAGGCGAAGTCCATTATTAAGAGGGGATGTATGTAGTGCCCCGCTTTGGTTGATGGACATTGATCCTTCATACTTTATTCATTGAGGATCCGAACACATGACTCTATTATTAGTAGATTTGATGGTTATATATGTCTTTATTGATACTATGATGATTGTAGCATTAATGGATATGCATGTTCTTTATTGATATCATGATGATGATAGATTTTATGGATAGATATGTTTTCTATTTGATGTTACGATGATGATGCCTTTGATGGATATGTCACCACTTCCATGGTTTGAAACTTCGGGACGAAGTTTAATTTAAGGGGGGGTGTATGTAGTGCCCCACTCTAGATTTCTGACCTTGATATGACATTAACAATGATTTAGCCTTAAGGCTCACACATTATTATTTGGGGACCTCAGGTGGAGGATATTGACACTTCACTCTACTATTAGCGGATGTGTTTATTTCCTAGTCGATGTTAGGATGATGGGGGCTTTGATGGATATGTATTTTCTATTGACGCTGTGATGATGATAGTTGTGATGAATGTGTCTACTTACATTACTTCTAGTTCACAATGAACAATGATGTGGATGATTATGTCATGTTGATGATTTTGTTATGAAAATGACTAACACTAAGAAACGTGGTGACTGATGATTACTGAGTATTACAGGAAACCACCAGAGGCAATCGCACATGATGAGCCGACATCATCTGGTTTGACAGAAATAAATATTTTGTATTTGAATTTCTAAGTTCAGTGTGAAACTTGTTATATATTTACATATACCTTGATGATAGGCCATTGGTTGCAGGAACATGTTAGTTGCTTGGCCGAATGACTCACATATGGGTGATGGGGTTGTACAATTGGATGGAACTTCATGGGAGGGGTGGGACAGTGTCCCTGATCTCACCTACTAGCACTCCCACCATGACTTAGGCTGGAAAGGTCGAAACACCTTCGCCTTGAAGATCATGATGCCGTGGGGGCAGGTCCCAAATTGGGTTCGCTCACGAGGATTTCTGGGGGGCGCGCATCAAGGCGGACTCCTTGATCCCCAACACCATTAGTCTCACTATAGCAGGCAACATACGAGATGATAAGGGTCTCTGTAGTTGCACATATATTTTCCCCTCATAACCACTGGATGCTTGAAGGGCAAGTGGTGTGGCACCCTTGGAATTTCAAGAGAAATTCTTGAAGGGCACGACCGACTTGGCACCCTTGGCATCAAAAATAATTCTTAGGCATGGCACCCTTGGAACTTCGAATGGAAGTTCTTGAAGGGCATGACTAAACTCGACCCTCGACATCATTAAAGAAACTAATAAATATAATCAATATATGAAATCCTACTAATTCATAACAAATGATATATGAGGTCAGAACCAAAAGAATTAAATCAAGAATAAAACTTAGGGTAAGGGAGGAATAGGAAGAGATAAATTAATTACCATGATAACTCTACCCTTTCCTTGTTAAAACAAAATATTAAATGGATAATGTATATGAGTAACTTAATTAGGAAAAAAGGGGAAAAGAGGGACATAGAGTTAAGTATAAATATTTATTAAAAACTTCATTAAGAGAAGCGGGTGGTGAATTATAATAATATTAATAAATTAAAATTAGAGAAATTAGAGAACTTCCATGTGGCAAGAGCCAACATAAGAATATTCATCATAAATGCAAATTGAGATAATTTAGGGGACCAAATATTAGACTTATCAATTAACTGCAGTAATAAACACAAATTAAGGAGTAGAAAAGGGGAATCAAGAGACAACTAGGAGAAGAAATAGGAAGTCTTATTGGGTTGAGGAAAATTACTATTTTAAATGAATAATTAAGTAAATTATTTTGGAGAGTCTTGATGAGAGGATGACACATGGGTGGGTGAATAATCAAATTTTGGGTTAATAAAAAATAATTATTTATGCATGAAGTTCCAAGTGTCACCTATGAAACATTCTATAAAAGAAAGGGAAAGGGAAGGGAAAAAGGACTTTTGGGGTTTTACCCTATTGTTGGATGGAGGAGACTATGTCAAAATTGAGTGGTTATGAGCTATAGTTGAGTTTGGTGAGACAGAGTGTTATAGAGAGGGGACTCTTGAGCCAAGAGAGGCTCACCTCTGTCAGCTAGCATTTTCCTTTGTTTGTACAACCCCATTGCAGCTCGGGGGTCCGTGGGGAAGGAGAGTACCCAAGGAGTAGGCTGGGAGGTTAACCGGTGAGTCACTGCATTCGTCTTGAGCATGACACATTTAGGCGTGGAGGTAGACGACATCAAAGGAGCTCGCCAAGCAGCAGGTCCAGTTTGGCTCTCGTTTCAGGGTGTACGGTACACGTTTATTTATATCGCTTTTATTTATGATGTTTTCATATGTGTATGAAGTCTAATTTTATGAACTTGGATATAACTGATTCTTGTGTTCAGCTTTGTATGCTTATGGTATGAATAGTTAAATTTTTACTAAGTTTTCATAAACTTGTATGACTATGGTTTAAATTGGAAGTTAGTCACACCCCTTATTGGACAGCCTCGGTGTCATTTGTCGTGTTCTATTGTACTCTTAGACAGAGCCTGGACAGGGCCAGGTAGCCTCCAGATCTCATCCTCTTTAGGAGGTGACATATCTGGTAAATGCCCTCCCAGTCAATCTCTGGTCAGAGTTCGTTGTGTTTAAACCTAGCATTCTAGTAAAATATATATTTGAGTCTCTACAGCAACCAATATATCAGCAGTTTGAAGTCATACACAGGTCTGATTTTTGAGTTCAACGCAAGTAATGAATATACAGTATTTTGGGACCGTGACATGATAATTTGGGGCTGCACATTTCATGGGATATTGCTCCCACTTACTCTCACTCTTCTCATACATGTTTCTCAAGAGCATACGTACAAGAGATTTGAGGATATTTGATGAACAGTAATGGTGTAACTCACTGCCACTTTCAGCATTAGACATCAGTTTTCATCAGTCATATCAGCCACTTGTACAAATTCGTTTTTTGCATTGGGATTATCTCCCTTCTCCACTTGTCATTTAATTTTTCATTGGGATTGGCTCCCAATTTCCTATTTAAATGAGCCTTGGGCTCTCATTGTAGGGGTGGATTTTTGAAGCTTGTGCTTATTGTTATTATGCCGAAATTGTTATTGAGCTGAATAAAGAAAAGTCTTTGGGGTTACTAGCTTCTCTTGTGGTGCATTCTTTGGTTGATGAGGTATACTTGTTTCATTTGATATTGTTATTTATCGCAATCTAGTTGTTTTTCTTTGCATTTGCCTGAAGGCACTATTGTCTAGGGAAGGGAGATTTGTAGCTATCTCAGATCTCCTTTGGACTTGGTATGTTTTGCGCTCTTGTTGTAGTTTGTTATTTTCGATGAAATGACAAGCTCAACGTGGCCTCTATATGCCAAGTTTCTTTTGCACTAACAATTGGTTTGCAGAAATTGGTGTGTTCAAAGGACAGGTTGCCAAGTCCATTGGAGTGTGAAGACTTTTTTCGATTCGAATAAGTCAGCTCCAAGGATATCAGAGGTCTCATAAGTTGTTCAAGCCAACAATCTCATAAGACATCAAGAGATTTATCTAAAAGGGGGTTTCATGAGCCTTTTGCTTCTATTCCATCTCTAAAAAAATCTCATATATTTCTTCTCTCATTTGTGCACATATCTATTTTATCTAGCATTTGAGGCTAAGTTGTTGGGTTTAAATCCTAATTCTCACTCACGAAATCAACTCTTTCAAGCTGATCTTAGTGAGGGAATTTGTAACATAAAGTGTATTTTATACTTGCATTTAGTTTCTAACTTTTTCCTTCGCATGCATGAGATTTCCTCTCACATGTTTCAGCGATATTTCTTTTGCATGCTAACTCTTTTGCTTGTTTCCCTGTAGGTGTTCTTGGAAGCAATCTAAGTTTGAAGAAAGGGAGCTAAAGCATAGGCTAAGGAACACTATTTCGTTTGGAACCTCAAATCCAAGTTCCGCCTTATCACTTCACCTCTACTTCTAAAGCCTCATTCTTTTGAGGAATTGTAACTGCCATTCACCTCAAGGCTTTAAGCCTTTACTTTGTAAACATCTCACAAGTAATTTTTTTTTTTAAATCTTACACTTGTAACTTTGGGAAGGAGCAATTTTAAAACGCATATTGTAAGCTCTTCCCAATCCCCTCATTTCTATAAGAGGGCCTCATTTTCATTAATAAAGAGCTAACTGTTCTTGAGGGAGCTTGGGAAGTTTTTCCCATGGTATCTCACCTACTCATTTAGAGGGAGGAAAATCTTCTTGAGTGGGTAACTTTCTTTTGCTTAGTTTTTTTTTTCTTTTAAGTTTCTCAAACTAAATCACTTGCATTCATCATTTCGTTTGCTAATCTAGTCTAGTTGCATGTGAATAACTCATATGTTCATTTCGTTAATTGCTTAGATCACATAGTCATTTAAATTTCCTAATTTGCAATCTCATTTGCCATCACTTACTTATGTTTTGTGATATACTCCTCATTTGGATAAGTTTCACAACATACTACAAGTAAAGAAGCATAGCATTTCAATTTATGGCAACTTGAGTTATTGTTCTAACTATGAAGCATATTTAATTGAATCATCTCCATCTTTTACACAGCACTTGCAAACTCATTTCCATATCATTTAGGCATTTCACTTTGCATGCTAGACTTGTTTCTCTAAAAATTAACCTCCAACTTAAGTTGGTTGTATAGACATTAGGGACCCTCCACCCCTATGGACTCCTCATTGTGAGATCCGAATTTCGGGCGAGGGTGAGGTCTGGGGACAGGAGTTCAATTGTAACATTGTTTTAGAACTAATTAATAAAATAAACCAAGAGCACTATCTCATCACATTTACATTGCAAAGTTCCCAAATTTTATTTTGCTATCTTGACGGTCTAAAGATTCACGTGCAAATATTATCTCAAGAAGCACTTTGATGCAATCATTTTTAAATTCCTTAAATTTTGCAACAAGTTTAAATTCTATGGTACTTGGAAATTTGCTTCTACATACAATTTCAGTGCATGTTGTCATTTTAATGATCATTATGCTTATGGATAATTGATATATCTCGTTTCATTGGCAAATACCCTTATTTGGTGTTGCAAATTTAATTGCATATTGTGATCTTGGTCTAACACTTCCTTTGTGGGATTATTGTCATTAAATCTTGATTTTTATTTTTGAGCAAGCATTTGTTATCTACTTTAAAGCACTGGTCTATATTTTGAACACGTCATTGAATATTGCTCATATGCTTGTTTACATATTGGAAATCAAGTCATCTTTGATAAGTAATTCCTTCTAATCAATTCTCCTAGAAATCTCACATCTTTAACTTAGTTTTCCTTTAGGGACCACCCCCCTTAGCTAGCCTAGGAGATAGCTTAAACGGAGAGAGTTGGGAATAGGTGACAACCCCTTCTCTGAGTTCCTTGCCACCAACCACACCTGTGGGGTTGAAGGCTTTTCCCACTAACTGTAGGTAGGTGTAGGCGGCAAGCGATAGCAGGACCCTGAGAAACAGAGTTCTAGTGCCACTTTCTAGATCTCAGCCTCCGAAATTAATCCACCAGCGAAATTCTGAAAACCCTTCCTCTACCTTTGCGCTGCTTCGACGTGAGCCTATGTAGTCATTGCGTCAACCCTCTTCCTTCAGCGCTGGCTTTTCACCTGCTGAGAAAATCTCTTCCTCTCCGGATGTTATCTTTGCCCCTCACTGCTCATATCTCTAGCTCGAATTTCTCAGCAAACCCGTCCCAGAAATTTCGAACTCTTGTATCAATTCAATGTCATGTTGTGTTTTCCAAATGACACTCAAGCCTTCCTTTATAGTCTTCTTGTTGACATATCAACGACCAAGATTAGATGTCTAATGAATGGTTAATATTATAACATGAATTGATCCATGTCCTTTAGAAGATCCACACTTTGTTTTATTTAATACCCTTTAATTATTTAATTTCCCTAAGTTTAGACTTAGGGTCCCCATTAAAATAATTAATTTTTCAAATAAAACAAAATCCGAGTGGAATTTCCACAAACGCTTTTTGGGTTCTTTGGAATACTAGTGTCTAAGCCTCTACACCAAATTTGAGATTTAGAGCAATTTTTGATGCTACAATAATCAACAGTGCATGGCTGTCTCTTAATGTTCCTATTGTTTTTCGCTATATTACTGTTGAGATTTTTTGTGTATAATTTCTCAATGATATTCGTTGCTTGAACCTCAATCAGAGTTGATCCCAGATCAAATTGTTGGACACAATCCATCTTAGCATAGAGGGTACGACAGTACACAATGCGTTCATCGGTAGTGCTATTTCCTAATTTCCCAACTCATTGGCCTGATCAAAGGTACTTCCCATGAGTCCCAGACTACATGGGTAGGATGTATGTGGGGCATCAACAAGAGAGGGTGAACCTGCTCATATAGACCAACAATGGGGTATCACAGGAGAAGGCGAACCATTCACCCTGTACATAGCACAGCAATAGGGTAAGGAAAACCTCACCCTATGGTCGCTAATAGCTCCAAGAAGCAACCCCAAGCCTCCCAGAGCTCCCAGAGCTCAATGTCCAACTCAAGTGAGACCCTCATAGGAGGGTCTGTTCACGACTCCAAGTCTCTCACGGAAGGTTAAGAATTTGACTTTCCTAGGGACCTAGTGAGAATATCTGTGCCCTGCTCATCAGTCCCAATGTGATGGAGCCTTATGGCGCCCCGTTGTACCATATCCCAGATAAAGTGGTATCTGATATCAATATGCTTCGAGCAGTCGTGGAACACGAGATTCTATGAAAGTCGAATCCCACTTTTGTTGTTGCAATAGATCACGGTGGTATCCAACACATGCCCAAAGAAATCACTAAAGAGCTTCCTCAACCAAACAGCTTCACAACAGGTCATACTTGCTGCAATGTATTTGGCCTCGACGGTGCTCAAAGCAAGCGATTTCTGCTTCCTGCTCATCCCAAATATCGAAGCAGAACCTAGAGAGAAGCAACATCCAAATGTGCTCTTACGATCCACCACACTGCGAGCTCAGTCTACATCAGTATATTCATGTAGCCTCAAATTCCCACAGTGTATCTCAAACCATAGTTGATTGTGCCCCAGAGATATGTCAAGAGATTCTTGGCAACAATCCAGTGTATGTAATGAGGCTCGACCTTAAATTGACTCAACTTATTCATTGCAAGACATGTCCAGACATGAGTTCACTAAGAACATCAGGGCCCCCACGAGTTGACGATACTTAGAACGATTTCCCAAATCTGGCCCAATGACACTTCTGCATAGCTTCTTAAAGTTGAGTTCCATCGGAGTAGTCACGGACTTGCAGTCCACCATCCCAAATATTTCAAGTAGCTTCACAATATATTTTGTTTGAGAAAGGAAAATCTCTCCTCGCTTTTGCCAGACCTCCAAGCCTAGGAAGTAGTGCATTAGTCCTAGGTCTTTCATCTCAAATTTCGAAGCCAACTCCCTCTTACATTGACTAATGAGATGGTCTGCACATGTCAGAAATAGGTCATCCACATAGAGCACCAAAATGAGAGGCTTTTCATTATCAACCTTGAAGTAAAGGTTGGGATCAGCTTCACTTCGTGTAAATCCCAGCTTCATCAAATAGCTATCGGTCATATCATACAATATACTAAGCCATATGGGCTTGGTTCAACCCATAGAGAGCTTTCTTCAACCTTGCATAAATGTGTATCACGATCTCAAACTTCGAACCCATAGGTTGCTCCACCTAGACCTCTTCCTTAAGCGAGCCATGCAAGAAGGCGCTCTTGACATCCATCTGATGTAGATTCCATCCCTGTGAGGCAACAAGGGAAATAATCCAACGAATAGTGGTATATCGGGAAACCGGTGCAAAAATCTCATCATAGTCTATACCTTCCTGCTGTAAGAAGCCTCGGGCAACAAACCTGGCCTTGAACTTTTCAGCACTCCCATCAGCTCCATGTTTGATTTTGTAAATCCATTTCGAGGTGACAAGAGACTTGTCCTTTGGTATAGGGAACACATCCCAGACATCATTCATGATCGACTCACACTCTTCGTTCATATCATCCTTCCAAACTTGGTGCTTCACGACTTCTTCGAATGTTCCAAGTTCAGATTGAACAATGGTGCTCATGGAAACTAAGTACCGTTGGTACCTGTTCGACTTCTTACTTTCACGGAATGTCCCAATTGGTGAAATATGTCTCTCGACATCTTTGAGAGTATCTCGAAGCCTTGAGGGTCTTATTTTAGAAGAAGAAGGCGGCTCACTAGGAGGTGAATCAATGGGATCCATCGGACCATCAACATCGGGCATCAGTTCATCCTTTGGTTCTTCCTGCTTTCCTGCATCTTCATCTTTGTCTTCCTTTGAGATAGGAAGATCTCTAACCTTCCCAAGCGCAACATCTTCATCGAAGGTGACATCATGACTTATCTCCACTTCCCTTTGACCAAGCACATATATTTTATAAGCCTTTGAAGTTTCACTGGAGCCCACAAATGTTCCCTTCTTTCCAGAAGCATCCAACTTGTTTCTCTTTCCTTTCGGCACATGAAAAAAATTCTAAAATGAGAAACATCAGGTTTCTTACCAGTGAATATATCTTTGGGAGTTTTGGAGTCCAAAGCTTGATGTGGGCATCTGTTTTGAACATATACAACAGTGTTGGCAGCTTCTCCCCATAGGAACTTCGGTAGGCCTTGGTCATGAAGCATGGCACGAGTAGCTTCAATGATGGTTTAGTTCTTCCTTTCGGAAACTCCATTTTGTTCGGGAGTATAAGTAGTAGTGGTCTCCCTCTTAATGCCAACTTCCCTACAATAGTCATTGAATTCATTTGACTCGTATTCGGTTCCATTATCGATCCTCAATATTTTGATCTTCTTTCAACCAAGGCTTTGAAAGAGAAAAACCACTTGAATACTTCGTCCTTTTTCTTCAAGAAGTATATCCAAGTTTTACGAGAGAAGTCATCCACAAAAATAACATAATACAAATATCCTCCCAAGGATGTTACGGGAAACATACCAGATAAATGAGAATGAACCAATTGAAGAATGTCGGTAGTCTTTCTATCACTTGAGGGGAATGGTCCCCTTGTATGTTTCCCTTCGGCGCAACCCTGACAAACACCTTCATGATCAACTTTGAAATCAGGCATACCTGTGAACATCTTCCTAGCTTCGGGAAGAGCTTTATAATGAAGGTGAGCAAACCTCTGGAGCCGTAGTTCGGATTGAAGAGTAATGTTGCATGTCATGGCTCCCAACGAACTTCCTCCAACTTGGTAGAGTATCAATCTTGAAACCAAGAGTGAATGCTTCTTTGAAATTCGTCTTCCAAACATGTACCTTTTCATCAATGAATGCTACCTTGAATCCTTCATCTTCCATCGCTTAAATAGACACTAAATTCTTCTTCAAGTGAGGTGCATATAACACATCTTGTAGATGAAGGGTTTTACTTTTATTTAAATGAAGAGTAACAGTCCCAGTCCCTTTCACAGGATAGGTGGCATTGTCTCCAAGTATAATCTCAAAATTTGTTTCGTTCTAAGAAATTGGATTCGTCCCCCAGGGGCTTCGAATCCCGAATCCGGCGAATCCAATACGATTCGCCAGGATTCCTACCTGATTCACAGGATACGGCCGTATCCGTACAGGGTACAACGAATCCTGGCTGTACCCTGTATGGATACGACCGTACCTGTACGGTCGGATACGCTATCTCAAAAAAGTGTGATTTTTGCTTTATAAAATAGCGAATCCGCTAATTATTTCTCACTGTTTTGTGTTTGTGAAGTGAGCAAGGAGCAAGGGTTTGCAGGAAGAAAGGTTTAGCAAGGAGAAAGGGGGTTCTTTCGAAGAGATTCGAGCATCCGGTAAGTGCACTGTCCCTCTATATTTTGCATTTAGTTTGCTGTTAGTGTTTGCATGTGCATATGTTTTATATATTTGGTTATTTTTGTTTATTTTTTACAGTATTCATGGCTCAATCAAAGGCAATAAGATAGGGGCAAAGAAAGGGGAAGAATGTCCCCATTGGAGATGCACCTCCTGTCCCTATTTCATCAGGGTCTGCAAGTATTCCATCTATAGTGTGAAGAAGAGCATGCTTGAGCAGTCCAGGGCAGAGACAATGGTGTATGTGCACACAAACCTTCGTCTCATCTACAGGCAGAGGGAGGATTGGTTGAAGGGAAAGACAAGGATGTGGGATGTCTTTCCTGATAATATGGGTCTTGACAGCAATGTCGAGTTGGCATTGGCTAACTTGGATTTGATTGCGCCAGTGCTAGAGCCTGTCACATTTGATGATAGAGTAGAGGCATCATCCTCCACACTAGCAGATGCAGAGATGACAGAGGAGGAGGATGCATCAGAGCCAGAGGAGAGCAGTGATGAGCATGATGATCGAGATGAGGACAGTGATGCTAATTATGATGATTAGGATTGACGACTCATTGACTCAGATTCATTTGAGGCTTTAGGCTTGTAGTCTTGTAGACTGTAGTTTTTTTGTATTTTCTATTTCTATTTGCCATTGGCAGTGTACTTATGTAACACATTTTGATTTTGATGACTTAATGAGAAAACTACAGTATCTTACTATCTTGTCTTTTTGAGTAAATTCGACAATTGTATGATGTATCAATGTATCAAATTTCAATATATCATGTATGAGTATCTAAGATCTTAAATCTATGTTTGAATCAATGAATTTGTATGAATTTGTGTAAAAAATATCTAATTTTTAATATATATATATATATATATATATATACTTTTAATAAAATAATATATAATGTATTGTATCCCAGTAGTGACCTATTCCGGGGGTCACCGTATCCCGAATCTGATTCTCGAATCCCCGTATCCCCATATCAGGTGACTTGGGTTTCCTTTTAAATCAAATGAGAGAGGACCTCTTTGTATCTAGTGAATGTTGAGATTTTTTGTATCTGGGGTAGCATCAGTTGTGCTCTAGCTCCCAAATTTTGTGGAGGGACTAGAACCAGAAAGGGATTTGGGAAATTTCATCTGGCTTGGGAGATATCTAATTAATTAATTATTTTAATGTATTTCCTAAGTCTAAACTTAGGAAAATGAAATAATTAAAGTTAATTAAATTAAACATGTGATGAAATTGTCTTAAGTCACACGGATCAAGCTTTCTTTTAATCTTAACCATTGATTCAAGATCTGATCATGGCCGTTGGTTTCCTAACTAGAAAAGTATAAAGGAAAGGCTTGGGGTCATTTGTAAAGACACATAGAGGCATAGCACTGAAGCTAAGTTGAGATTCTAGGGCGGTTTTGCTAAGAATTCTCAGAAGTGTTTCAGCTGTAGAGAGGGAAATTTAGGCCAAGGGGATGATTTGATCATAAGGTCTAGAATTAGCAAGAGGCAGAGATTAGATTAGAGAGGCAGCACAGAGAAGTGGGAGAGCAGCAGTAGAGAGGGCAACAACTGTGCTACATAGGCACTGCACAGTCCCTACCAGGACAACGTGATTTAGCTGGAAGCCCTCAGGGGTTATGTCGAGACCCTAAGGGGCAGCGTAAGGACTGCATCACCCAGTTTGGGGTAATGTAGCCCTTTCCAAGCCAGCGCTGAGGGATGCAGGGGCTTCAAACGCTGACGCAAGGGCTTCTGGGACAACGCTAGTGTTTCTAGCACCTAATTTTGGCTGAGTCTTGTAAATCTCGTTTGAGGGTGTGGATTAGTCATTATTTTGGCTTCAAAACAACCAATGAGTTGTAGATTTATTATTTCTCTATCGGGTTTTCCAGATCCGGAACCCAGATTTGCTGTATTCAGAAAACTCTTTAATAATAAAACCCTCTAGCAGCCAGTAGACCAGTTTTCATGCATTGGGTTTTTCCATGGACTATTTGTCTAGAAAATCATTGTATCACTTTGTCTATGTGTGCATGTACTTTTTCTATATCTGGATTGGTGAAAGTCTGTTATGTGTTTTGCTTCGATATTAATCTGATTTTTCAACTTCATTAAGTAGGAGCATAACCAGATCGAACAGTAAGATTTCTGCATAATTCTAAGATTCAGAAATTTTCACATGGTATCAGAGAAATTGCAGATCTAGGAGGATCACCAGGAGAAGATTGAAGATTCTTGATGCAGAAAGCAACAGGAAAGGCAGCAGAAGGGAAGATCTAGAGGGACAACGCAATTTTCAGAGCTGCAGAAGTTATGCAGAGGGCAGGGTGACGCAGTCCAACGCTGTCTCACAGCAAGCCCACTCTTTCACTGTGCAGAGGCAGTGAAAAGACAACGCTGGGATTGTCAGAAGCCATTTAGTGTGACACAGATTTGAATCTATTAGATCCAAAAGACCCTGAAGCATAGTTGCTGAATATCAGAAGGTGCTGGTGGGGTTAAATTTTTGAAGTTTTCAGATTTTTAGCGTAAGCACAAGTACAAAGAGCGGGAGGAGATCAGCTTCTCAGAAAAGTTTCCAGCCAAGGAAACTTGCAGTCTGATCAAAGGATCAAAGGGAGTTGAATGATTGTTGATTTGGCAGATTTCCAAGGAGGGAAATTAGTTGTCAGAAGGAGCAGAAGGTGCCTGTTTTGCCAAGGGACTTAGATCCAGTTCTCTAGCAAAGAGAAAGGGAAGTTCTGACACATTTCTGAGCAGATGGCTCCTCATGGACTGCGTGATTAGGACATATTGGATGGCCTCTCCAACTTCTCAGTTTGGAAGGCTAGGATCCTGATAGTCCTTGAGACATATCATCTAAGAGACCATGTAGAGAAAACTTTGGCTACACCGACTGATGCAGATCTCCTACGAAAGCATAATGAAGTTGCTAGGCATGCCAAGAGACTGATCATATGGATGGAATTAAGGACCATATTGTACCACATATAGCTGAGAAGAAGACAACTAATGAGATGTGGAAGGCCTTAACTTCCCTATATGAGGGAAAGTATATCCAAAGGAAGATTCTATTGGAGACACAGATGAGGTCATTCATGATGACCAAGGGAGAAGACATGGAGCATTCCTCTTCAGATTGCAGTCGATCAGAGATCAGGTTACTACAATGGGTGCGAAAGTGGAAGATGACGTGATGGTCAGGACTGCTCTCAATGCAGTCACAGATGAGTGGGAAACCTTTGTTCAAAGTATCTTTGGCAGAGTGGACCTCCCGGATTGGGACAACTTGTGGGCAGTTCTGCGTCAAGAAGAACTCTGCAGAATCACCAAGAAGCAGTACAACTCTGGATTGAGCAAAGTGAAGAAGGAAGATGAGGAAGATGCAGCCTTGGCATCAAAGAGGCAGCAGGGAAAGAAGAAGAAGGATCTGTCTAAGATCAATTGCTTCCAGTGTGGTGAAATGGGACATTTTGCCAGCAATTGTCCTCAGAAGAAAAGGGACAAGGAAGCTTCTTCTTCCAAGGCTACTGTGGCAGATGATGGGTCGGAATATGATGCAACCGTGAGCGCTCATGAACCACGAAAGTGGGGTGACATGGATCTGTAGAGGAGCTACAAAATGTGAGGCAGGATCCTTGAGAAGCTCATCTCTTGGATCACAAGCGAGCTACAACAGCCTTAAGATAGTAGCGGGGTAAGTGGAGCAGTGTGTGAATAGATCACAGATTAAGTAGAGGCAGATTTGAAGGCTGGCAGGAGCAGCGTAGGCACTGATGTGACTTCAGTAGCGCAGAGCAGAGCTGCTTATGCAGAGTAGAGTTGAAGCAATGTAGAGGCTTCAAGAGGACAGCGCAACACAACAACAACGTGAGGGATTTCAGCACAAGACGCTGATGTGACTTCAGCAGTGCAAATGGAGTCTACTTACGCAATGCAGAGCTGCTGTTGTGCATCATCCTTCAGATGCCAGCACAAATTAGCAGCCTATGGAGCTTCAGTGATGTAGGCCACCTAACTTGTCTGTCAAATATTGGGTAGGAGATTCAATGGTTTCTCTCAACAACTGAAGTTGCAATGCAGCAGATCAACGGTGGAAGTGCTATGAGCAGCACAGATGCAACAAATTGAGAGGGAGCTGCAGTACAGATGTTGCAGTGGCAGTGGCAGTGTCATGGGCAGCAGTACAGAATGGCAGCAGCAGTACAGAATGGCAACAGCAGTGCAAAGTTGAGTGGCAGCAGGCCAAGAATTAACAACATAAAACCAGTGCCCAAAGTCTTGTAATGCATAGTGTGATGTATTGCTAGAGCACACTCCTGGTGCTAAGAGGGAGTGTTGAGATTTTGTGTATTTGGGGTAGCATCAGTTCTGCTCTAGCTCCTAAATTTTGTCGAGGGACTAGAGTACTCTATATCTACAAGACCCAGAAAGGGTTTTGGGAAATTTCATTTGGTTTGGGAGATATTTAATTAATTAACTATTTTAATGTATTTCCTAAGTCTAAACTTAGGAAAATGAAATAATTAAAGTTAATTAATTTAAACATGTGATGAAATTGTCTTAAGTCACACGGATCAAAGTTTCTTTTAATCTTAGCCATTGATTCAAGATCTGATCATGGTCGTTCGTTTCCCAACGAGAAAAGTATAAAGGAAAGGCTTGGGGTCATTTGTAAAGACACATAGAGGCAGAGCACTAAAGCTAAGCTGAGATTCTAGGGCAGGTTTGCTAAGAATTCTTAGAAGTGTTTCAGCTGCAGATAGGGGGAAATTTAGGCCAAGGGGATGATCTGATCCCAGAGTCGAGAATCAGCTATAAGCAGAGATCAACTCAGAGAAGCAAGAGAGTAGCAGTGGAGAGGGCAGCAACTGTGCTACGCAGGTGTTGCACAGTCCCTCCTAGGAGAACATGATTCAACTAGAATCCCTCAAGGGTTACGCAAAGACCCTAAGGGACAACGTAAGGACTACGTCACCCAATCTGGGGTAACGCAACCCTTTCCAAGCCAACGCTGAGGGATGCAGGGGCTTCAGGGGCAGCGCTGGGGTTTCTAGGGCCTAATTTTGGTTGAGTCTTGTAAATCTTGTTTGAAGGTGTGGATCAGTCATTATTTTGGCTTCAGGACAACCAGTGAGTTGTAGATCTATTATTTCTCTGTCGGGTTTTCCAAATATGGAACCCAGATTTGCTGTGTTTAGAAAATTCTTAATAATAAAACCCTCCAACAGCCAGCAGACCGGTTTTCTCGCATTGGGTTTTTTCGGGGACTATTTTTCTGGAAAATCACTGTCACTTTTTCTATGTGTACATGTACTTTTTCTAGATCTGGATTGGTGAAAGTCTGTTTTGTGTTTTGCTTCGATATAAATCTGTTTTTTCAGCTTAATAACTTAATTAAGTAGGAGGAGCATAACTAGATCTAACAGTAAGATTTTTGTTTAAGTGCGAGCTTCATAAATTTTCACAGTGAAGTGCCTTGAGGCACCACTATCAGTCAACCAATTATCCAGGGTGTCAAGAGGAGTGGTAGCGAGAGGGCAGATATAAGAAGAAATTCTTTTTGCTTGTTATCTACAACATTAGACTCATCATACCTGGAGTTTCTCGATCTCTTGGAAGGTTGACCATTTCCATTTCGGGTAGCAGTGTCCTTTCTCTTTCCTTTGTTGTTGAACTTGTTGTTCCTTTGATTTCCATTTCTCTTGAAATTTTTGTTGTTGTAATCATCATCTCATGGTGTATCCCTTTTATTGGAACACTCTAGCATAATGGCCCAACTTGTTACAATCGAAACATCTACCCCTCCTTGCATCTTTGAATCCCGATCTTCTTTGTCCTTGATTTCTTGGTCCAAAATTGTTCTTTCTTTTAGCTTGAGCGGAGAATGCAGTAGGCTCATTTTTATTTGAGGGCATGTCTCTCTCCATCATCCTTGTCTCCTCTTGAGTGCATCTAGTCAAAAATTCATCAAAATATGGAATCCTGTCATTGTTGAGAATAGTGGTATTGAATACATACCATGCTCGGGGAAGACTTCCAAGGGCAATAAGAGTAATCTCTCGGTCGGAAATAACCTCTCCAATAGATAAAAGATCATTTTTGATTTCGGCGATCCTCATGAAATAATATTGGATGGATTCTCCTCCATCCATCTTGATGTCCTTCAACTTGTTCTCAAGAATGAGGATTTGATTTGCGTTGCTAGCCCTGAACATCCTAACCAACTTGTTATACATCTCCCTAGATGTGCCCAGCTCGGAGATGTAAGCAACCAAATGTTTGTGAATAAAATCCCTGATGATCTTCTTAGCTTTGACCTCTCCTTTCTTGTATTTTGTCTTAGTGGCATTCGGTGCATTTGAAGGAGGCTCAACAATCTTTCCCTGCACATAGTCCATAGCATCATGCTCCTCCAAAGTCAAGTCCAATGACATTTTCCATGCATGATAATCAGATTTATCATTGAGTTTGTCACAAGATTTGAAGTGAGATGAGGAAGCCATTGACCCTTTTCCTTGTTCAACAAATTTGAGTGATTGCTCTTCGCACTCTTGCTTGGGCTTTGTCTTCACCTGGGCTCTGATACCATGTTAATTTTTTATAACAATGATATGTTCTATGCTTTAGAGCAATTTACTTCAATCTTCTTTTATTAGCCCAACATCAATTTCTAGATTAGCAATCACATAAACATTGATAGTAAATGTTGATAGAATGTAAACATTAAACAGAAGACAAGCCAAGACAAAGGACACAATATTTGGCAGATACCAGGGAAAATCCCCAATGCGGGGAAAACCCCTTGATCAAATATTCTTATTATTCTTCAAAAGTTCAGCAGAGAGAGAGAGTACAATATACAAAATTCACTTGCCCAAAACTTCAGTCAAACAATAGTCAATAGGATGCCCTAACTAGAAAGTCAACATTGGTCAAACCAACAAGAAGACATCGCCAAAACAACTTGGTCAACCTTAGTCAATGCGACCTCCAACAATAGTCAAAGTCAGCCCAAAACATATCCAAAAAAGTCAGTCAAACTCGGTCAACTAAAAGTCAACACTACGGTCAAAGTGCCCAGAATTGATCGAAATGTGTGCCAATGAATGTGGCCTATGAAGATCAGAATTTTGTTCGAGAGAACACAACTTTTGGAGGGAGTTTGACCCAAAGTCAATGTTGGTCAACGCTTTGTACTTCAGCCCTAAAACAGTCCAAAAATTTCAGCCCAAAAAAATAGTCCTTTAACCACACGTGTGAGGGAGAGAGAGGTACTCCAAGTGCTTGTATGAACCAATGAGAGAGAGAGAGATGATGATATGAGTGATATCCAAAATGAGGAATGAGTCTCTCTTATTTATATCCTTCAATGAGGGTGGAGACACATCCATTAGGGCTTATGAGCCTACATTACATTTCTGGCCGACCTTGATAATTTGCACCTGTGAGAAAATGATTTCAAAATCCCACTTCTGCTCATCCAAACAAGATGATCTTTAGATCAATCTTGCACCTCTCGGAAAGAGGAATCCAAAAAAAATATCATCTCCATCATATGAGCTGGCCAAAATGGAGTTTGGCCCTAGTTGCCAATTTTAACATTCTTTGACTTGCTCTTCATCTTCCCTACAAGAGCCACATTATCATCAGAAGTCTTCTTCTTCTTGTGAAGTTCCTTGTCTCGTAGTTCTTCTTGGATGAAGTCATCCCATAACCTCTTTCAATTTAGCGACTTTTCTCGTACTACGATCCTTTGATAAAAAACTTGTAGTCCTTAGAAAATCCCTTCAAACCAATCCTCACCAGCTCAGAATTTGGGACATTTTCACCGAAGGCAACAAGATATTCTCGAACTTGAGAAAGTGTCATCAGAGACAGAGCCACACCTTCACCGTCCAACATCTTGGTGCTCTTCAACTTATCTCTCAATAGCAATCGCCGATGCTTTTTCTTATTCAAGAACAAATCCCTAAGAGCTTTACACATCTCATGGGCAGTGTATCAAGTTATCTTTGACATTGTCTAGGATGATTAGCGTCGTCGTCGTATACAACTCCTCATACACTTCCAACTCCTAAGCGTTAGTCGATTTCTTTGTCTCCTTGTCGACAAATTCCCAAATGTTGTTCGTCCACAAGATCAGCTTGATCCTCTCCTTCCAAGCACTATAGTTGGACAACCCATCTAACCTATCCTCATATTGCAT
>CM076569.1:324769531-324880726 GCA_034641835.2 Pinus albicaulis | reverse complement strand
TACATTAAGCACAACCTTAATCCATTACTCTAATATTCTTTTTCTTTCTCAAGAGTTGGAATTAAGTTTAAACACAATACCCTATACTTGCTATGACTGCCTTAATACCCATATAGAATGGAAGTACCCATTTATCTAGATAAATATCATATGGTTTATATGTTTCCTTTTTAACATGTATCATATAAATGTAGAATTTTCATTTATATCGCCCTTATGATCTTATAAAATTTAGGTATATACCCATATGTGGCTCTTTTGTAGCCGATGCCTAACAAGGACCTAGTTGTATAGTATTCGACCCTTAGTACATATATATATATATATAATTTTTTTTTTTTTTCATATATATATATAAGTGGTAAATAGTTCAAGTGATAGTATATCTCAAGCATCGATGCTCTCCATTGCCTAGAGATAAAGTTAAAATACAATTTTCTCTATATTTTTCCAGAGGCTATCACTCTTCTCTAGTGTAGATTTACTTGAGGGTTTAATAAAAATTTAAAATATATGTCTAGAATACTTTCTCTTAAATTCTATTTTTCTTTTGAGGTGCACCTTTATGCATTTCCAAGTACTTGACTAGAGGACCTTAACTATAGGGGTGTTACATAATTTTGATACTGGTTTTCAAGAAGCAATCATAGATTTAGAGAGGCACTCTTTACCCTTGTAAGTGTTATAATGCTCATACAGAATAGAAATTTTTTCCTTTTTCTAGCATAATTTCGAATATCCCAATTTACTGTATTCACTTTCAACAGTTTGTATTTATACCATGTAACTTTAGTACTGCTATAATGTTTTCTCTAGTACACACTTAAGCATATAATATCACATTTGTCTCTACAGGAACAGAACAATAATTAATCATCTGTAGAGGTTAAATAACTAATTTAATTAGAAGAGCATCATCCCATTCATGCACCACAGAACAACCTTTACTCTTATCTCTAGAAGTTCCTTTTCCTATGTATCTAGGGAATAAATATAAATTCATTGTTCTCTTGTTTTTCATCACAGTAAGGAACACTTAGTTTAGCAGTTTTAAGAATGGAAATCATCCTTCTATACTCCTTGTAGTCTTTGCTTGACCTCTGCATGTTCCTTCTACTGTATTAAGATGGTTTCAGATTTATTTTATTTTACATAGAAATAATATTTTTTTTCTGAGAGATATCGGTTTCCAGTTTTAAACCTATTATAGGTTTAACCATTCTGGTATATGAGCCTCCTCATATTACTCCAATATCAATGTTTCTACTTCATCACAATCTGTTACATGTATACCTGAAAGTATAACTGAAAGTATATCCAGGATATTTGTATACTCAAAGTACTTATTTTTTTATATTCATAAATTTTATAACAGTTAACCATTTCCTTGTGAGCACAAATCTTGCCCAATTTTTGAACTTTAGCTCCGATACCATTTGTCACGTCTCCCAAGCCCATTTTTTTTTTCTTTTTTCTATACCATGGGATTCTGTTATTATTTAGTAATGTCATAGTTTTTATACTGAATCACCTACAATGCAGACTGTTATCCGGGGTTTAGATTCTTTTCAGTACTTACAGACAACCCTGGAATACAAGAATTTCCATGAGGATTTTTGGGCTTAACCTCCCCTCTTCTCAGTTCATATAGTAGAATTATATATCTACATATTTTACCTTGTATTTCTCAGGTTTTCTGTGCAGGATGATCACTAGGCCCTTCATCAAACTTCCTAGTTTGCCGGCCTGCTAATATTTTCCATATGTTAAAGTTTCAGCATCGAAGTATAGATGTATGCCTCCTCACATACATCTATCTCTACGCAATTCACCACCATTGCTCCACTACTTTCCCAGTAGTTCTATGGATGGTAACCAGATGCTCTGCTCATGGTATTTTACACATGCTTACAATCTTACTTCACCCAAATGTTATCACACACTAGATTGTTCAATAGGATTTCCCCCTTATTTTATTGTTATAAACATCCAACATGTGTGACATTCTGGTACAGATTCAGCTGTTCCATGTGAAAACTAGGAAACAGATCCTCGTGCTTCAATCAATTGGTGGTAGAGAATACTGCACTGGATAGTTTAGAATTTCTAGTGTTAGATCTCCGTCCTTAATTAGGGTTCAACTTCTACTTTCAGATGATTACCCTTACATTTAATAGAATAATTTAAATTCTAACTGTTACCATTCTCTCCATTGGAACATACATCCTGAACCCCATACGACTATCACAGGGTTATTGTTTCTTACTTTCTGTTATTGGTTACAGGGGGTTCTGTGCCATCCGTATTGTTATGATAGGTTTAGTTGTTTGGAACTTACTATTCATGGTTACTGGTTTGTTACCATTTTTTGTTTCTACACACAGAACTTAAATACTCCTTTCAAAGATATCAAGCTATACCTATACATAGTTATTAGATTGGCTGTTTAACTAATCTATCATCTCAAATCTCATTATTACGAGGTACTCATACCTACACCCAACCATTTGTCTCTACTTTCAATAGTTGTATTTGCAATTACATAAGTTACTGAACCATTAATCCATCTAACAGTGGCATACTGCAACTTAACATACAATTCATACATTCCATAATGCACTATAACATTGCAATTTCATAAATTGCATAAAGGACTATAACATCACAATTTCAGAAATTGCATAAAGGAATATAACATCACAATTTTATAATTTTCATAAAGGAATATAACATCACAATTTCATAAAACAGGGATACATTTAACACAGACTTACAGATATCTCCAAATTTATGCATGCACACCTCTACTATGACCAGTCCTCCCAACCTTAGAATCCTCTTTATCTCCAAGTTGCAGCTTCTGAGAGATCCTCCCAGGCAGGACTGGCCTCAATGCGATGCAGGCTATTTAGTGTGCTTTCTAAACATGTTGGTGCGTCCGGGGAATTTCCGGATCTTTATTCTGTTTAGCCTAGGCTTCCCATTAGGGACTCTTGGCTGCTTTAAGCTTTTTCTCAGCTCGGCTTTCTCACCTCTTCCCAACTACTCTCAAGAAGTGGGGGAAATTTGATTTTCCTCAAAATCTAAATTAGAATATATTTAAGGTTTTGAAGATTTGGGGAAAGTCTTTTCCTTACTACATCGTCATCCCTCATGGATTAGGCATGATCTCACTTTCTCATACGGGTCATAGTGCACTTCCTGATATTTTATTTACTTTTATAATGAATAGTTAACCACATCCCTGTCATTATCCATACTGGTCCACTCCTGAACTATATTCAAATCTCTCATTTGAAAATCATAGAACAGGGGTGTTACACGAGAGAAAGCAACGAGAGTGGCCAGTACCATCTGCAATTTTGGAAACCTATTCTCCATGATGCTTGGAAAAGAATTACGTTGACATGCGCAATACAACATGATTGCTAGTCCATGGATGACGAGATAAAAGAGAAAAGGTCGCATTATTGGTAGTAGTTTGTGCGGGACGAAGCTTGAAGTTTTTCTTATTCATGGCAACTACATATAGAATAATTTCATTCCTTGCATGGTGAAAGAATAATAATAAATATCAATCAGGATTTCATGTATTTATGTTATTTATTCTTTCTACAACATGACCATAAAATTATATGTACTCTAGTTTGTAGAAAACCTACCACTAGTATTGGTAATGAATCTCCAACAATCTAATGATATAATTTTGTGCTTTCAAATAAAAATATTATATTTTTTTTGTGATTACTTTTTTCCGTAGGTTTTTTTTTAATTTTGTACCTTTATTTGTGCTTTCACATAAAAAAATATCTTATATTTTGTTTGTGATTATTTTTTACTTTGCAGCTTTAGTCATTCAAATGCACAAGGGATTACAGCTGAGAACTTTGGAATCCACTTTCCCATGGTTATAAATATGAAAATAAAGTGCTCATTATCTATGCGTTCGTTATCCAATATAAATGAGTTACACGAAACTACTATCTTGAATATAAATGAGTTACAAGAGGATGTGAATAGTATTCTAAGTATTGATTGATGATCTAACGGGACAAATAGGAAAATGATAACCTTTCGATTTTTTTTATCCTTTAAGAAATATAAATATGTATATATATGTTATTTTAAAAAATCAAATTTATATTTTTTAACATACTCAATATTGATTTTGATAATTTTTTTGTAATAGTAGATTTAGGTGTAACTTAACTCATGAAATATTTTTCATTTATATGGCTTATAATTTCATTTTTTCCTCATTATATAAAAAATATTTTTGAGAGAGAAGTTTTATGGTTAACAAAGTGGGAAATTTTAATTTTGTAGTTTAATTTTCAATTTAATAATATTTTTAAAAATCAATTTAGAATATTTTTAATGAAGGGAAATAAATATTTGATCTAGATATAATACTTGATATTTATATAATATATTATTTAATATTATTTATTATAATTATATAATATTATTAGAAATATTTTTAATAATCATTTGGTTTACTTTATATATATAATATTTCATTTTGTTTTTATTTATATAATTATATGTTATTATCATTTATATATGCATAATTTTCTTATGGTGTTATTTTGAGTATTTATAGAAGTATTTCTTTTAAGCTTGGCAATATTACATCTTCAACATGTCCAATATATCATTCTGATCTAGTGGGCGAATTGAACGAGTGACTTAGATCTTAGTGTACTCTAGCACTGTGTGGTCCCTCTCTTGATGCGAAGTTCTCCATCTCGTGTACAGGTCATTTTAGTTTAAAACAGGAGGATGGTATTTCTCCTTGGTTTACTTATTTGGTGGGCCCTCTAAATAAGTCACCCCCAAGATGTGGGCCCTCTAAATAAGTCACTCCCCAAGCTTCCAATTCCTCTCCCATTTGTCGAGCCTCCTTACGCATCTTTTAGGGAATCAACAAAAGCTACCCAAATGTATCAAGGAGTACCTTCACAAAGCATCCGATCATTGTATATCCACAAAGCATTTTTAATATAAATTTGTGTATATATTTATAAAAATTTTGGTAAGAGTTAGAAAGTCAAGATTTTATATTGGTAATATGTTGTATAATTTCATGTATACAAAAAAATTATATTAATCCAAAATTTTATATTAGTAATATCTTTTTTAATTTTACAAAATCTAATTTTTATATTGTTAAAGAATTTTCAATACATGAATGATGAAATTTTTAGATTAAAGTTTGTATAATTGTAGTGGAAAATCATAAGTCTAAGATTGTTGTTGCAAAATTACACACACACACAGAGAAAACCTTGACATTATTAATGTAATCATTTGAAATATATTTATTGATAGAAACATAGAAGAAATAATCTGGAAGGCCTAAACTTTATGGTTAGTTGAAGAATTTTTCCATGCCAAAGCCATATTTGCTAAGAAGGTCATGAGGTCAAATTCACATGGGGCTTTGAGGTTAGGTTTATATGTTTTTTTCTAGTAGAACTTATCCTAGGAACCATTCCCAAAATGTGGGTAAGTGCCTAGAGGGATTTTCCAAGGGAATTTTCCATTAAAAAAACATAGTGCCCAAAGGTTTCACTAGATTTATAGATGCTATTGTGCTAAGTCTAGAAAGGTATTAGCATTAAATATCATAGTGTAATATAGGGTTACAAGCATCCCATACATTTATGGTTGATTTACCCTCAATATAAAAAATTCCAAGGAGAATCGGCATGGTACCAATACATTAGTTCTTTTATTAAGTGTGTGAGCATGGGAAAAAATTATTTGTTTAAAATATATACATATTTTTCCAAGTGAAAACTCATGGGATCCATCCCTCTTCCCTAGAATATTTGGATGGAGGGTAATGAATTAACTAGTTACAATAATGACTAGTAACATTAAATAAGTTTACCAAATTTGAACCCTTTTCTTCTAGCCTCCTTATTAGAAACATGACTTGAGTTGATGGTTCAATTGATTAATCTAGACTTTGGGGTTCTTAAAACACACACACAACAACATCTAATCCCACCCTCATACAATTATGCAAGAATAGGATAACTAGTACATTGTTAGCTCTAAATGGCCCATGAAGGGAAAACATGCGATAAAGTGGGATATGAACATAAGTGTTTTCATGTGCACACACACAAAAAAGAAACTCATCCCACCCTTAATAACTTAAGTGAGAATGAGATAATTGGTAGATTCTCACCCTTAAGAAATTAAGGGAGAATGATATGATATAACTAGTACATTATTAGATTTAATCAGCCAATGGAGGGAAACATGTCATAAGGTAGGATATGAACATAGGTGTATACAGGTGTACAAAAACACAAGCAACATCTCATTCCAACCTCAAGCACTTAGGTGAGAATGATAACTTAAGAGAGAATGAGATGAGATAATTGGTACATTGATAGATTCAATCAATCAATGAAAGGAAAACATGTCATCAAGTAGGATTTGAGCATAGGTTTATGTAGGTGTACACACACGCAAAAGAAACATCTCATCCCACCCTCAAACATTTATATGAGAATGATATTATTGGTACCTTGCTAGCTTTAATTGGTTCACAAATAGAAAACATGTCATAAAGTGGGATTTGAACTTGTGTGGGGAGGATAACAATTTCACCTCTTAACCATCCAAGCTAGATCCAATTGACGCTCTCTCTCTCTCTCTCTCTCTCTCTGTACACACACACTACAATGGAAGAATTGTGACCTCCCCATTAGCAACATGCCATTGGGATATGGTCCTTTCCCTTGGAATATGTTTCCCTCTTATTTGAGTGTGCCCAGCTGATTGTTGAGCATGTGGAAGTTGTTGGGAATTGGTAGGAGAATACAACGTAATATATCAGCTAGTAGTGGAGCCCTATGTATGAGTTAAGCCCTTATGAATTTTGGGTGCATTCCCCGTGAATTGCGTGAGGCCATCGTATTATGTTTTTTAAGCTTGTGTGGTGAGTGGGGGTCTTAGTAGATGATTGAATCATTATGGTGCTTGCTGTATAGCTAATAAAACACCTGGAAAATATGAAAATAAAATAGGAAAACCATATTGACAGTGGATTCCAACTCTTGAAACGAAGCAATACCCCATCTAAAATTTTGGTGAATCCTTGTGAATGAACTAAAAGATAAGACTGAGTCATTGTGGTGCCCACTACTAAGAGAAATTGATAAACCAACCTAGCGCTTGTTATAGGTGCAACAAGTAAACCACCTTGGTGCTTACTTTTAAAGGTAAGTTGATAAACGACTTGGGCAGTGGGCTACATAACATGGATGAAAAGCCATGCTTTTGGTGCGAATTCCCTAAGAAATAATTTCCTCAGACATTGGATCTAAATCAAGGGCGGTAAATATAATGTTATAAGTTATATGTGTGTTCCTATTACTTAAAATTTTCTATAACATTAATATGTAAGTTCTATTGTGAATGGTAATAGTTTCGTGCCCTGTTGAAAATTTTAAAGTATGTACTGTTGTAAAACGGATAAATAATATGGTAATCCAAACTAGCAGACAAAAATCATTAACTGGCCACCAAGGAGCGATGGTATAACAAAAATAAAACCTTTAATCTAAGAATATAGTTCGCGATGAATCAAACTATAGACCGACATTATTTAAGTTCAAAAAGGATTCTAGAATAGTATGATACCAAACCTTAGAAAAATTATGTACACCACATGGGCAGATGGAAGCCCGAGGGTACAGGGTTCTCTCTATCGGATGTTTCTTTAGAAAATAGCCATGAATAAATGATATACATTCCATGAAATTTATCAGAAATAACATTAAGCTATGAGTCAACTAAACTAAACTAGCGTGTATCAAAACCTTCATGGCGTAAGAAATCAAGTATAACAATTTACAAAATTTCATGAATAATATTACAGTTACAACAGTAATAACCCAGCAGGTACATGCATTAATTCAAGGTATTATACTAGTTTCATATATTAATGTAACAGTAAATTAACAAATAGCTCTTGTTGGCAGGATGACAGGAACCCTGACAACAGTGCCAACCTAAAATGGTAATGACAAGGGACTGTAATTCGATATGAAACAAAAAACAATGGATTATCACCCCAAAATTTTTACACATTTAAATCATAGCATTACATCGTGAAGACTTGGAAGTTCCAAGGGTAAAGAAAAACCATATTAAAAAAGGCAGCCTAATGTATGTCACCAGAAGAGCTAAAAATACCCTTGGCCGAAAGTGATTTCAAATAAGCAATATTGAAATATTATTTAACTCCATTGTAACAAATACATCCATTATGAATGCCTCTTAACCTAACCCTTAGATGCATTACAAGTAGCGAGGTAAAAGGAATTAAACCAAAAATCTAGAACATTCGTGGCCAAGATGAGGAGGGCTAGTGGCGTTACGAGTGGGTGGTCCCATAACCTACCAAAACATAAACAAAAGACAAAAACTTAAGAACGGTATACAATTTCACCTTTGAATGCCTACGAGCTAAGAGCAGTTCTATGCAAAGAAAATAGACTTACCAGAGGGAGTTTCGTGTGTCCAAATGCACCGTACGCCACAGTGCTTATCTCTCTCAGTGCCTCGAAATCCCATCGAGACCAAAAGATATGAATCGGCAGTAAGCTTCCAAACGAGTAACCAAGGGTGAAAAATTATTTAGGTTCAAAGTCAAATAGCGGTAGAGAGAAAACTAACTAGAGATAAGGGTAGTCGATGACCATATCTGTGCATAGTAAGGTCTCCATAGCTGTAGAGCTTCATCCGGGAAAAAAAGGGAAGAAAACTCCAAGAATGAGCTGGGGTATTGGTCCGGGTTGGTTACACTAACCCTATCATAGCCAAATACAATCATCAGATCGGGCCTAGGTAGATCGACAACTCAAAAGTGCCAAATGTCCCTACGTGTAGCCTATAGGGTTGGTGGTCACCGAAAACTACAGGTAGGTATTCTAGAAACATCTCCAACCCGAGTAAAATACGTTTACCATAGTGGATCATATCGAGGCATACCTGGCCATACATTTAGCTTGGCTTATGAAATGAGTTAGCTACATTGGATATCAACAATATGGAATGTTGAATAATGCATGGTGTGTCATTACTGTTAAACAAAAAGAACTACTGTATTTTTAATATAAATTATTACAATGTATTTTGACATGAAAACTATGATGGGTGCTAACATAACGTTTTGATAATTTCCTTCCAACTATAGCAATTATTTATGTGTTTTTTTACAATGGTTAATTTGCATAAAGAGATAGGATAAAAATGTAGTTTGTAAGGAGTTGTGTGTTACAGTTCATTTTGAATAAAAATTTGAGAAACTTAATTTAATTAATTAATAATTAATATATGGATGGAAGAGATTTAATATTTGCAAAATATTTACAAAATATTTTTATCAATAGTGAAAAAAGAATGTTGAGATTTATCTTAAAGGTAATTTTTCTCTTTTTTCTTTTCAACTTAATTAAAAAATATTATAAATAAAATATATATTTTCTATTTAAGTAAATTTGTGGACATTTAGGTATGTGGAATTGATAAGTTATTGGAATTGATAAGTTATTAGCCTATAATATTGTAAAGAAACTTATTTAAAAAATAAGAATTTCAATGGTAAAAAGAAGACAAATGTGCATTATTAAGAATCCTATTACATACCTTTTATTTATTTATATACTAATTTTTTTTAATAATAATAATTTAAAATAAAATTATAATTTAATTAAATTTTATATGTTTTTTAAATTTTAACAATGTGAAATAAATATTTGTATATTTATTATACATTAATGTCTATCAATATTTTCAATAAATTTAATTTATATAATTAGGTTCAGTTAATTTAGGTAATTACATTCATTTATAAAAATAAGTCATTACTAGTGTTAAACTAAACTCATCATGCATTTACATATTAAACTTTTAATCTATATTGCTTAATATGCATGTTAAGTACATTCATTTATAAAAATAATCTTTTACTAGTGCTAAACTAAACTCATAATGCAACTACATATGCATTTACATATTAAACTTTTAAACAAAAGTGTTTGAGATACATGTTAAATGCAATACCCAAATATAAAATTATTAATCAGTTTGATATTTTGAAGATTTATGTGGTGTGAGTTTTTGAGGAGGGTTATATGACATCTCCACGGTATCCATTTTTATGTCTACAATTATTAGTCAACTTATTAATTAAAATATACTTAATGGGATTAAGGATTATTGATCAATTATGGATAAAGTTTGATCTTTGTTCACACTTGTTTCATTATATAATATTTGATTTCCTTACAATAACATTAGTTAATACTATGTGAATATAAAATCAATCTGCGAAAATGATTATGGATTAATTTATTAATTATCCATATTTATAGTTATTTTTATTAATAAATTAATAGATAATCATCATAATTGATTGATTTTATAATTTTTTCTATGTTTTGTGGATAAATATATCTCCAACATTTATAGTAATAATTTGAAGGCTTTGTTTATCTATATATATATATATATATATATATATATATATATATATATATATATATATATATATATATATATATATATATATATATATATATATATATATATATATATATAATTTTGGAACAATAAAGTAGACTGGTATGATTATCCACTACAATTGTACAATTTTTATCCAAAATTTTCATCATTCATGTATTAAAATTACTTTACCATTATAACAATTTAAATTTTGTAAAATAAAAAAAAATATTACTAATAAAAAAAATTGAATTAATATAAAGTTGTAGTATGCATTAACTAATTCTTCTATTATGAAATCTTGACTTTTAACTCTTACCTAAAAAACAAGCACACACATATAATACTAAAACAAAATTATACATATATACTTGACAATATTACATAATTATATAAATGAAATGAAAATAGAATACAATATATATCAAATTAAAACTAAACTAAATAACTATTAAAAATATTATATATCTATATATATATATATATATATATATAATAAATGAAATTAAATATAATATATTATACATATTAATGATTATAATATTTCAAATATTCATTGAAATATTTTTATTTGCTAAAAAAATTTAAATTATTGTTTTATACCTTCATGAAAACTTAAATCATAAAAATTAAACTTATAAAGCTCTTTCTTCAAAAATCTTTTTCATATAAGTGAGGAAAAATAATATTATTCATCATATAAGTGAAGAAAAAGATATCACAAATTTGTAGGTTAATAAATATTTCTCAAAAGTGTAAATTAAGTTCAACAAATCTACTATTAAAAATAAATAAATTATAAAAATCAATTTTAAATATGTCATAAAAGATTGATTTGATTTTTTAAAATAACACTTACATAGACTTACATATTTCTTAAACCAATGAAAAAAAATAGAGCATTATCATTTTCCTATTTATCTTATGAAATCTTCGATGAGTACCTCGAATATTATTCACATTCTCTTGTAACTCATTTATATTGAAGACCATAGATTCTTCTAACTCATTTATATTATACAATCATCTATTAAAGGGCACAGAGAGATAATGAACACTTCATTTATATATTTATAACCACGCTAAAGTGGATTCCAAAGCTGAGCTCTGCAGTAATCTCTTGTGTATTAGAATGAATAAAGGTGAAAAAAGATAAACCACTGAAAAAAGTAATAACAAAATATTTGAAAGCACAAAATTATATAATGCGCCCGATAGCAGCCATTCACCATACATAACCATGCTATGTTTCCGGAAGCCGCATCTAAGATGTGACCTGTGCCGTTTGTTTTGCGATCACTCCATCCATCTTTCGGAGTAGGCGAAATGTCGTAGTTAATGAAATAAATGTACGTTGCATCTATGTTTGAGTTTATGCAGTATTATCGCGCTTCTCACACTGACTCAGTGGTGGGTTCCCATTTGAATTTCAATTTTATTGCATTGTTGTGTTGAATTTCAAATTTGCCGTCGCGTTGGAATTCAAATATTCATTTAGTACAAGTGGAATTTTACGGTAAACAATAAATCGTAAGTTATACAATATTAAATGTCCTAAGGCAGTATATGCTCATAATTAGATTTAAATCAGTTTAAATCTAAGAGTAACCCTTTACAGCATTTTAATATCCTATAAACCATAAGTAACCCTATACAGCATTTTAATATCCTATAGCTTATGCTTTATGGCTTTGGAGGAAGACAACTCAGCCCTCAAGCCATAGCCGTTGAAGTAACCTTTATGGCTTTGTATCAACTCAGCCCTTTATGGCTTTCTATCAACCATGGCTATCAATTGAAGTAACCGTTGGAGTAAAAAAAACATGGACTGCAGGGATGATCTGTTTCTATCAACCATGCCCTCAAGCCATAGCCGTTGAAGTAACCGTTGCAGGAAAAAAGCCCATGATTCGGGGGATGGTTGGAGAGGAGGTAGGAGCCTCAAATATGTATATCAATGGACGGTTCTAGAAGCGCCAGAGATATATATGTATATCTCGAGTCCTATCATTTTTCACCATTTCGTCCTCAACTATCTATGTTCTCTATGTTCTCTGTGTCTTTTTAGTCTGAGACGGTGAGAGACTTTCAAACGAGAGCAATTTTATTTTCATCAAAGGGAAAAGTACCGACATGATCAAGAATCAGAAGACCTCAAAGCATGGCAGTACTTCTTACAAAGTGGCAGTCGGTTTGTTCGCAGCTGCAGTGATTTTTATTTTCTTAGCGGAAGGCTAAACCCGACAGAACTTTCAAGTGGAGCTATGAACAGCATGTTCGAAGTGATGGCGAGGAAATACTCGTACAAAGAAATCAATATCGTATTGGGCCTGGCTTACATTATTCATCTGGATTTCAAGCCTCAGAACATTCTTCTGGACGAGAATTTCGTGGCGAAGGTCTCCGACTAGATAGCGGCGTCATTATGATTTTGATCAGAGTATTGAAGATCGGTTTTCTGTTCATACTAGACATTCGATGAGGGCGGTAGTGCCTCTGCAAGACAAGGGCCGGATGCCTCTGCAAGAGAATTTTCAGTTTGACACAGGGAAGAGAATGAACCGGAAATCAAGATTACCGTCCCGTGGCAGTAATTTGGGGGTGATGTATATTCATCTATTATATCTCTATTATCAGCAAGACAGACGTGAGATGACTGAAATTTGTAATGAATTTTCTTTATCTTATACTTTTGTTTGAATTCATCGAAGATATTGATATTAGTCCCATAGCCCACAGTTAAATCTTTAAAGCGAAGGGCATCCTGTAGATCTTATGATTCTCTTTCTATTGTATGAGGATTTCTGAACCCCAAACAGTTTTCTGGCTCATGCAGATCAATGATCATCTTTCTTCAGCATGGTAATCGCATGGAATTCCATTTAATCTCATCGCTCTGTATTCCGTTGGCTTGTTTTTTTTTAATTGTAAATTACTGGGTAGCGAAAAGGTCGCTAATATTGCTGAAAAATAAATGAATGATACAGGTCATTTGAGGGCGCTTCTAATGTTAGGTGAAGAAATGAAATCAAATCCCAATTCCGATTCCAGTTCCAGGTATGGTCCTATTATCTAGTGCGTCAGCAATTTTTATTGAATGTAAAGCTCTGCCTCCTCCTGAATATTTTAAACGACTTTTATGTGTCCACCCCTTTAAAACCCCATTACAAATTAGGTACCGGACGGTTGGTCTGTGAAAGGTAACGCAAACAATAATGGGTACATAATCAATGGAGAAAGAATCCTTCGGTTGTAAGGATTTCAACACCAGTACGGTTTTGGGGGATGGGATCACGAGTATATTATTCCTGTGTATTATGCTGCCTGTCGTATTACCTGATTTAATATTTTCACTTGAGCACTGTATTGCACGGTAAACTCAGGTTTGCGGTTAGATGAATAGCTATTGAAGTTCCTGCTTTTACGTGTGCAACACATTTAATTTATTTCAGATAAAAAATTTTATATCTTAGTTTTTATTAATAGTTTTTAATTTATTTTGTTTTTGAATTATTTCTTTATCAATATGATTTAGTTTAATTTATTTTTTAAAATGATTTTCAAATTGAAATATTTAATATATTATTTAATTTTATTATACTTTATCAATGGTATATTTTTTTAATTAAAATAACTTGAATGTATAAAGAAAAATTGTTTAAATTTATATAATATAAAGTGATAATATATATGATAAAATTAAATTGTACTATAAAAGTTAAGATTCCTTTTGAATATATATTTTAGTAGTCAAATTAGGCTAGGCTAGGTTAAGCTAGGTTAGGGTAGGTTGGGTTCGGTTAGGGTAGGTTATCTTATCTTAGGCTAGGGAAGGTTAGGTTATGTTATGCTAGGATAGGCTAGCCTAGGTTATGTTAAGTAGGTTAGGTTAGGCTATGATAGGCTAGCGTAGGCTATGCTAAGCTAGGTTATGTTAAGTAGGTTAGGTTAGGCTAGGATAGGTTAGGCTAGGTTAGGCTAGGCTAGGTTATGCTAGGTTAGGTTAGGTTAGGCTAGTCTAGGCTAGGTTAGATTAAGCTAGGTTAGGTTAGGTTAGGTTAGGTTAGGTTAGTAGGATAAGCTAGCCTCGGTTATGCTAGGCTAGGGTAGGCAAGTCTAGGTTAGGTTAGGTTAGGCTAGGCTAGGCTAGGCTAGGCGAGGATAGGATAAGATAGGATATGCTAGGTTATGTTAGGCTAGGATAGGTTTTGTTAGGCTAGGCTAGGGTAGGCTAGGGTAGGCTAGGCTAGGTTAGATTACATTAGGATAGGTTAGGTTAGGTTAGGCTAGGGTAGGGTAGGATAGGATAGGATAGGGTACGATAGGTTAGGCTAGGCTAGGCTAGGCTAGGTTAGGCTAGGGTATGGTAGGGTAGGTTATGTTAAGCTAGGCTAGGCTAGGTTAGGTTAGATTAAGATAGGCTAGGCTAGGGTATAGTAGGCCATGATAGGAAAGGCTAGGCTAGGGTAAGCTAGGGTAGGCTAGGATAGGTGAGGCTAGGCTAGGTTAGGCTAGAGTATGCTAGGTTATACTATATTATTGAAGTTAAGGTTAGACTATATTATTGTAGATTAGGCTAGGCTAGGCCACGATAGGTTAGGTTAGGCTAGGTTAGGTTAGTATAGGCTAGCTTAGGATAGGTTTGGCTAGGTTACACTAGGCTAGGATTTAGGCTAGGTTAGGCTAGGTTAGGCTAGGCTATAATAGGCTAGGATATGCTATGATAGTCCACGCTAGGATAGGATAGGCTAGGATAGGGTAGGGTAGGGTAGGGTAGCGTAGGGTAGGTTTGGCTAGAGTAGGCTAGGTTAGACTAGGTCAGGTAGGCTAGGCTATAGTAGGCTACGTTAGACTAGGTCAAGGTAAGCTAGGCTAGGTTTGGTTAGGTTACAGTAGGCTAGGATAGGCTAGTGTAGGGTAGGGTAGGTTGTGTTAGGTCAGGTTAAGCTATGTTAAGCTAGGCAAGGGTAAGCTAGGCTAGATTAGGTTAGTATAGGCTAGGCTAGGGTACGGTAGGGTAAGGTAGGGTAAGATAGGGTAGGTTAGGTTAGATTAGGTTAGGTTATGTTAGGTTAGGATTGGCTAGGCTTGGCTATGCTAGGCTAGGTTAGGTTAGGCTAGGCTAGGCTAGGCTAGGCGAAGCTAGGCTAGGCTAGGAAAATGTAGGTTAGGTTAGGAGAGTCTAGGCTAGGATAGGATGGGATCGACTAGAGTAAGTTAGGTTAGACTAGGATATTGTACGCTAGGTTAGATAGGTGAGGCTAGGCGAGTCAAGTGTAGGTTAGTCAAGTATAGGCTAGCTTAGGCTAGTCTAAAGTAGGCTAGGCTAAGATAGGCTAGAATAAGTTAGGCTAGGCTAGGATTGGCTATAGCAAGCGATGTTAGACTAGGTTATTGCCGGCTAGGTTAAACTAGGCAAGAGTAGGCAATGCTAGGCTAGGTTAGTCTAGGTTAAGTAAGCTAAGTAGGCTAATTAGGCTAGGTTAGGCTAGGCTAAGTAGGCTAATTAGGCTATGTGGCTAGGCTAAGTAGACTAAGTAGGTAACCTTAGGCTAGGTAAGGTTAGGTTAGGTTAGGCTATGTAGGCTATGTTAGTCTATGTAGGTTAGGATAACCTAGGATAGGGTAGGCTAGGCTGGGTTAGGCTAGGTTTAGCGAGGGTACACTAGGCTGGGTTAGGCTAGGTTTAGTGAGGGTACACTAGGCTAGCCTAGGCTAGGTTACATTAGGTCAGGTTATGCTATACTAGGTAGGCTAGGCAAGGCTAGGCTAGTCTCGGTAAGGTTGGGCTAGGTTAGGTTAAGGTAGTCGACATCGAGGTAGGTTAAGTTAGGCTAGTTTAGGTTAGGCTAGGTTAGTAGGATATGCTAGGCTGCGTAAGGTTCGGTTAGGCTAGGTTAGGTTAGGCTAGGTTAGGCTACGCTAGGCTAGGATGGATTAGGTTAGGGTAGTTTAGGTTAGGGTAGGGTAGGGTAGGGTAGGGTAGGTTAGGTTAGGCTAGTCTAAACTAGGCTATGTTAGGCTAGGATAGGATAGCCTAGGATATTCTAGGCTAGGATAGTCGAGGCTAGGGTAGGTTAGTCTACGGTAGGTTAGGCTAGGTTAGGCTAGGCTAGGTTAGGCTAGCCTACGTTGGGCTAGGTTAGGCTAGGCTAGGTTGGGGTAGTGTAGGCTAGGCTAGGCTAGGCTAGGCTATGCTATGCTATGCTACGATACATTGGGGTAGGCTAGGCCGGGGGTAGGTTAAGTTATGCTAGTTTAGGTTAGGTTAGGTTAGTAGTATAGGCTAGGCTGCATAAGTTTGGGTTAGGCTAGGTTAGGCTAGGCTACGCTAGGCTAGGCGAGTTTAGGCTAGGATATTTTAGGTTAGGGTAGGGCACGGTAGGTTCGGTTAGGTTAGGTTAGGCTAGTCTAGACTAGGGTAGGGTAGGCTAGGATATTCTAGGCTAGGATAGTCGAGGCTAGGGTAGGTTAGTCTACGGTAGGTTAGGCTAGGTTAGGCTAGACTAGGTTAGGCAAGGCTAGGTTGGGGTAGTGTAGGCTAGGCTAGGCTAGGCTATGCTATGCTATGCTAGGATACATTGGGGTAGGCTAGGATAGGTTAAGTTAGGTTAGACTAGGTTAGGTTAGGCAAGGTTAGGTTAGGCTAGGTAAGGTTAGGCTAGCTAAGGTTACGTTAACAAACGTTATGATAGGCTAGTTTAGGCTAGTTTAGGCTAGGCTAGGTTAGGCTAGGTTAGGTTATGCTAGGATAGGTTGGGTTAGGCTAGGTTAGCTTATGCTAGGCTAGTTATCCTAGGTTGGGCTAAGCTAGGCTACTCAAGGCAAGGCGAGGTTTCACAAGGCAACGCGAGGTTACCCAAGGCAACACTAGGTTAAGTTTGGGTAGGTTAGGCTAGGCTAGGCAAGGACATGTTACGCAAGGACATGTTAGGCTAGGATAGGTTATGCTAGGTTAGGCTAGGTTAGGTTAGGATAGGTTAGGCTAGGTGAGGTTAGGCTAGGATAGGTATGGTTAGGCTAGGAAAGGCTATGTTAGGTTAGTCTAGGGTAGGCTAGGTAAGGCTAGGCTAGGTAAGGCTAGGATAGGTTAGGCTATGCTAGGATAGGTAAGGCTAGGATATGTTAGGCTAGGTAATGCTAGGTTAGGTTAGGCTAGGAAAGGTTATGTTAGGTTAGTCTAGCGTAGGCTAGGAAAGGTTATGTTAGGTTAGTCTAGCGTAGGCTAGGAAAGGTTATGTTAGGTTAGTCTAGGGTAGGCCTTGTAAGACTAGGCTAGGTAAGGGTAGGATAGGTTAGGCTAGGCTAAGATACGTTAGGCTAGGTTAGGCTAGGTAATGCTAGGTTAGGTTAGGCTAGGGAAGGTTAGGTTAGGTTTGGTTAAGCTATGTTAGGCAATGATAGATTAGGCTAGGCTAGGTTAAGTTATGCTTGGTTAAGATAGGTTAGTCTAGGCTAGGCAAGGTAAGTCTAGGATAAGAAAGGTTAGTCTAGGCTACGCTAGGCTAGGCTAGGTTATGCTATGCTAGGTTAGGCTAGGTTAGTCTAGCGTAGGTTAGGCTAGGGTATATACACTATGTTGGAGTAAGATAGGTTTGGGTAGGCTAGGCTGGGCTAGGTTTTGATCGGCTAGGATGGCCTAGGTTTGGATAAGCTAGGCTAGGATAGACTAGGCTAGGATAGGATAGGGTAGGCTAGGCCAGGGTAGGCTAGGGTAGGCTAGGCTATGATAGGATAGGTTAGGCTAGGTTAGGTTAGGCTCGATGCTTCTCATTCAATTGTCAACTCAGTGCATGTCTTATTATTTCAAGACTGTGAGCATAGTATATGCAAGTGATATCAAAGAACCCCTACTCTATATTACCATAAAGAGGACTATCTAATTCTCGAAGCTCAATCAATTCAAATGGAAATGGAATTGTAAAATTATGTTTAACTATTCTGTCTAAGTAAGTGCAGAAAAGAGCAACCTATGATTGAACAACACACAAATGAATTGAACAACAGTCCTACGGAATTGAACAACGGCTTCAATAAATTGAATAGTAATTTCTTATCTAATTTTGCAATGGAATTCTCCTTTTAAATTAAATAGATGACATCTCTCTGAATCAATTAACAACTAGATGCCTTACATTACTGATGGAAAGATCCAGCTCTTAGCTATTTACATAATTGAACAACAGTCATGCTAAAACAAATGAAACGAGTATAAAAGCATTAGGAAATGATGAAAGCATCCAAAAACTATGAAAGCATTCATTGTAAACAAGGAAACATGAATAATGAACTATTATAATGAAAGAGAAAGTTGTAGTATATTATGTTCACAATTCAACCAATTAAATGATATCTCATAAAATGTGTTTGATGACTGAAACGTAAATTTTGTAATTGAACGTATAGCATAGAGATTAGCACAGAAAATCCCAGGGCTGGGCCTAAACCACTAGAAGTCTACCGCTACGAAAAACTCAGAAATTGACTATAAAAATGCCAAGACCTTTATTAAGCTGAAATTTAATACATTGATATAATAGGACAATCCTGTCCTGATACATCTATTACAGAATAAAGTCTCTATTTTGATCTATCTATATTGTTCATTTTTGGCCTTTTCAAGGCGATTACAACAGTGGTAACGGTCTTTTCCATACGAGATTTTGCTGCTTGTGGATGTTGTTTGAGTTCTTCAGACATGGAGGTGCCTTTCCCTCTTCTGCCTGTCCATGGTAGTCATCATGGTTTCGTTAGTCTCTATCTGTCAGCTGTCTTCTGGTCATCATTGATTCAACTAGTTATTTCCCCGTAAATAAAGATATAACAAGTCAATTTCCCGTTGTAAAACATCCCTTTTACTGTTAGTTCAATTTGTTCTGATTTTACATTAATCTTCCTTTCCTTTACTGTTAAGATGAGGAAAAATTCTTAAAGGTGGATAAAAAATTTTGGTAAAGGAAGGGTGAAAATGTACCAAAAGAGAGGAAAGCCTGGAACTGAATATCTTCTATTAAGGGGCTGGGATTACTGTCCCTGTCCTCCTCTAAGAAGAAGTTGTGCATGTATAGTTCACACAAGAGGTATTGGACCTGCTCATTTTGATCATTGCAACAATGGAAAAATTCCTCTATGGTTTTAAAAGTCATCGGCTTCCCTGCCCCGACGGCCTTGATCTTTAGTAACAGCTACCATTCTACTAGAAATAGGGCATAGTTGGTGGCTAGTGCCCTACATGTTAGCACATCATAGTACAGAGAGAAAACCATAGTGGCTTGCTTCTTAGCTTGTCCCACCTGATCTTGTGCTTTCTTTACCTTCGCTTTTTCTTCTCTGAGTTGAGAAAATGTCTCATGCTCTGTTGCAGAAAGGTCTGTGAATTTCTTTAATAGTGCCTAATACTTTTGTGTGGGCACTACTTCCTTTCTGCATTGTGTTAACTCATGTTGTGTTCGAATTAATTCATTATGCAATTTTTTATTGGCAGCCTTTTCTACCAGAAGAGCGTAGGCAGGGGCTTCCACCGTTTGGGTTCCCTTTTCTTCTCTAAATTCCAGCCTAGTTTGCACAAAGGCTTCAATAGTGTCCACTAGGTCTGTCTGTACCTCAATCTCAGCAGTAGTTTCTAAGTCAGTCTGTACCTCAACCTCAACAGTGTCTATCAAATTGGTGACAAGATTTGTTTGGGTTTCTGTGGTAACTAATTCTTTCTTAGGCTTTCGAGCCTTGATTACTTCCTTCAGTTGTTTCCTCAAATGTTTTATCATTTTCCTTAACCTTTTGCAAGTTCTTGTCATTTTCTTCAACTTATTTTTAGCAAAATTCTCTTCTGGCCTGGTTTTGGTAGGGGATGGAGGAGCAGCAACCTTGTTTTCAGGAATGGTGGTGCCAGTTTCAAGGTTTTCTGTGATGATATTTTCTACTTGTACTCCAGAGCTTAATTTTGCATTAATTTTCCATGCTTGCATTTTTTTCTAAGGGGATGGTTTCTCCTGACTGATTTTCAGATTCGGCTACACCTTCTACCTGCTCTTCCCTATTCACCCCATCACTCTTGGGAGCAGACAAGCCCCTAAAACCTTGTGATTCATCTTGGTGAGGTAATATCTAACTACGGTTGATTTTCAAATTTGGCTACACCTTCTACCTGCTCTTCCCTATTCACCCCATCACTCTTGGGAGCAGACAAGCCCCTAAAACCTTGTGATTCATCTTGGTGAGGTAATATCTAAATCATTTACGCGCAGCTTCTCGCGTGGCGCATTGGACAAATGTGCCCTCCTCGCTCCTGTCCTATTCAGATGGGCTTCTAGTTTCACAGGATGCCCTCATTTTCTCTAGAAATCGATCCATATCTTCCTCGTAGTCTTATAATGATATTTTTTGAGGGCTTCAAGGTGGTGAATGGGATGGCCCTGCCTCCTCTGGTGTTTCCAAGTTTTCTTTTTGTAATTGCAGTCTTTTGGACCTTCTTCGCTTGCTTGGTTTTGTTTTCGAAGAATGGGTCTTTTTAATTCTTGTTCCTCTAGGTATGTTCATTTTAGGGAGCTCAATTTTGGTCTCGACAGGGTTTTCCTCATGTGCATGCACGACATGGTTAACAAAGTTTTCCTAGGATGTCTGTTGTTTGCCTAATTCATGTACGAATTAACTCGATTAAACCATGGTGGTCGATGGTCAAGCAGTTTTTATTTTTTCTATTCGAACAACAGGTTACGTACAAAATTTCAATATTCTAGGAAGATTAACCGAAATATTTTTTTTAATAACAATCAATAATTTGAGTTGGACAAGGTTTTATCATCGTCTTGGCGTTCACGATGTGATGAATATTTAGATGAATGCTACCAATTCCTGCCACGATTGTTGTAGAGAGGTAGGTTTAATCCCCTTTCGTTTATGTTCTAATGGTTCTCCTGGATCCTGGTACACTGTGATTGCCTGTCATAGAAGAAGGTGCTTTTCGGTCAATATTTCTCCCTTTTCTGGCATTCCAGAAACTTCAGCAATGATATCCTATGTGACCGGTATAATCCTTCCATTGAGTCTGGTATGTCCCTCCTGTAGGTTATTCAGGAATTCAATTGCTATCTCTGTGTCAAACCCTTGCAATTTGAGTAAGTATGGCAGCGACCCAGCTTGTTGGAGAATGGTGTGAGTTGCGTCTGAGATTGGTAAGGTCCCAGCTTCCGTCCCAGGTTCCTCCTGCGGTCGTACGCGCCTATTACCCCTCCTTCTTTCTATGTTTCTTCTCACCTTATCATTAGAATAAATACCTGCTGTACAAGAAGTTATAATCACTACGATAAATGAAGTTCTTCATATCGTGACTGCAATGATCTTTGTCTTATTGATCCAACAAAATTAGGTAATTAACATGCTTAATATCAAGGATATTTAAGCACCCTCTTCAAATAAGCGGTATCCATGTCTAAGTACAAGAGATATTTAATCAATCATGAATGCATATGTAGAACAATGGGCATTTAATCACATCATATCGATAATGGCGTTCTATTCGAGCTCAAGAAAAAGACCCGATTGTGTTGTGTGTAGCTATATAGTCGTTAAAGACATTCACCCAAGATTGAATGTTATCGTTACCAGATGAGACCTCCTATCCTTCAAGAAGTTAAGAAGGTCATTACCCTGGTGTGTGAAGTAAAAAAAATAATGGCAATACAATTAATGCTCCTTATTCCTAAATATTTATGTCAAAGGGAAATACTACTCGAGAGTGTAGAAATATATACCATTATAAGACTATGTATCATGTAATAACATGTTTAAATAGGATATGTCTTAGCCATCCATTGCATAGATGTACCATGTCAGCTTCCGGAGTAGAGATTTCCATTAAATTTTCAAAGGATCATCATATTAGTAATATTGCTAATTTTCTCCTCTTCAGGTGCCAATTCCCACTCAAAAATGTGTTTTACAGCTGGGGTGTTGGAGAAGGAGAGGTTTTTGTGAGGAGAGATCATCAGAAAAAAAAAAAAAAAAAGAATCATGCTTAAAGAGGGAAAAAAATCAGTTGTTCTATATGATTAAACAGCAAAGTAAAACACAAAAAAACATGATTGTTCAATCCGATTGAACAACAATTGTTCAATTGGATTAAACAACAGTCGTTCAAATATTTTAACAGCAGCCGTAAAAATGCAAAACACGGTTGTTCAGTCTGATTGAATAGCAAGTGTTCAATTGGATTGAACAACAATTGTTCAAATATTTGAACACCAATGAATAAAAAAAAAAAAACACGGTTGTTAAATTCGATTGAACAGTAGTTGTTCAATGGGATTGAACATCAGCCGTCCAAAGATTTGAACTGCAAAGAAAAAACACAAAAACACAGTTTTTCAACCTGATTGAACAACAACTGTTCAATGGGACTTAACAACAGTCATTCAAAGATTTGAACAGCAAAGAAAAAAATCGCAAAAACACGGCTGTTCAATCCGATTGAACAACAACTGTTCAATGGGATTGAAAAGTAGTCATTATAATATTTGAACCAAAAAAAAAAAAAAAAAACAAGGGGTGATGAACGAAAATGACACCATTGTGAATATGAAGAATGTACAACAGAATAATAAAAAAATTGCAGGGAAATTATATACAATATTTACAAAAGGAAACAATAGGCTCTTATGTATTTAAAGTTGTGGGGTTATCACCCCCTTATGCTAGAACTTGGATAATAGGATCGTTGCGTACCTGATGGCAGAAAGTATCCTTTGTAAGAGGTTTGTGATAGAGGCACAGTCTGTGCCCGTTGAATCGAAATGTAGAACTGGACCCATCTATGGTGGTTAAGGTGAGGGTACCATTGTTGTGTACTTCTTGAACTTCGTATGGATTGAGCCACCTTGTTTGCAACTTCCCTAGAAAATATTGAATGTGAAGTCATAGAGAAGTGCCCAATCTCTTTTTTGGAATGTCTTCTTTTTGATGAGGTTTTCATGCTACTTAGCTTGTTGTTGTTGTATGATTTATGTGCATTGCAGAGCGAGTAGTCGTATTTCATCTAGCTCATTTATTTGCTGGAGTCTTTTAATCTAAGCCTCCATCAAGTCCAACCCTACCTCCTATGTTGTCCTTAAGGTATTTATCTCAAATTCAATAGGAAAAATGGGCTCTCTTCCAAAGACCAGATGATACAGAGAATATCCTATGGTGTTTCGACAAATTGCGCGGTAAGCCCACAAGGCCTCTGGTAGTCTAGTGGCCCAGTCCCGACGATGTGCTGATACTGTTTTAGTAAGAATTTCCTCAAGGAATTTGTTGGTACTTTCGACCTGCGTATTTTCCTGTAGGTGGTAAGGAGATGTGACTCTAGGGATGATATGGTGATTCTTTAGGGTGGCTGTAATTTTATTACCCACAAACTGTGCCCCTCCATCGGTTATCACTTCTCGTAGTAAACCATATCTCACAAATAGCTCAAAAAGGAATTTAATTACAGATTATTTCGTGGCTCTTGATAAGGCCACTTTTTTTACCCACTTTGTTACGTAATCTATGGCAGCTAGTATGCATATTTTATGGTTCGGTGGTGGGTTGAATGGTCCAACAAAATCCAGTGCCCATTGTTCAAACGGTTCTACTACCAATTGTGGTTGAAGTGGCATTTCATCTCTTGTCACCACCATAAACTCTTGAATTTATCAATGATTTAAAACTCTCATCTCTTCATATTCTCAAATATATAAATAAAAAATCCCTTTAACCTACAATATTTTTTTATCCCGTGAAATAATCACCAAATAAGTTGTAATGACCTATTGTGTCTTCTCTTTTCCAACTTTTAACAACATAAACTTATAGTTCTCAAGTATCATAATAAGATATATTCTCTTTAAAACGTTGACTATATATACATATATTCATTATCTTCCATATTGCACTCCCCTTAGAATTGTTGAAAATCAAAAAGTTACGATGAATCTTCTACCATTACAAGCATGAAGTAAATTACCTTTAAAATATTCATACAAACATTAAATTATGAATAATTATTGACTAATATATAGGTTATTGCTGAGGAAAAACAAAGAGGAAGCTAATTTTTGTTAAAGTTGAAAGATAAGTTCTTTAGCAAAAAAGAAAAGAGCAAGAAAACATAAGGTTGGAAGCACTATATAAACCTAGAGAAATGGTTGAGGCCAAAAGAAAAGAAGAGGTGCAAGTAAATATAGCTATGGAAGAATATCTACCAAAGAGGTCAATCCTAGAGTGAAGGTAGAAATTTTAATGAAGAGTAGAATCTGAAAAGAAAGCCAATTTTTATGCAGAAGATAAGAAGAAAATAATGCAAGAGATTGAATCCAAGAAGAAACAAGAAACAAGGAATAAATGCGAGGAAAACGTTGAAACTAACATCAAGATATTTGAAGTGGAGAAATATAAGCAATAGGAACTAGCTAAAAGAGAACTTGAAGATAATGTTGAAGAGTAGAGGAGAATAGGAGAAAAATCGGGATGAAAAAAACTTTATGAGACAAGAAAAAAATGAAAATAATTGGCACAAAACACCAATTCCAATGAGTTCAATATGTACGAACAACATTCTTCATAAATGAAATAATTCATCACTACTCAAACCTTAGCTAATAAATTGGGGTGTGAGCATGGTTGTAGGTAGTGATGATTTTAATCCAAAACTAGTTGACAAAGTTATAAATTTGCAGTTATTTATATTTGATAAGTAGATAAGTATATGAAGCAAAGTAATAAGGTAGAGGCACAAATTTATGAGAATTTCCTTGGAATTATGAAATAATTCTCAGTACTGAGACCATGGTGATGAATTTTTATTTTTATTTTTTTTAATTGCTAGTTTACTCTATCAAAAGCTGGTGTCCATAATACTATTGACATTGGGAAGAATATAAAGTATTATGAGAGAAAAATCATTGTGCTAAAACATTAGCTCACTAGTATCAATCTAGCAAATGTCAAACTTGTGATTTTATCAATTTTGTTTTCAGGGTGCGAATGAAATTAAACACTAAACAAAAATAATTTTATGATATAGTACAACAACTACAAGTCCAAGACGACAATAGTGTTGATGTCATGACCCATATCCAAGCATGGGAACTTGTCTATCAACTAACTTTGTTACATTTTGAAAAAGTTAAATATTGGTAGTCCTCCCTAGAAAAAAATCTCCCATGAAGCCTCTATTTTCACTTCCAATAAAGACAACATTTACCTAAACTCTTAAGCTCTTTCTCTTTAACATATTTTTGAAAACTCTCATTACTCATCAATATTTATCAATATTTATAAAACCAATACCAAAAACTAAAATATATTTATTTCTATTAACAATTTTTATATATTTTGATTTTTCTTATATTTATATTTATTTCTATATTACCTATTTTTATATTTTTTTTTTCTTATATTTATATTTATTTCCATTTTTCTAATAATTTTTTATAATTATTTTGTTACAATTTTATAAATAATTATTCTTATACAACTATACATTGCAATGCATTAAATAACATGTCACTCAACATCCATACCTATCCATACCTATCCATACCTATCGACTAAGAAATGACAAATGACCATTTTAATAATATATTTTTATAATTTGTAACATCATTTTTAAAATAATATTAATTTAAATAAATATATATATACATGATATTATTGGCGGTAACTTGAACGATCATAAAAAAACGGTATTTTTTAATACACTATTGAGATTAAAATTGTTACTTTATTATATTATTTACTTTCTAGATTGTTATTTATCAATATATTATTTAGTTGAAATGATCATTTCAACTAATTTCATGTCAAATTAAAATAAAGTTTAATTGATTAGATCATAAGAGTTCGGAGATAGTCACAGCCGTCACCTGGCTGGTCATTGCATTGTTCGGCAACAATGCAATCGGGCCTTTAATGACATGCTTCACATGACTGAAATGGAAACACTGTACAAAATATGATACATAGCGGCATTTGTTCCTTTGGTTACATTGATGAGGTTTCTGAATTTGATTCTGATGCCATTGCGATGTTGTATTCATAACTCCTGGTTTTGCTTCCAAACTAACAAAATTGAGGAAGCTATGCAGAATACGAATGGATGTTTGGTTGTATTTTCTGAGTTAGCTTATCAACTCCATAATACTCCAGAGACTGTCACATTATGCCCACGAATATGGGCCTCCTCCCCCTTCTACACTCGACTTTGTTGCATCTGAACCCCGCCGCAGATCTCTTTTACAGAAGACAAATGGTATAAGAAAATCGCATATTATCTCATAGATAAATTTGTCCGTGAGATAAAATCCCAATATAGGAATTGTTTTGATGCTTCGTTATGAACTATCGTTCATTTTCTAAGGTTTCTTTCAATTTTCATGACAGACATTAGAGTCGATTACCTTTATTTAATGAATGAATGGATGAAAATAAGTAGCCAACTATGAGGGCTGAGCTTTGGTTCAACGGGAGTGGCCAGTGCCATCTGTGATTTTGGAAACCGATTCTCCATGATGCCTGGCAAAGAATTACGTTGACATGCCCAATACAACATGATAGCTAGTCCATGGCTGAGGAAATCAAAGAGAAAAGGTCGCATTATTGGCAGTAGTTTGTGCAGGACCAAGCTTGAAGTTTTTCTTATTAATGGCTTCTTATTAATGGCAACTACATATAGAATAATTTCATTCTTTGCATGGTGAAAGAATAATAATAAATATCAATCAGGATTTCGTGTATTTATGTTATTTATTCTCTCTACGGCATGACCCTAAAATTATATGTACTCTGGTTTTTAGAAAACCTACCACTACTATTGGTAATGCATCTCAAACAATCTAATGATATAATTTTGTGCTTTTAAATAAAAATCTTATATTTTGTTTGTGATTAATTTTTTCCGTAGGTTTTTTTTTAATTTTGTACCTTTATTTGTGCTTTCACATAAAAAAAAATCTTATATTTTGTTTATGATTATTTTTTACTTTGCAGCTTTAGTCATTCAAATGCACAAGGGATTATTGTTGAGATCTTTGGAATCCACTTTCCCATGGTTCTAAATATGAAAATAAAGTGCTCATTATCTATGCATTCGTTATTGAATATAAATGAGTTACACGAAACTACTATCTTGAATATAAATGAGTTACAAGAGAATGTGAATAGTATTCGAAGTATTGATGGATGATCTCATGGGATAAATAGGAAAATGATAACGCATTTTCTCTTTCTTTCTTTTTTTTCTTTCTACTTTTTTTATCCTTTAAGAAATATAAATATGTATATATATATGTTATTTTAAAAAATCAAATTTATATTTTTTAACATATTCAATATTGATTTTTATAATTTTCTTGTAATAGTAGATTTAGGTGTAACTTAACTCATGAAATCTTTTTCATTTATATGGCTAATACTTTCATTTTTTCCTCATTATATAAAAAAGATTTTTGAGAGAAAAATTTTATGGTTAACAAAGTGGGAAAGTTTAATTTTGTAGTTTAATTTTCAATTTAATAATTTTTTTAAAAATCAATTTAGAATCTTTTTAATGAAGGGAAATAAATATTTGATCTAGATATAATCCTTGATATTTATATAATATATTATTTAATATTATTTATTATAACTATATAATATTATTAGAAATATTTTTAATAATCATTTGGTTTAGTTTATATATATATATATATATATATATATATATATATAATATTTCGTTTTGTTTTTATTTATATAATTATATGATATTATCATTTATATATGCATAATTTTCTTATGGTGTTATTTTGAGTATTTATAGAAGTATTTCTTTTAAGCTTGGCAAGATTACATCTTTAACATGTCCAATATATCATTATGATCTAGCAGCGGAATTGAACGAGTGACTTACATGTTAGTGTACTCTAGCACTGTGTGGTCCCTCTCTTGATGCGAAGTTCTCCATCTCGTGTACAGGTCATTTTAGTTTAAAACAGGAGGATCATATTACTCCTTGGTTTACTTATTTGGGGGGCCCTCTAAATAAGTCACCCCCAAGATGTGGGCCCTCTAAATAAGTCACTCCCCAAGCATCCAATTCCTCTCCCTTTTGTCGAGCCTCCTTACGCATCCTTTAGGGAATCAACAAAAGCTACCCAATTGTATCAAGGAGTACCTTAACAAAGCATCCGATCATTGTATATCCACGACCCTGGGGATCTTTATCGAAGCATTTTTAATATAAATATGTGTATATATTTATAAAACTTTTGGTAAGAGTTAGAAAGTCAAGATTTTATATTGGCAATATGTTGTATAATTTCATGTATACAAACAATTTATATTAATCCAAAATTTTATATTAGTAATATCTTTTCTAATTTTACAAAATCTAATTTTTATATTGTTAAAGCATTTTCAATACATGAATGATGAAATTTTTAGATTAAATTTTGTATAATTGTAGTGGAAAATCATACAAGTCTAAGATTTTTGTCGCAAAATTACACACACACACACACAAAACCTTGAAATTATTAATGTAAGCATTGGAGACATATTTATTGATAGAAACATAGAAGAAATAATCTGGAAGGCCTAATCTTTATGGTTAGTTTAAGAAGTTTTCCATGCCAAAGCCATATTTTCTAAGAAGGTCACGAGGTCAAATTCACATGGGGGTTTGAGTTTAGGTTTATATGTTTTTTTCTAGTAGAACTTATCCTAGGAACCATTACCAAAATTTGGGTAAGTGCCTAGAGAGATTTTCCAAGGGAATTTTCCATTAAAAAAAATAGTGCCCAAAGGTTTCACTAGATTGATAGATGCTATTGTGCTAAGTCTAGAAAGGTATTAGCATTAAATGTCATAGTGTAATATAGGGTTACAAGCCTCCCATACATTTATGGTTGATTTACCCTCAATATAAAAAATTCCAAGGAGAATTGGCATGGTACCAATACATTAGTTCTTTTATTAAGTGCGTGAGCATGGGGTGACATTATTTCATTTTCTAATGTTTCTTTCAATTTTCATGACAGACATTATAGTCGATTGCCTTTATTTAATGAATGAATGGATGAAAATAAGTAGCCAACTATGAGGGCTGAGCTTTGGTTCAACGAGAGTGGCCAGTACCATCTGCAATTTTGGAAACCTATTCTCCATGATGCTTGGCAAAGAATTACGTTGACATGCGCAATACAACATGATAGCTAGTCCATGGATGACGAGATAAAAGAGAAAAGGTCGCATTATTTGAAGTAGTTTGTGTGGGACGAAGCTTGAAGTTTTTCTTATTCATGGCAACTACATATAGAATAATTTCATTCCTTGCATGGTGAAAGAATAATAATAAATATCAATCAGGATTTCATGTATTTATGTTATTTATTCTTTCTACGGCATGACCATAAAATTATATGTACTCTAGTTTGTAGAAAACCTACCACTAGTATTGGTAATGAATCTCCAACAATCTAATGATATAATTTTGTGCTTTCAAATAAAAATATTATATTTTTTTTGTGATTACTTTTTTCCGTAGGTTTTTTTTTAATTTTGTACCTTTATTTGTGCTTTCACATAAAAAAATATCTTATATTTTGTTTGTGATTATTTTTTACTTTGCAGCTTTAGTCATTCAAATGCACAAGGAATTACAGCTAAGATCTTTGGAATCCACTTTCCCATGGTTATAAATATGAAAATAAAGTGCTCATTATCTATGCGTTCGTTATCCAATATAAATGAGTTACACAAAACTACTATCTTGAATATAAATGAGTTACAAGAGGATGTGAATAGTATTCTAAGTATTGATTGATGATCTCACGGGACAAATAGGAAAATGATAACCTTTCGACTTTTTTTATCCTTTAAGAAATATAAATATGTATATATATGTTATTTTAAAAAATCAAATTTATATTTTTTAACATATTCAATATTGATTTTGATAATTTTTTTGTAATAGTAGATTTAGGTGTAACTTAACTCATGAAATATTTTTCATTTATATGGCTAATAATTTCATTTTTTCCTCATTATATAAAAAATATTTTTGAGAGAAAAGTTTTATGGTTAACAAAGTGGAAAGTTTAATTTTGTAGTTTAATTTTCAATTTAATAATATTTTTAAAAATCAATTTAGAATATTTTTAATGAAGGGAAATAAATATTTGATCTAGATATAATCCCATATATTTATATAATATATTATTTAATATTATTTATTATAATTATATAATATTATTAGAAATATTTTTAATAATCATTTGGTTTAGTTTATATATATAATATTTCATTTTGTTTTTATTTATATAATTATATGTTATTATCATTTATATATGCATAATTTTCTTATGGTGTTATTTTGAGTATTTATAGAAGTATTTCTTTTAAGCTTGGAAATATTACATCTTCAACATGTCCAATATATCATTCTGATCTAGTGGGTGAATTGAAGAGTGACTTAGATCTTAGTGTACTCTAGCACTGTGTGGTCCCTCTCTTGATGCGAAGTTCTCCATCTCGTGTACAGGTCATTTTAGGGGTGACTTATTTAGAGGGCCCCCCTAATAAGTAAACCAAGGAGTAATATGATCCTCCTGTTTTAAACTAAAATGACCTGTACACGAGATGGAGAACTTCGCATCAAGAGAGGGACCACACAGTGCTAGAGTACACTAACATGTAAGTCACTCGTTCAATTCCGCTGCTAGATCAGCATGATATATTTTACATGTTGAAATGTAATCTTGCCAAGCTTAAAAGAAATACTTCTATAAATACTCAAAATAACACCATAAGAAAATTATGCATATATAAATGATAATATCATATAATTATATAAATAAAAACAAAACGAAATATTATATATATATATATATATATATATATATATATATATATATAAACTAAATCTTATATATATATATAAACAATTTATATTGCAAAATTACACACACACACACACAGAAAACCTTGACATTATTAATGTAATCATTTGAAATATATTTATTGATAGAAACATAGAAGAAATAATCTGGAAGGCCTAAACTTTATGGTTAGTTGAAGAATTTTTCCATGCCAAAGCCATATTTGCTAAGAAGGTCATGAGGTAAAATTCACATGGGGCTTTGAGGTTAGGTTTATATGTTTTTTTCTAGTAGAACTTATCCTAGGAACCATTCCCAAAATGTGGGTAAGTGCCTAGAGGGATTTTCCAAGGGAATTTTCCATTAAAAAAAAATAGTGCCCAAAGGTTTCACTATATTTATAGATGCTATTGTGCTAAGTCTAGAAAGGTATTAGCATTAAATATCATAGTGTAATATAGGGTTACAAGCCTCCCATACATTTATGGTTGATTTACCCTCAATATAAAAAATTCCAAGGAGAATCGGCATGGTACCAATACATTAGTTCTTTTATTAAGTGTGTGAGCATGGGAAAAAATTATTTGCTTAGAATATATACATATTTTTCCAAGTGAAAACTCATGGGATCCATCCCTCTTCCCTAGAGTATTTGGATGGAGGGTAATGAATTAACTAGTTACAATAATGACTAGTAACATTAAATAAGTTTACCAAATTTGAACCCTTTTCTTCTGGCCTCCTTATTAGAAACATGACTTGAGTTTATGGTTCAATTGATTAATCTAGAATTTGGGGTTCTTAAAACACACACACAACAACATCTAATCCCACCCTCATACAATTATCCAAGAATAGGATAACTAGTACATTGTTAGCTCTAAATGGCCCATGAAGGGAAAACATGCCATAAAGTGGGATATGAACATAAGTGTTTTCATGTGCACACACACAAAAAAGAAACTCATCCCACCCTTAATAAATTAAGTGAGAATGAGATAATTGGTAGATTCTCACCCTTAAGAAATTAAGGGAGAATGATATGATATAACTAGTACATTATTAGATTTAATCAGCCAATGAAGGGAAACATGTCATAAGGTAGGATATGAACATAGGTGTATACAGGTGCAAAAAAACACAAGCAACATCTTATTCCAACCTCAAGCACTTAGGTGAGAATGATAACTTAAGAGAGAATGAGATGAGATAATTGGTACATTGATAGATTCAATCAATCAATGAAGGGAAAACATGTCATCAAGTAGGATTTGAGCATAGGTTTATGTAGGTGTACACACACGCAAAAGAAACATCTCATCCCACCCTCAAACATTTATATGAGAATGATATTATTGGTAACTTGCTAGCTTTAATTGGTTCACAAATAGAAAACATGTCATAAAGTGGGATTTGAACTTGTGTGGGGAGGATAACAATTTCACCTCTTAACCATCCAAGCTAGATCCAATTGACTCTCTCTCTCTCTCTCTCTCTCTCTCTCTCTCTCTCTGTACACACAAACTACAATGGAAGAATTGTGACCTCCCCATTAGCAACATGCCATTGGGATATGGTCCTTTCCCTTGGAATATGTTTCCCTCTTATTTGAGTGTGCCCAGCTGATTGTTGAGCATGTGGAAGTTGTTGGGAATTGGTAGGAGAATACAAGGTAATATATCAGCTAGTAGTGGAGCCCTATGTATGAGTTAAAAGGCCACTAGACTACCAGGGGCCTTGCGTGCTTACCGCGCAATGTGGCGAAACACCATAGGATATTCTCTGTATCATCTGGTCTTTGGAAGAGAGCCTATTTTTCCTATTGAATTCGAGATAAAGACCTTAAGGACAACATAGGAGGTAGGGTTGGACTTGATGGAGGCTTATATTAAAAGAATCCAACAAATAAATAAGCTAGATGAAATACGACTACTGGGTCTGCAACGCACAGAAATCATACAACAACAACGAGCTAAGTAGCATGACAACCTCATCAAAAATAAGACATTCCAAAAAGGAGATTGGGCACTTCACTATGACTCCAGATTCAATATTTTCTAAGGAAGTTGCAAACAAGGTGGCTCAGTCCATACGAAGTTCAAGAAGTACACAACAATGGTACCCTCACCTTGACCGCCATAGATGGGCCCGGTTCTACATTTCGGGTCAACGGGCACAGAGTGTGCCTCTATCACAAACCTCTTACAAAGGAGACTTTCTGCCATCAGGTACGCAATGATCCTATTATCCAAGTTCTAGCATAAAGGGGTGATAACCCCACAACTTTAAATACATAAGAGCCTGTTGTTTCCTTTTGTAAATATTGTATATAATTTCCCTGCAATTTTTTTATTATTCTGTTGTACATTCTTCATATTCACAATGGTGTCATTTTTGTTCATCACCCCTTGTTTTTTTTTTTTTTTTTGTTCAAATATTATAATGACTACTTTTCAATCCCATTGAACAGTTGTTGTTCAATCGGATTGAACAACCGTGTTTTTGCAATTTTTTTGTTTGCTGTTCAAATCTTTGAACGACTGCTGTTAAGTCCCATTGAACAGTTGTTGTTCAATCAGGTTGAAAAACTGTGTTTTTGTGTTTTTTCTTTGCAGTTCAAATCTTTGAACGGCTGATGTTCAATCCCATTGAAAAAATACTGTTCAATCGGATTTAACAAATGTGTTTTTGTGTTTTTATTCATTGGTGTTCAAATATTTGAACAATTGTTGTTCAATCCAATTGAACACTTGCTATTCAATCAGACTGAACAACCGTGTTTTGCATTTTTACGGCTGCTGTTAAAATATTTGAACGACTGTTGGTAAAATCTTTGAACGACTGTTGTTTAATCCAATTGAACAACTGTTGTTCAATCGGATTGAACAATCATGTTTTTTTGTGTTTTACTTTGCTGTTTAATCATATAGAACAACTGATTTTTTCCCTCTTTAAGCATGATTCTTCTTTTTTTTTTCTTCTGATGATCTCTCCTCACAAAAAAATCTCCTTCTCCTACACCCCAACTGTAAAACACATTTTTGAGTGGGAATTGACACCTGAAGAGGAGAAAATTAGCAACATTACTAATATGATGATCCTTTGAAAATTTAATGGAAATCTCTACTCCGGAAGCTGACATTTTACATCTATGCAATGGATGGCTAAGACATATCCTATTTAAACATGTTATTACACGATACATAGTCTTATAATGGTATATATTTCTACACTCTCGAGTAGTATTTCCCTTTGACATAAATATTTAGGAATAAGGAGCATTAATTGTATTGGCATTATTTTTTTTACTTCACACACCAGGGTAATGACCTTCTTAACTGCTTGAAGGATAGGAGGTCTCATCACGAGCCGGCCTGATCACTCTGTTACAATCCCAGTGAATGGTACTGTGACTATCTAGCTACCACACCAGCACAATGGTCTTTTCTTGAGCTCCAAGGCCACGGACATCGTTATCGTGTACAGACTGTGATTACTGATTGCTGACATTTTCCCACATATGAATTCATGATTGATTAAATATATCTTGTACTTAAGGACATGGATGCCCTTATTTCGAGAGAGGGGCTGTAAATATCCATCAATATTAAGCATGTTAATTCCCTGCAAAAACTTTTTTGGATACGCTGATAAGACCAAAAGATCATTGCAATTACGATATGAAGTTACCTACATTAATGACAGAAGGTGGAAATTTATTTTTCTCTTGTATGAAGTGTTTATTCTAACCGATAGGGCCGAAAGGAAACATAGAAAGAAGGAGAAATTAGCTTAATAGAACGCATCAACCATGGGAGGGAACTCTCTCCGGAATGAACCTACGACCTTCCCAATCTCAGACGCAACTCACACCATTCTCCAACAAGCTGGTTCACTGCCATACTTACTCAAATTGCAAGGGTTTGACACAGAGATAGCAATTGAATTCCTGAATAACCTACAGGAGGGACATACCAGACTCAATGGAAGGATTATACCGGTCACATAGGATATCATTGCTGAAGTTTCTGGAATGCCACAAAAGGGAGAAATATTGACCGAAAAGCACCTTCTTCTATGAGAGGCAATCACAGTGTACCAGGATCCAGGAGAACCATTGGAACAGAAACGAAAGGGGATTAAACCTACCTCTCTACAACAATCGTGGCATGAATTGGTAGCATTCATCTAAATAGTCATCACATGCGATAGACGCCAAGACGTGGTAAAACCTTGTCAACTCAAATTGTTAGTTGTTCTTAAAAAAAATATTTTAGTTAATATGCCTTCTTGCTTAAATTTTGTACATGACACTATTGTTCGAATGAGAAAGGCTAAAAACCCCCAAGCAGCCATCAGCCACCATGGTTTAATCAAGTTAATTATCATGCATGAATTAGGCAAACAACAGACATCCTAGGACAACTTTGTTAACCATGTCATGCATGCACATGAGGAAATCCCTGTCGGGACCGAAACTGAGCTCCCTAAAATTAACATACCTTGAGGAACAAGAATGAAAAAGACCCATGCTTCGAAAACAAAACCAAGTAAGTGAACACGGTCCAAAAGACTGAAATTACAACAAGAAACCTTGGAAACGCCAGAGGAGGCAGGGCCATCCCATTCACCACCTTGAAGCCCTCAAAACATACCATTATAAGACTATCAGAAAGATATGGATCGATTTATAGAGAAAATGAGGCCATCCTGTGAAACTAGAAGCCCATCTAAATAGCTAAGGAGCGAGAGGAACTGTTAAACCAATCTGCCACCGCTAGAAGCTCTGGCCGTAGTTAGATATTACCTCACCAAGATGAATCACAAGGTTTTAGGGGCTTGTCTGCTCCCAAGAGTGATGGGGTGAATAGGGAAGAGCAGGTAGAAGGTGTAGCCGAATCTGAAAATCAGTCAGGAGAAACCATCCCCTTAGAAAAAAATGCAAGCATGGAAAATTAATGCAAAATTAAGCTCTGGAGTACAAGTAGAAAATATCATCACAGAAAACCTTGAAACTGGCACCACCATTCCTGAAAACAAGGTTGTTGCTCCTCCATCCCATGCCAAAACCAGGCCAGAAGAGAATTTTGATAAAAATAAGTTGAAGAAAATGACAAGAACTTGCAAAAGGTTAAGGAAAATGATAAAACATTTGAGGAAACAACTGAAGGAAGTAATCAAGGCTCGAAAGCCTAAGAAAGAATTAGTTACCACAGAAACCCAAACAAAGCTTGTCACCAATTTGATAGACACTGCTGAGGTTGAGGTACAGACTGACTTAGAAACTACTACTGAGATTGAGGTATAGACAGACCTAGTGGACACTATTGAAGCCTTTTTGCAAACTAGGCTGGAATTTAGAGAAGAAAAGGGAACCCAAACGGTGGAAGCCCCTGCCTACGCTCTTCTGGTAGAAAAGGCTGCCAATAAAAAATTGCATAATGAATTAATTCGAACACAACATGAGTTAACACAATGCAGAAAGGAAGTAGTGCCCACACAAGAGTATTAGGCACTATTAAAGAAATTCACAGACCTTTCTGCAACAGAGCATGAGACATTTTCTCAACTCAGAGAAGAAAAAGTGAAGGTAAAGAAAGCACAAGATCAGGTGGGACAAGCTAAGAAGCAAGCCACTATGGTTTGCTCTCTGTACTATGATGTGCTAACATGTAGGGCACTAGCCACCAACTATGCCCTATTTGTAGTAGAACGGTAGCTGTTACTGAAGATCAAGGCCGTCGGGGCAGGGAAGCTGATGACTTTTAAAACCATAGAGGAATTTTTCCATTGTTGCAATGATCAAAATGAGCAGGTCCAATACCTCTTGTGTGAACTATACATGCAAAAATTCTTCTTAGAGGAGGACAGGGACAATAATCCCAGCCCCTTTATAGAAGATATTCAGTTCCAGGCTTTCCTCTCTTTTGGTACATTTTCACCCTTCCTTTACTAAAATTTTTATCCACCTTTAAGAATTTTACCTCATCTTAACAGTAAAGGAAAGGAAGATTAATGTAAAATCAGGAAAAATTGAACTAACAGTAAAAGGGATGTTTTACAACGGGAAATTGACTTGTTATATCTTTATTTACGGGGAAATAACTAGTTGAATCAATGATGACCAGAAGACAACTGACAGATAGAGACTAACGGAACCATGATGACTACCATGGACAGGCGGAAGAGGGAAAGGCACCTCCATGTCTGAAGAACTCAAACAACATCCACAAGCAGCAAAATCTCGTATGGAAAAGACCGTTACCACTGTTGTAATCGCCTTGAAAAGGCCAAAAATGAACAATATAGATAGATCAAAATAGAGACTTTATTCTGTAATAGATGTATCAGGACATGATTGTCCTATTATATCAATGTATTAACTTTCAGCTTAATAAAGGTCTTGGCATTTTTATAGTCAATTTCTGAGTTTTCCGTAGCGGTAGACTTCTGGTGGTTTAGGCCCAGCCCTGCGATTTTCTGTGCTAATCTCTATGCTATACATTCAATTACAAAATTTACGTTTCAGTCATCAAACACATTTTATGAGATATCATTTAATTGGTTGAATTGTGAACATAATATAATACAACTTTCTCTTTCATTATAATAGTTCATTATTCATGTTTCCTTGTTTACAATGAATGCTTTCATAGTTTTTAGATGCTTTCATCATTTCCCAATGCTTTTATACTCGTTTCATTTGTTTTAGCATGACTGTTGTTCAATTATGTAAATAGCTAAGAGCTAGATCTTTCCATCAGTAATGTAAGGCATCTAGTTGTTAATTGATTCAGAGAGATGTCATCTATTTAATTTAAAAAGAGAATTCCATTGCAAAATTAGATAAGAAATTACTATTCAATTTATTGAAGTTGTTGTTCAATTCCGTAGGACTGTTGTTCAATTCATTTGTGTGTTGTTCAATCATAGGTTGCTCTTTTCTGCACTTACTTAGAAAGAATAGTTAAACATAATTTTACAATTCCATTTCCATTTGAATTGATTGAGCTTCGAGAATTAGATAGTCCTCTTTATGGTAATATAGAGTAGGGGTTCTTTGATATCACTTGCATATACTATGCTCACAGTCTTGAAATAATAAGACATGCCCTAAGTTGACAATTGAATGAGAAGCATCGAGCCTAACCTAACCTAGCCTAACCTATCCTATCATAGCCTAGCCTACCCTAGCCTACCCTGGCCTAGCCTACCCTATCCTATCCTAGCCTAGTCTATCCTAGCCTAGCTTATCCAAACCTAGGCCATCCTAGCCGATCCAAACCTAGCCCAACCTAGCCTACCCAAACCTATCTTACTCCAACATAGTGTATATACCCTAGCCTAACCTACGCTAGACTAACCTAGCCTAACCTAGCATAGCATAACCTAGCCTAGCCTAGCGTAGCCTAGACTAACATTTCTTATCCTAGACTTACCTTGCCTAACCTAGACTAACCTATCTTAACCAAGCATAACTTAACCTAGCCTAGCCTAATCTATCATTGCCTAACATAGCTTAACCAAACCTAACCTAACCTTCCCTAGCCTAACCTAACCTAGCATTACCTAGCCTAACCTAGCCTAACGTATCTTAGCCTAGCCTAACCTATCCTACCCTTACCTAGCCTAGTCTTACAAGGCCTACCCTAGACTAACCTAACATAACCTTTCCTAGCCTACGCTAGACTAACCTAACATAACCTTTCCTAGCCTACGCTAGACTAACCTAACATAACCTTTCCTAGCCTAACCTAACCTAGCATTACCTAGCCTAACATATCCTAGCCTTACCTATCCTAGCATAGCCTAACCTATCCTAGCCTTACCTAGCCTAGCCTTACCTAGCCTACCCTAGACTAACCTAACATAGCCTTTCCTAGCCTAACCATACCTATCCTAGCCTAACCTCACCTAGCCTAACCTATCCTAACCTAACCTAGCCTAACCTAGCATAACCTATCCTAGCCTAACATGTCCTTGCGTAACATGTCCTTGCCTAGCCTAGCCTAACCTACCCAAACTTAACCTAGCATTGCCTTGGGTAACCTCGCGTTGCCTTGTGAAACCTCGCCTTGCCTTGAGTAGCCTAGCTTAGCCCAACCTAGGATAATCTAGCCTAGCATAAGCTAACCTAGCCTAACCCAACCTATCCTAGCATAACCTAACCTAGCCTAACCTAGCCTAGCCTAAACTAGCCTAAACTAGCCTATCATAACGTTTGTTAACGTAACCTTAGCTAGCCGAACCTTACCTAGCCTAACCTAACCTTGCCTAACCTAACCTAGTCTAACCTAACTTAACCTATCCTAGCCTAACCCAATGTATCCTAGCATAGCATAGCATAACCTAGCCTAGCCTAGCCTACACTACCCCAACCTAGCCTTGCCTAACCTAGTCTAGCCTAACCTAGCCTAACCTACTGTAGACTAACCTACCCTAGCCTCGACTATCCTAGCCTACCCTACCCTAGTCTAGACTAGCCTAACCTAACCTAACCGAACCTACCGTGCCCTACCCTAACCTAAAATATCCTAGCCTAAACTGGCCTAGCCTAGCGTAGCCTAGCCTAACCTAGCCTAACCCAAACTTATGCAGCCTAGCCTATACTACTAACCTAACCTAACCTAAACTAGCATAACTTAACCTACCCCCGACCTAGCCTACCCCAATGTATCCTAGCATAGCATAGCATAGCCTAGCCTAGCCTAGCCTACACTACCCCAACCTAGCCTACACTACCCCAACCTAGCCTAGCCTAACCTAGCCCAACGTAGGCTAGCCTAACCTAGCCTAGCCTAACCTAGCCTAACCTACCGTAGACTAACCTGCCCTAGCCTCGACTATCCTAGCCTAGAATATCCTAGGCTATCCTATCCTAGCCTAACATAGCCTAGTCTAGACTAGCCTAACCTAACCTAACCTACCCTACCCTACCCTACCCTAACCTAAACTACCCTAACCTAATCCATCCTAGCCTAACCTAGCCTAACCTAACCTAGCCTAACCGAACCTTACGCAGCCTAGCATATCCTACTAACCTAGCCTAACCTAAACTAGCCTAACTTAACCTACCTCGATGTCGACTAGCTTAACCTAACCTAGCCCAACCTTACCGAGACTAGCCTAGCCTTGCCTAGCCTACCTAGTATAGCATAACCTGACCTAATGTAACCTAGCCTAGGCTAGCCTAGTGTACCCTCCCTAAACCTAGCCTAACCCAGCCTAGTGTACCCTCGCTAAACCTAGCCTAACCCAGCCTAGCCTACCCTATCCTAGGTTATCCTAACCTACATAGACTAACATAGCCTACATAGCCTAACCTAACCTAACCTTACCTAGCCTAAGGTTACCTACTTAGCCTACTTAGCCTAGCCACATAGCCTAATTAGCCTACTTAGCCTAGCCTAACCTAGCCTAATTAGCCTACTTAACTTACTTAACCTAGACTAACCTAGCCTAGCATTGCCTACTCTTGCCTAGTTTAACCTAGCCGGCAATAACCTAGTCTAACATAGCTTGCTATAGCCAATCCTAGCCTAGCCTAACTTATTCTAGCCTATCTTAGCATAGCCTACTTTAGACTAGCCTAAGCTAGCCTATACTTGACTAACATACACTTGACTCGCCTAGCCTCACCTATCTAACCTAGCGTACAATATCCTAGTCTAACCTAACTTACTCTAGTCGATCCTAGCCTATCCTAGCCTAGACTCTCCTAACCTAACCTACATTTTCCTAGCCTAGCCTAACCTAACCTAGCCTAGCATAGCCAAGCCTAGCCAATCCTAACCTAACATAACCTAACCTAATCTAACCTAACCTACCCTATCTTACCCTACCTTACCCTACCGTACCCTAGCCTAGCCTAGACTAACCCAATCTAGCCTAGCTTACCCTTGCCTAGCTTAACATAGCTTAACCTAACCTAACCCAACCTACCCTACCCTACACTAGCCTATCCTAGCCTACTATAACCTAACCAAACCTAGCCTAGCTTACCTTGACCTAGTCTAACGTAGCCTACTATAGCCTAGCCTACCTGACCTAGTCTAACCTAGCCTACTCTAGCCAAACCTACCCTACCCTACCCTACCCTACCCTATCCTAGCCTATCCTATCCTAGCATGGACTATCATAGCATATCCTAGCCTATTATAGCCTAGCCTAACCTAGCCTAACCTAGCCTAAATCCTAGCCTAGTGTAACCTAGCCAAACCTATCCTAAGCTAGCCTATACTAACCTAACCTAGCCTAACCTAACCTATCGTGGCCTAGCCTAGCCTAATCTACAATAATATAGTCTAACCTTAACTTCAATAATATAGTATAACCTAGCATACTCTAGCCTATCCTAACCTAGTCTCACCTATCCTAGACTACCCTAGCTTACCCTAGCCTAGCCTTTCCTATCATGGCCTACTGTACCCTAGCCTAGCCTATCTTAATCTAACCTAACCTAGCCTAGCCTAGCTTAACATAACCTACCCTACCATACCCTAGCCTAACAGAGCCTAGCCTAGCCTAACCTATCGTACCCTATCCTATCCTATCCTACCCTACCCTAGCCTAACCTAACCTAACCTATCCTAATGTAATCTAACCTAGCCTAGCCTACCCTAGCCAACCCTACCCTACCCTAACCTAGCCTAGCCTAGCCTAACATAACCTAGCATATCCTATCCTATCCTATCCTCGCCTAGCCTAGCCTAACCTAACCTAGACTTGCCTAGCCTAGCCTAGCATAACCTAGGCTAGCTTATCCTACTAACCTAACCTAACCTAACCTAACCTAACCTAGCTTAATCTAACCTAGCCTAGACTAGCCTAACCTAACCTAACCTAGCATAGCCTAGCCTAGCCTAACCTAGCCTAACCTATCCTAGCCTAACCTAACCTACTTAACATAACCTAGCTTAGCATAGCCTACTCTAGCCTATTGTAGCCTAACCTAACCTACTTAACATAACCTAGGCTAGCCTATCCTAGCATAACATAACCTAACCTTCCCTAGCCTAAGATAAGATAACCTACCCTAACTGAACCCAACCTACCCTAACATAGCTTAACCTAGCCTAGCCTAGTTTGACTACTAAAATATATATTCAAAAGGAATCTTAACTTTTATAGTACAATTTAATTTTATCATATATATTATCACTTTATATTATATAAATTTAAACAATTTTTCTTTATACATTCAAGTTATTTTAATTAAAAATATATACCATTGATAAAGTATAATAAAATTAAATAATATATTAAATATTTCAATTTGAAAATCATTTTAAAAAATAAATTAAACTAAATCATATTGATAAAGAAATAATTCAAAAACAAAATAAATTAAAAACTATTAATAAAAACTAAGATATAAATTTTTTTATCTGAAATAAATTAAATCTGTTGCACACATAAAAGCAGGAACTTCAATAGCTATTCATCTAACCGCAAACCTGAGTTTACCGTGCAATACAGTGCTCAAGTGAAAATATTAAATCAGGTAATATGACAGGCAGCATAATACACAGGAATAATATACTCGTGATCCCATCCCCCAAAACTGTACTGGTGTTGAAATCCTTACAACCGAAGGATTCTTTCTCCATTGATTATGTACCCATTATTGTTTGCGTTACCTTTCACGGACCAACCGTCCGGTACCTAATTTGTAATGGGGTTTTAAAGGGGTGGACACATAAAAGTCATTTAAAATATTCAGGAGGCGGCAGAGATTTACATTCAATAAAAATTGCTGACGCACTAGATAATAGGACAATACCTGGAACCGGAATCGGAATTGGGATTTAATTTCATTTCTTCAGCTAACATTAGAAGCGCCCTCAAATGACCTGTATCATTCATTTATTTTTCAGCAATATTAGCGACCTTTTCGCTACCCAGTAATTTACAATTAAAAAAAAACAAGCCAACGGAATACAGAGCGATGAGATTAAATGGAATTCCATGCAATTACCATGCTGAAGAAAGATGATCATTGATCTGCATGAGCCCGAAAACTGTTTGGGGTTCAGAAATCCTCATACAATAGAAAGAGAATCATAAGATCTACAGGATGCCCTTCACTTTAAAGATTTAACTGTGGGCTATGGGACTAATATCAATATCTTCGATGAATTCAAACAAAAGTATAAGATAAATAAAATTCATTACAAATTTCAGTCATCTCACGTCTATCTTGCTGATAATAGAGATATAATAGATGAATATACATCACCCCCAAATTACTGCCATGGGACGGTAATCTTGAATTCCGGTTCATTCTCTTCCCTATGTCAAACTGAAAATTCTCTTGCAGAGGCATCCGGCCCTTGTCTTGTAGAGGCACTACCGCCCTCATCGAATGTCTAGTATGAACAGAAAACCGATCTTCAATACTCTGATCAAAATCATAATGACACCGCTATCTAGTCGGAGACCTTCGCCACGAAATTCTCGTCTAGAAGAATGTTCTGAGGCTTGACATCCAGATGAATAATGTAAGCCAGGCCCAATACGATATTGATTTCTTTGTACGAGTATTTCCTCGCCATCACTTCGAACATGTTGTTCATAGCTCCACTTGAAAGTTCTGTCGGGTTTCGTCTTCCGCTAAGAAAATAAAAATCACTGCAGCTGCGAACAAACCGACTGCCACTTTGTAAGAAGTACTGCCATGCTTTGAGGTCTTCTGATTCTTGATCATGTCAGTACTTTTCCCTTTGATGAAAATAAAATTTCTCTCGTTTGAAAGTCTCTCACCCTCTCAGACTGAAAAGACACAGAGAACATAGAGAACATAGATAGTTGAGGACGAAATGGTGAAAAATGATAGGACTCGAGATATACATATATATCTCTGGCGCTTCTAGAACCGTCCATTGATATACATATTTGAGGCTCCTACCTCCTCTCCAACCATCCCCGAATCATGGGCTTTTTTCCTGCAACGGTTACTTCAACGGCTATGGCTTGAGGGCATGGTTGATAGAAACAGATCATCCCTGCTGTCCATGTTTTTTTTACTCCAACGGTTACTTCAATTGACAGCCATGGTTGATAGAAAGCCATAAAGGGCTGAGTTGATACAAATCCATAAAGGTTACTTCAACGGCTATGGCTTGAGGGCTGAGTTCTCTTCCTCCAAAGCCATAAAGCATAAGCTATAGGATATTAAAATGCTGTATAGGGTTACTTATGGTTTATAGGATATTAAAATGCTGTATAGGGTTACTCTTAGATTTAAACTGATTTAAATCTAATTATGAGCATATACTACCTTAGGACATTTAATATTGTATAACTTACTATTTATTGTTTACCGTAAAATTCCACTTGTGCTAAATGAATATTTGAATTCCAACGCGACGGCAAATTTGAAATTCAACACGGCAATGCAATAAAATTGAAATTCAAATGGGAACCCACCACTGAGTCATTGTGAGAAGCGCGAGAATACTGCATAAACTCAAACATAGATGCAACGTACATTTATTTCATTAACTACGACATTTCGCCTACTCGGAAAGATGGATGGAGTGATCGCAAAACAAACGGCACAGGTCACATCTTAGATGCGGCTTCCGGAAACATAGCGTGGTTATGTATGGTGAATGGCTGCTATCGGGCGCATTAAATCTCAATCAGGATTTCGTGTGTTTATTTTATCTATTCTGTCAACCCCACAACCCTAAAATTGTATGTAGTCATGTTTATGGAAGACCCAACACTACTATTGCTAATGCATCTCCAACGATCTAATGATATAATTTTGTGCTTTCAAATATTTTGTTTAATTCATCTCCAACGATCTAATGATATAATTTTGTGCTTTCAAATATTTTGTTTGTGATTACTTTTTTCAGTGGTTTTTTTTTTTCACCTTTATTCATTCTAATACACAAGAGATTACTACAGAGCTCAGCTTTGGAATCCACTTTAGCGTGGTTATAAATATATAAATGAAGTGTTCATTATCTTTCCGTGCCCTTTAATAGATGATTGTATAATATAAATGAGTTAGAAGAATCTATGGTCTTCAATATAAATGAGTTACAAGAGAATGTGAATAATATTCGAGGTACTCATCCAAGATTTCATAAGATAAATAGGAAAATGATAATGCTCTATTTTTTTTTCATTGGTTTAAGAAATATGTAAGTCTATGTAAGTGTTATTTTAAAAAATCAAATCAATCTTTTATGACATATTTAAAATTGATTTTTATAACTTATTTATTTTTAATAGTAGATTTGTTGAACTTAATTTACAGTTTTGAGAAATATTTATTAACCTACAAATTTGTGATATCTTTTTCTTCACTTATATGATGAATAATATTATTTTTCCTCACTTATATGAAAAAGATTTTTGAAGAAAGAGCTTTATAAGTTTAATTTTTATGATTTAAGCTTTCATGAAGGTATAAAACTCTAATTTAAATTTTTTTAGCAAATAAAAATATTTCAATGAATATTTGAAATATTATAATCATTAATATGTATGATATATTATATTTAATTTCATTTATTATATATATATATATATATATATATATATATATATATATATAATATTTTTAATAGTTATTTAGTTTAGTTTTAATTTGATATATATTGTATTCTATTTTCATTTCATTTATATAATTATGTAATATTGTCAAGTATATATGTATAATTTTGTTTTAGTATTATATGTGTGTGCTTGTTTTTTAGGTAAGAGTTAAAAGTCAAGATTTCATAATAGAAGAATTAGTTAATGCATACTAGAACTTTATATTAATTCAATTTTTTTTATTAGTAATATTTTTTTTTATTTTACAAAATTTAAATTGTTATAATGGTAAAGTAATTTTAATACATGAATGATGAAAATTTTGGATAAAAATTGTACAATTGTAGTGGATAATCATACCAGTCTACTTTATTGTTGCAAAATTATATAGACATACATACATATACATATACATATACATATACATACATACATACATACACATACACATACACATACATATACATATACATATACATATACATATACATATACATATACATCTACATATACATATACATATACATATACATATATATATATATATATATATATATATATATATATATATATATATATAAACAAAGCCTTCAAATTATTACTATAAATGTTGGAGATATATTTATCCACAAAACATAGAAAAAATTATAAAATCAATCAATTATGATGATTATCTATTAATTTATTAATAAAAATAACTATAACTATGGATAATTAATAAATTAATCCATAATCATTTTCGCAGATTGATTTTATATTCACATAGTATTAACTAATGTTATTGTAACGAAATCAAATATTATATAATGAAACAAGTGTGAACAAAGATCAAACTTTATCCATAATTGATCAATAATCCTTAATCCCATTAAGTATATTTTAATTAATAAGTTGACTAATAATTGTAGACATAAAAATGGATACTATGGAGATGTCATATAACCCTCCTCAAAAACTCACACCACATAAATCTTCAAAATATCAAACTGATTAATAATTTTATATTTGGGTATTGCATTTAACATGTATCTCAAACACTTTTGTTTAAAAGTTTAATATGTAAATGCATATGTAGTTGCATTATGAGTTTAGTTTAGCACGAGTAAAAGATTATTTTTATAAATGAATGTACTTAACATGCATATTAAGCAATATAGATTAAAAGTTTATTATGTAAATGCATGATGAGTTTAGTTTAACACTAGTAAATACTTATTTTTATAAATGAATGTAATTACCTAAATTAACTGAACCTAATTATATAAATTAAATTTATTGAAAATATTGATAGACATTAATGTATAATAAATATACAAATATTTATTTCACATTGTTAAAATTTAAAAAACATATAAAATTTAATTAAATTATAATTTTATTTTAAATTATTATTATTAAAAAAAATTAGTATATAAATAAATAAAAGGTATGTAATAGGCTTCTTAATAATGCAGATTTGTCTTCTTTTTACCATTGAAATTCTTATCTTTTAAATAAGTTTTTTTACAATACTATAGGCTAATAACTTATCAATTCCAATAACTTATCAATTCCACATACCTAAATGTCCACAAATTTACTTAAATAGAAAATATATATTTTATTTATAATATTTTTTAATTAAGTTGAAAAGAAAAAAGAGAAAAATTACCTTTAAGATAAATCTCAACATTATTTTTTCACTATTGATAAAAATATTTTGTAAATATTTTGCAAATATTAAATCTTTGTCATCCATATATTAATTATTAATTAATTAAATTAAGTTTCTCAAATTTTTATTCAAAATGAACTGTAACACACAACTCCTTACAAACTACATTTTTATCCTATCTCTTTATGCAAATTAACCATTGTAAAAAAACACATAAATAATTGCTATAGCTGGAAGGAAATTATCAAAACGTTATGTTAGCACCCATCATAGTTTTCATGTCAAAATACATTGTAATAATTTATATTAGAAATACAGTAGTTCTTTTTGTTTAACAGTAATGACACACCATGCATTATTCAACATTCCATCTTGTTGATATCCAATGTAGCTAACTCATTTCATAAGCCAAGCTAAATGTATGGCCAGGTATGCCTCGATATGATCCACTATGGTAAACGTATTTTACTCGGGTTGGAGATGTTTCTAGAATACCTACCTGTAGTTTTCGGTGACCACCAACCCTATAGGTTGCACGTAGGGACATTTGGCACTTTTGAGTTGTCGATCTACCTAGGCCCGATCTGACGATTGTATTTGGCTATGATAGGGTTAGTGTAACCAACCCGGACCAATACCCCAGCTCATTCTTGGAGTTTTCTTCCCTTTTTTTCCCGGATGAAGCTCTACAACTATGGAGACCTTACTATGCACAGATATGGTCATCGATTACCCTTATCTCTAGTTAGTTTTCTGTCTACCCCTATTTGACTCTGAACCTAAATAATTTTTCACCCTTGGTTACTCGTTTGGAAGCTTACTGCCGATTCATATCTTTTGGTCTCGATGGGATTTCGAGGCACTGAGAGAGATAAGCACTGTGGCGTACTGTGCATTTGGACACACAAAACTCCCTCTAGTAAGTCTATTTTCTTTGCATAGAACTTTTCTTAGCTCGTAGGCATTCAAAGGTGAAATTGTATACCGTTCTTAAGTTTTTGTCTTTTTTTTATGTTTTGGTAGGTTATGGGACCACCCACTCGTAACGCCACTAGCCCTCCTCATCTTGGCCACGAATGTTCTAGATTTTTGGTTTAATTCCTTTTACCTCACTACTTGTAATGCATCTAAGGGTTAGGTTAAGAGGCATTCATAATGGATGTATTTGTTACAATGGAGTTAAATAATATTTCAATATTGCTTATTTGAAATCAATTTCGGCCAAGGGTATTTTTAGCTCTTCTGGTGACATACATTAGGCTGCCTTTTTTAATATGGTTTTTCTTTACCCTTGGAACTTCCAAGTCTTCACGATGTAATGCTATGATTTAAATGTGTAAAAATTTTGGGGTGATAATCCATTGTTTTTGGTTTCATATCGAATTGCAGTCCCTTGTCATTACCATTTTAGGTTGGCACTGTTGTCAGGGTTCCTGTCATCCTGCCAAAAAGAGCTATTTGTTAATTTACTGTTACATTAATATATGAAACTAGTATAATACCTTGAATTAATGCATGTACCTGTTGGGTTATTACTGTTGTAACTGTAATATTATTCATGAAATTTTGTAAATTGTTACACTCGATTTCTTACGCCATGAAGGTTTTGCTACACGCTAGTTTAGTTTAGTTGACTCATAGCTTAATGTTATTTCTGATAAATTTCATGGAATGTATATCATTTATTCATGGCTATTTTCTAAAGAAACATCCGATAGGGAGAACCTTGTACCCTCGGGCTTCCATCTGCCCATGTGGTGTACATAATTTTTCTAAGGTTTGGTATCATACTATTCTAGAATCCTCTTTGAACTTAAATAATGTCTGTTTATAGTTTGATTCATCGTGAACTATATTCTTAGATTAAAGGTTTTATTTTTGTTATACCATCGCTCCTTGGTGGCCAGTTAATGAGTTTTGTCTGCTGGTTTGGATTACCATATTATTTATCCGTTTTACAACAGTACATACTTTAAAATTTTCAACAGGGCACGAAACTATTACCATTCACAATAGAACTTACATATTAATGTTATAGAAAATTTTAAGTAACAGGAACACACATATAACTTATAACATTATATTTACCGCCCTTGATTTAGATCCAATGTCTGAGGAAATTATTTCTTAGGGAATTCACACCAAAAGTATGGCTTTTCATCCATGTTATGTAGCCCACTGCCCAAGTCGTTTATCAACTTACCTTTAAAAGCAAGAACGAAGGTGGTTTACTTGTTGCACCTATAACAAGCGCTAGGTTGGTTTATCAATTTCTCTTAGTAGTGGGCACCACAATGACTCAGTCTTATCTTTTAGTTCATTCACAAGGATTCACCAAAATTTTAGATGGGGTATTGCTTCGTTTCAAGAGTTGGAATCCACTGTCAAGATGGTTTGCCTATTTTATTTTCATATTTTCCAGGTGGTTTATTAGCTATACATCAAGCACCATAATGATTCAATCATCTACTAAGACCCCCACTCACCACACAAGCTTAAAAAACATAATACGATGGCCTCACGCAATTCACGGGGAATGCACCCAAAATTCATAAGGGCTTAACTCATACATAGGGCTCCACTGCTAGCTAATATATTACCTTGTATTCTCCTACGAATTCCCAACAACTTCCACATGCTCAACAATCAGCTGGGCACACTCAAATAAGAGGGAAACATATTCCAAGGGAAAGGACCATATCCCAATGGCATGTTGCTAATGGGGAGGTCACAATTCTTCCATTGTAGTGTGTGTGTACAGAGAGAGAGAGAGAGAGAGAGAGTCAATTGGATCTATCTTGGATGGTTAAGAGGTGAAATTGTTATCCTCCCCACACAAGTTCAAATCCCACTTTATGACATGTTTTCTATTTGTGAACCAATTAAAGCTAGCAAGGTACCAATAATATCATTCTCTTATAAATGTTTGAGGGTGGGATGAGATGTTTCTTTTGCGTGTGTGTACACCTACATAAACCTATGCTAAAATCCTACTTGATGACATGTTTTCCCTTCATTGATTGATTGAATATATCAATGTACCAATTATCTCATCTCATTCTCTCTTAAGTTATCATTATCACCTAAGTGCTTGAGGTTGGAATAAGATGTTTCTTGTGTTTTTGTACACCTGTATACACCTATGTTCATATCCTACCTTATGACATGTTTCCCTTCATTGGCTGATTAAATCTAATAATGTACTAGTTATATCATATCATTCTCCCTTAATTTCTTAAGGGTGAGAATCTACCAATTATCTCATTCTCACTTAAGTTATTAAGGGTGGGATGAGTTTCTTTTTTGTGTGTGTGCACATGAAAACACTTATGTTCATATCCCACTTTATGGCATGTTTTCCCTTCATGGGCCATTTAGAGCTAACAATGTACTAGTTATCCTATTCTTTCATAATTGTATGAGGGTGGGATTAGATGTTGTTGTGTGTGTGTTTTAAGAACCCCAAAGTCTAGATTAATCAATTGAACCATCAACTCAAGTCATGTTTCTAATAAGGAGGCCATAAGCAAAGGGTTCAAATTTGGTAAACTTATTTAATGTTACTAGTCATTATTGTAACTAGTTAATTCATTACCCTCCATCCAAATATTCTAGGGAAGAGGGATGGATCCCATGATTTTTCACTTGGAAAAATATGTATATATTCTAAGCAAATAATTTTTTCCCATGCTCACACACTTAATAAAAGAACTAATGTATTGGTACCATGCCGATTCTCCTTGGAATTTTTTATATTGAGGGTAAATCAACCATAAATGTATGGGAGGCTTCTAACCCTATATTACACTATGATATTTAATGCTAATACCTTTCTAGACTTAGCACAATAGCATCTATAAATCTAGTGAAACCTTTGGGCACTATTTTTTTTTAATGGAAAATTACCTTGGAAAATCCCTCTAGGCACTTACCCACATTTTGGGAATGGTTCCTAGGATAAGTTCTACTAGAGAAAAACATATAAACCTAACCTCAAATCCCCATGTGAATTTGACCTCATGACCTTCTTAGAAAATATGGCTTTGGCATGGAAAAATTCTTCAACTAACCATAAAGTTTAGGCCTTCCGGATTATTTCTTCTATGTTTCTATCAATAAATATATTTCAAATGCTTACATTAATAATGTCAAGGTTTTCTGTGTGTGTGTGTGTAATTTTGCAACAACAATCTTAGACTTATGATTTTCCACTACAATTATACAAACTTTAATCTAAAAATTTCATCATTCATGTATTGAAAATGCTTTAACAATATAAAAATTAGATTTTGTAAAATTAAAAAAGATATTACTAATATAAAATTTTGGATTAATATAATTTTTTTGTATACATGAAATTATACAACATATTACCAATATAAAATCTTGACTTTCTAACTCTTACCAAAAGTTTTATAAATATATACACAAATTTATATTAAAAATGCTTTGATAAAGATCCACAGGGTTGTGGATATACAATGATCGGATCCTTTGTGAAGGTACTCCTTGATACATTTGGGTAGCTTTTGTTGATTCCCTAAAAGATGCGTAAGGAGGCTCGACAAAAGGGAGAGGAATTGGAAGCTTGGGGAGTGACTTATTTAGAGGGCCCACATCTTGGGGGTGACTTATTTAGAGGGCCCACCAAATAAGTAAACCAAGGAGCAATACCATCCTCCTGTTTTAAACTAAAATGACCTGTACACGAGATGGAGAACTTCGCATCAAGAGAGGGACCACACAGTGCTAGAGTACACTAAGATCTAAGTCACTCTTCAATTCACCCACTAGATCAGAATGATATATTGGACATGTTGAAGATGTAATATTTCCAAGCTTAAAAGAAATACTTCTATAAATACTCAAAATAACACCATAAGAAAATTATGCATATATAAATGATAATAACATATAATTATATAAATAAAAACAAAATGAAATATTATATATATAAACTAAACCAAATGATTATTAAAAATATTTATAATAATATTATATAATTATAATAAATAATATTAAATAATATATTATATAAATATCAAGGATTATATCTAGATCAAATATTTATTTCCCTTCATTAAAAATATTCTAAATTGATTTTTAAAAATATTATTAAATTGAAAATTAAACTACAAAATTAAACTTTCCCACTTTGTTACCATAAAAATTTTCTCTCAAAAATATTTTTTATATAATGAGGAAAAAATGAAATTATTAGCCATATAAATGAAAAATATTTCATGAGTTAAGTTACACCTAAATCTACTATTACAAAAAAATTATCAAAATCAATATTGAGTATGTTAAAAAATATAAATTTGATTTTTTAAAATAACATATATATACATATTTATATTACTTAAAGGATAAAAAAAGTTGAAAGGTTATCATTTTCCTATTTGTCCCGTGAGATCATCAATCAATACTTAGAATACTATTCACATCCTCTTGTAACTCATTTATATTCAAGATAGTAGTTTCGTGTAACTCATTTATATTGGATAACGAACGCATAGATAATGAGCACTTTATTTTCATATTTATAACCATGGGAAAGTGGATTCCAAAGATCTCAGCTGTAATCCCTTGTGCATTTGAATGACTAAAGCTGCAAAGTAAAAAATAATCACAAACAAAATACAAGATATTTTTTTATGTGAAAGCACGAATAAAGGTACAAAATTAAAAAAAAAAACTACGGAAAAAAGTAATCACAAAAAAAATATAATATTTTTATTTGAAAGCACAAAATTATATCATTAGATTGTTGGAGATTCATTACCAATAGTAGTGGTAGGTTTTCTACAAACTAGAGTACATATAATTTCAGGGTCATGCCGTAGAAAGAATAAATAACATAAATACATGAAATCCTGATTGATATTTATTATTATTCTTTCACCATGCAAGGAATGAAATTATTCTATATGTAGTTGCCATGAATAAGAAAAACTTCAAGCTTCGTCCCGCACAAACTACAGCCAATAATGCGACCTTTTCTCTTTTATCTCGTCAGCCATGGACTAGCTATCATGTTGTATTGCGCATGTCAACGTAATTCTTTGCCAGGCATCATGGAGAATCGGTTTCCAAAATCGCATATGGTACTGGCCACTCTCGTTGAACCAAAGATCAGCCCTCATAGTTGGCTACTTATTTTCATCCATTCATTCATTAAATAAAGGTAATCGACTCTAATGTCTGTCATGAAAATTGAAAGAAACATTAGAAAATGAAATAATGTCACCCCATGCTCACGCACTTAATAAAAGAACTAATGTATTGGTACCATGCAAATTCTCCTTGGAATTTTTTATATTGAGGGTAAATCAACCATAAATGTATGGGAGGCTTGTAACCCTATATTACACTATGATATTTAATGCTAATACCTTTCTAGACTTAGCACAATAGCATCTATCAATCTAGTGAAACCTTTGGGCACTATTTTTTTTAATGGAAAATTCCATTGGAAAATCCCTCTAGGCACTTACCCAAATTTTGGTAATGGTTCCTAGGATAAGTTCTACTAGAAAAAAACATATAAACCTAACCTCAAACCCCCATGTGAATTTGACCTCGTCACCTTCTTAGAAAATATGGCTTTGGCATGGAAAACTTATTAAACTAACCATAAAGATTAGGCCTTCCAGATTATTTCTTCTATGTTTCTATCAATAAATATGTCTCCAATGCTTACATTAATAATTTCAAGGTTTTGTGTGTGTGTGTGTAATTTTGCGACAAAAATCTTAGACTTGTATGATTTTCCACTACAATTATACAAACTTTAATCTAAAAATTTCATCATTCATGTATTGAAAATTCTTTAACAATATATAAATTAGATTTTGTAAAATTAGAAAAGATATTACTAATATAAAATTTTGGATTAATATAAATTGTTTGTATACATGAAATTATACAACATATTGCCAATATAAAATCTTGACTTTCTAAACTCTTTTAAGTTTATAAATGTGTACAATTTGTATTAAAAGTAATAATTAGAATCTGGTGACAGATATTGCAACAATCAGGTAGCACGTTAAAACCTCTTGACTACAATTGTGCTTTGTGTTCTAAGGATGCGTAGAGGCTACGACAAAGGGGAAATTGGTACTTGGGGAGTGACCTATTTAAGAAATTTACATCTTGGGAGTGGCTTCTTAGAGACCCTATTCAAGTAAACCAAGGAAGTATCTGATCCTCACATTTTAAACTAAAATGACCTGTACAGAGTCTGAAACCGCATCAAGAGAGGATACAATTCACTGAAATTACTAACATGCCAGTCACTGTTCAATTCCATTGCTAGATCAAGATAATGAATATATTGGACATAACAGAATTACTAATCCCTTAAACTTAAAAATACTTCTATAAATACTCAAGAACAACACCTGAAAATTATGCATATAAATGATAATATCATATAAATTACTCTAAAATAAAAACAAAAAAATATTACATAAACTAAACCAAATGATTATTAAAATATTTCCTATGCATATTATATAATTATAATAAATAATATATTGTATAAATATGGGGTATATCTAGATCATCTTATTTCCCTTCATTAAAAAATTTAATTGATTTAAAAAAATTATTAAATTAGAAGATAAACTATAAATTGCTTTCCACTTTATTCTTGCAAAACTTTTCTCTCAATCCTTTTTTATATAATAGAGAGGAAAAATGAAATATTATATATAAATGAAAAATATTTTATATAGTTAGTTACACCTAAATCTACTATAAAAGAAAATTTTAAATCAATATTAAGATATGTTCTAAAAATATCATTCGTTTTAAATAACACCACATATATATATATATATACACATATTTATATTCAAGATAAAAAAATAGAAAAAAATAAAAAAAGAGAAAAAATCGTTATGGCACCTATTTATCTATGAAGAATCATCCATCAATACTTGAATACTATTCACATCCTCTTATACTTAATAACATATTCAAGATGAAGTGTTTAATTGTAAGTCATTTATATTCAATAAACAATACACAGATAATGAGCACTTTATTTTCTTCTAGAATACATGAAGTGGGTCCAAAATTAACCAATAATCCATATTCATTTAATGACTAAACTGCAAGTAAAAATAATCTTCAATAAATATAGATTTTTTATGTAGAAAACCTAAATAAGTGAAATTAAAAAAAACTAGGAAAAATTAAATACAAATAAATACAGATTTTCTTCAAGCACAAATTATATCATTGATTTATTTGATCCATTACTAATAATGATGGTAGGTTTTCTACAATGAAATTATATAATTTTAGTCATGCAGAAGACAATATTTTTAATAAATCTAGTTGATATTTATTACTATTCTTTCTATACAAAATGAAATTATTCTATGCTTCGCTACAACCATCAAACTTCGACTGATACTAAATACCATAATATCATGACACTCCTGCTTTGATTTCTCATGCACTTGGACTAGGTATAAAAATATATATTGTTTACATGTCAACAAATTCTTTAAACATCATGGAAATCGTTTCAAAATCACAGATGGCACACAACCTCCAATTTGAACAAAACTCAGCGTAGTCATAGTTGGCTACTTATTTTAATGTCATTCATTAAATAAATGTAAACGACTCTAATGTCTGTCATGAAAATTGAAAGAAACCTTAGAAAATGAACGATAGTTCATAACGAAGGATCAAAACAATTCCTATATTGGCATTTCATCTCACGGACAAATTTATCTATGAGATAATATGCGATTTTCTTATACCATTTTGTCTTCTGTAAAAGAGATCTGCGGCGGGGTCCAGATGCAACAAAGTCGAGTGTAGAAGAGGAAATTTATATTCGTGGGCATAATGTGACAGTCTGGGGAGTATTATGGAGTTGATAAGCTAACTCAGAAAATACAGCAAACATCCATTCGTATTCTGCATAAACTTGCTCAATTTTGTTAGTTTGGAAGCAAAACCAGGAGTTATGAATACAACATCGCAATGGCATCAGAATCAAATTCAGAAACCTCATCAATGTAACCAAAGGAACAAATGCCGCTATGTATCATATTTTGTACAGTGTTTCCATTTCGGTCATGTGAAGCATGTCATTAAAGGCCCGATTGCATTGTTGCCGAACAATGCAATGATGTATGTGACGGCTGTGACTATCTCCGAACTCTTATGATTTAATCAATTAAACTTTATTTTTAATTTGACATGAAATTAGTTGAAATGATCATTTCAACTAAATAATATATTGATAAATAACAATCTAGAAAGTAAATAATATAATAAAGTAACAATTTTAATCCTAATGTGTATTAAAAATACCGTTTTTAATGATCGTTCAAGTTACCGCCAATAATATCATGTATATATATATTTATTTAAATTAATATTATTTTAAAAAAATATTCTTACAAATTATAAAAATATATTATTAAAATGAGTCATTGTGTTTTTCTTAGTCGATAGGTATGGATAGGTATGGATGTTGAGTGACATGTTATTTAATGCATTGCAATGTATAGTTGTATAAGAATAATTATTTATAAAATTGTAACAAAATAATTATAAAAAATTATTAGTAAAATGGAAATAAATATAAATATAAATAGGTAATATAGAAATAAATATAAATATAAGAAAAATCAAAATATATAAAAATTTTTAATAGAAATAAATATATTTTAGTTTTTGGTATTGGTTTTATAAATATTGATAAATATTGATGAGTAATGAGAGTTTTCAAAAAATATGTTAAAGAGAAAGAGCTTAAGAGTTTAGGTAAATATTGTCTTTATTGGAAGTGAAAATAGAGGCTTCATGGGAGATTTTTCACAAGGAAGACTACCAATATTTAACTTTTTTCAAAATGTAACAAAGTTAGTTGATGAGCAGTTCCCATGCTTGGATATGAGTCCACGACATCAACAATATTGTCGTCTTGGACTTGTAGTTGTTGTACTATATCATAAAATTATTTTTTGTTTAGTGTTTAATTTCATTTGCACCCTGAAAACAGGTGATAAAATCAAAAGTTTGACATTTGCTAGATTTATACTAGTGAGCTAATGTTTTAGCACAATGATTTTTTCTCTCATAATACTTTATATTCTTCCCAATGTCAATAGTATTATGACACCGGTTGATATAGTAAACTAGCAATTAATATATCATCACCATGGTCTCGGTGCGAGAAGTTATTTCATAATTTCAAATTCTCTAAATTTGTGCCTCTACCTTATTACTTTGCTTCATATACTTATCTACTTATCAAATATAAATAACTACAAATTTATAACATCGACTAGTTTTGGATTAAAATCATCACTACCTACAACCATGCTCACACCCCAATTTATTAGCGAAGGTTTGGTAGTGATGAATTATTTCATTTATGAAGAATGTTGTTCGTACATATTGAACTCATTGGCATTGGTATTTTGTGCCAATTATTTTCATTTTTTTCTTGTCTCATAAACTTTTTCATCCCGATTTTCTCTATTCTCTCTTACTCTTCAACATTATCTTCAAGTTCTCTTTTAGCTAGTTCCTATTGCTTATATTTCTTCACTTCAAATATCTTGATGTTAGTTTCAACGTTTTCCTCGCATTTATTCCTTGTTTCTTGTTTCTTCTTAGTTCAATCTCTTGCATTATTTTCTTCTTATCTTCTGCATAAAAATTGGCTTTCTTTTCAGATTCTACTCTTCATTAACATTTCTACCTTCACTCTAGGATTGACCTCTTTGGTAGATATTCTTCCATAGCTATATTTACTTGCACCTCTTCTTTTCTTTTGGCCTCAACCATTTCTCTAGGTTTATATAGTGCTTCCAACCTTATGTTTTCTTGCTCTTTCCTTTTTTGCTAAAGTACTTATCTTTCAACTTTAACAAAAATGAGCTTCCTCTTTATTTTTCCTCGTGATAACATATATTAGTCGATAATTATTCATAATTTAATGTTTGTATGAATATTTTAAAGGTAATTTACTTCATGCTTGTAATGGTAGAAGATTCATCGTAACTTTTCGATTTCCAACAATTTCTCGGGGGAGTGCAATATGGAAGATAATGAATATATGTATATATAGTCAACATTTTAAAGAGAATATATATTATTATGATACTTGAGAACTATAAGTTTATGTTAAGTTAGGAAAGAAGACACAATAGGTCATTACAACTTATTTGAGTGATTATCTCACGGGATATAGTAGGTTAAAGGGATTCTTTTATTTATATATTTGAGAGAATATGGAAAATTAGAGAGTTTTAAATCATTGATAAATTCAAGAGTTTATGGTGGTGACAAGAGATGAAATGCCACTTCAACCACAATTGGTAGTATTTGTTTGAACAATGGGCCTTTAGTTTTGTTGGACCATTCAACCCCCTGCCGAACCATAAAATATGCATACTAGTTTATATAGATTACGTAACAAAGTGGGTAGAAAAAAGTGGCCTTATCAAGAGCCACGAAATAATACGTAATTAAATTCCTTTTTGAGCTATTTGTGAGATATGGTTTACTACGAGAAGTGATAACCGATGGAGGGGCACGATTTGTGGGTAATAAAGTCTGACCACCCTAAAGAATCACCATGTCTCATCCCATAGAGTCACGGCTCCTTACCACCTACGAGGCAAACGAGCTGGTCGAAAGTACCAACAAAGTCCTTGAGGAAATTCTTACTAAAACGGTATCGGCCACATCGCGGTGACCCAACGAACTACCGGGGGCCTTGCGGGCTTACCGCCTTGATGTGGCGAAACACCATAGGATATTCTCTGTATCATGCGGTCTTTGGAGAGAACCTATTTTTCCTATTGAATTCGAGATAAAGACCTTAAGGACAACATAGGAGGTAGGGTTGGAACTTGATGGAGGCTTATATTAAAAGACTCCAAAAAATAAATGGTAAGAATGAAATACGACTCTTTGAGTCACCAGCATACAAATCATACAACAAAAACAAATTATTAGCATGACAACCTCATCAAAAAGACATTCCAAAAGGAGATTGGGCACTTTGCTATGACTCCAGATTCAATAAACTACTGCAAGGAAGTTGCAAACAATTGGCTCGAGTCCATACAAAGTTCAAGAAGTACACAACAATGGTACCCTCACCTTGACCGCCATAGATGGGCCGGTTTTGCATTTCGAGGTCAGCGGGCACGGAAGTGTGCCTCTATCACAAACATCTTACAAAGGAGACTTTCTGCCATCAGGTACGCAATGATCCTATTATCCAAGTTCTAGCGTAAGGGGGTGATCACCCCACAACTTTAAATACATAAGAGCACATTGTTGTTTCCTTTTGTAAATATTGTATATAATTTTACAATTTTTTATTATTCTACATTGTACATTCTTCATATTCATGATAGGTGTCATTTTCATTCATCTTGCTGTTTTTTTTGTTCAAATATTATAATGACTACTTTTGAATCCCATTGAACGGTTGTTGTTCAATCGAATTGAACGACCGTGTTTTTAGATTTTTTCTTTGTTGTTCAAATCTTTGAACGGCTGGCATTAAGTCCCATTGAGCAGTTGTTGTTCAATCGGGTTGAAAAAAGCTTGTGGTTTTTTGTGTTTTCTTTGCGGTTCAAATCTTTGAACGGCTGATGTTCAATCATTGAACAACAAGCATTCAATGGATTGCTCAGCAGGTGTTTTTGTGTTTTTATTCATTGGTGTTCAAATATTTGAACGATTGTTCAAACCAATTGAACATTGATACGGAGCGGAACAACCGTGTTTTGCATTTCTACGTTCTTTGTTAAAATATTTGAACATTGTTGGTAAAATCTTTGAACGACGTTGTTTAATCCAATTGAACAAGCGTTGTTCAATCGGATTGAACAATCATGTTTTTTTGTGTTTTACTTTCTTCATTTAATCATATAGAACAAGCTGATTTTCCCTCTTTAAGCATGATTCTCTTTTTTTCTTTTTTCGATGATCTCTCCTCACCACTCTCCTTCTTGACACAGTGTAAAACACATTTTTCAGCGGGAATTGCTTTTTGAAGAGGAGAAAATTAGCAATATTACTAATATGATGATCCTTTGAAAATTTAATGGAAATCTCTATAAATTTGACATGGTACATCTATACGATGGATCGCTAAGACATATCCTATTTAAACATGTATTATTACATGATACATAGTCTTATAATGGTATATCTTTCTACACTCTCGAGTAGTATTTCACTTTGACATAAATATTTAGGAATAAGAACGGCCATTGTATTGGCATTATCCCACTTCCACACACCGAGGTAATGACCTTCTTAGCGCTTGAAGGATAGGAGGTCTCATCACGGAAAACCGGCCTGATCACTGTTCTGATCGGTGAATGGTGCGTGACTATCTAGCTACCACACCAGCCTGATGGTCTTTCTTGAAGGCTCCAAGGCCACAGAGACATCGTTATCGTGTCTGAGGCTGTGATTAACGATTCATGGCTTAATTTTCCCATATGCATTCATGATTGATTAAATATCTCTTGTACTTAAGGACATGGATGCCCTTATTTCGAGAGAGGGGGTGTAAATATCCATCAATATTAAGCATGTTAATTCCCTGCAAAATTTTGTTGGATCTGTTGATAAGACCAAAAGATCATTGCAATTACGATATGAAGTTACCTACATTTATGACGAGAAGGCGGAAATTTATTTTTCTCTTGTATGAAGTGTTTATTCTAGCCCGATAGGGCCGAAAGGAAACATAGAAATAAGGAGAAATTAGCTCAATAGAACGCATCAGCCATGGGAGGGAACTCTCTACGGAATGAACCTACGACCTTCCCAATCTCGGACGCAACTCACACCATTCTCCAACAAGTGGTTGTTGCCATACTTACTCAAATTGCAAGGGTTTGACACGAGAGATAGCAATTGAATTCTGAATAACCTACGGGAGGGACATACCGGACTCAATGGAAGGGATTATACCGGTCACATAGGATATCATTCTTCAAGTTTGCGGAATGCCCGAAGAAAGGAAAAATATTGACCGAAAAGCACCTTCATACATGAGAGGCAATCACGGTGTACGGGATCCGGGAGAACCATTGGAACGAAGCGAAAGGGGGATTAAACCTACCTCTCTACAACAATCGTGGCGAGAATTGGTAGCATTCATCTAAATATTCATCACATGCAATGAAGCCTTGAACGTGGTAAAACCTTGTCAACTCAAATTGGTAGTTGTTCTTAAAAAAAATATTTCGGTTAATCGGCCTTCTTGCTTAAATTTTGTACATGACACTATTGTTCGAATGAGAAAGGGTAAAAAACCCCCAAGCGGCCATCGGCCACCATGGTTTAATCAAGGTCAAAATTATCATGTGAATTAGGCAAACAACGGACATCCTAGGGTGACTTTGTTAACCATCGTGCATGCACATGAGAAATCACATTGTCGGGACCGAAATTGAGCTCCCTAAAATTAACATACCTTGAGGAACAAGAATAGAAAAAAGACCCATGCTTCGAAAAACAAAACCAAGATTGAAATTACAACAAGAAACCTTGGAAACGCCGGAGAACGGGGCCATCCCATTCACCACCTTGAAGCCCTCAAAACATACCATTATAAGACTATCAGAAAGATATGGATCGAGTTATAGAGAAAATGAGGGCATCTGTGAAACTAGAAGCCCATACGAATAGGCCGAGAGCGAGAGGGTAAGCCAATCTTCCACGCCAGCGACTACGGCCGTAGTTAGATATTACCTCACCAAGAGATGAATCAAAGGTTTTTAGGAGCTTGTCTTGCTCCCAAGAGTGATGGGGTGAAAAGGGAAGAGCGAGGTAGAAGGTGTGGCCAGAATCGAAAATCAGTTAGGAGAAACCATCCCCTTAGAACAAAATGCAAGCATGGAAAATTAATGCAAAATTAAGCTGCAGGTACAAATAGAAAATATCATCACGAGAAAACCTTGAAGCGGCACCACCATTCACGAAAACAAGACTGGCACGCTCCTCCATCCCCTGCCAAAACCGAGGAAAAGGTACACTGAAAATAAGTTGAAGAAAATGACAAGAACTTACTTGAAAATGTTAGGAAAATGATAAAACATATGAGGAAACAGGCGAGAGTAATCGAGGCTCGAAAGCCTAGAAAGAATTAGTTACCACAAAAAAACCCAAACAAAGCTTGTCACCAATTTGATAGACAACTGGCGAGGTTGAGGTACGGACGACTTAGAAACTACTGGCGAGATTGAAGTGGGAACGGAACCTAGTGGACACTATTGAAGCCTTTGTTGCAAACTAGGCTAGAATTTAGAGAAGAAAAAGGGAACCCAAACGGTGGAAGCCCGCCTACGCTCTTCGGTAGAAAAGGCTACCAATCAAAAATTGCATAATGAATTAATTCGAACACAAAATGAGTTAAAAACAATGCGAAAGGAAGTAGTGACCACCACAGTATTAGGCACTATTAAAAAATTCACGGACCTTTGCACGCGGAGGCATGAAACATTTTCTCAGCTTCGAGAGAAGAAAAGCGAAGGTAAAGCATAGTCCGGGTGGGACAACTGAAAGCAAGCCAGGTTTGCTCTACGTACTATGATGTGCTAACATGTAGGGCAACAGCCACCAACTATGCCACATTTCTAGTAGAACGATCGTGACTACCGAAGATCAAGGCCGTCGGGGCGAGGAAGCGCGATGACTTTTAAAACCATAGAGGAATTTTTTCCATTGTTGTAATGATCAAAATGGCTTGGGTCCAATACCTCTTGTGTGAACTATACATGCACAAATTTTTCTTGGGAAGACGAGGGACGATAATCTGACCCCTTTGCTAGAAGATATTCGGTTCGAGGAGCTTTCCTCTCTTTTGGTACATTTTCACCCTTCCTTTGCAAAAATTTTTTATCCACCTTTAAGAATTTTTCCTCATCTTAACGATGAGGAAAAAGGAAGATTAATGTAAAATCGGGACAAATTGAACTAACGATGCAAAGGATGTTTTACAACGGAAATTGACTTGTTATATCTTTATTTACGGAAATAACTAGTTGAATCAATGATGACCGGAAGACAGCGCGGATAGAAATTACTTGAACCAAGATGACTACCATGGACGGGCGAGAGGGAAAGGCCTCGAAAGAACTCAAACAACATCCATAGCGGCAAATCTCGTATGGAAAAGAAGCTAGTTACCCTTTGTTGTAATCGCCTTGAAAAGACGAAAATGAACAATATAGATAAGATCAAAATAGAGACTTTATTACGTAATAGATGTATCGGGACATGATTGTCCTATTATATCAATGTATTAACTTTTTTCAACTTAATAAAGGTCTTGGCATTTTTATAGTCAATTTACGAGTTTTCCGTAGTGGTAGACTTGGTGGTTTAGGCCCGGCCACAGGATTTTAAACTGCTAATCTCTATGCTATACGTTCAATTTACAAAATTTACGTTTTAGTCATCAAGCACATTTTATGAGATATCATTTAATTGGTTGAATTGTGAACATAATATACTATAACTTTATACTCTTTCATTATAATAGTTCATTATTCATGTTTCCTTGTTTACAATGAATGCTTTCATAGTTTTTAGATGCTTTCATCATTTCCCAATGCTTTATACTCGTTTCATTTGTTTTAGCATATTTGTTGTTCAATTATGTAAATAGCTAGGCTGAATCTTTCCATCGGTAATGTAAGGCATCTAGTTGTTAATTGATTCGAGAGAGATGTCATCTATTTAATTTAAAAAGAGAATTCCATTTCAAAATTAGATAAGAAATTAACATTCCAATTTATTGTAGAAAATTTACATTGTTCAATTAGTAGAATTGTTGTTCAATTCATTTGTGTGTTGTTTAATCATGGTTGCTCTTTTACGCACTTACTTAGACGGAGATAGTTAAACATAATTTTACAATTCCATTTCCATTTGAATTGATTGAGCTTCGAGAATTAGATAGTCCTCTTTATGGTAATATAGAGTAGGGGTTCTTTGATATCACTTGCATATACTATGCTCAAAGTCTTGAAATAATAAGACATGCCCTGAGTTGACAATTGAATGAGAAGCATGAATAACCTAACCTTCTAACTCTCCTATCAAAATGACTACGCAAACTGCATTTTGCAATACCTGTCCTCTTCCATGATATCACTGGCCTAAACACATCAAACCTAATGACCTTCTAACGGTCAAACTAACCACATTTCTTCTTGACTATCTTGCGCCAACAATTTATGCCACAAGCCTAATATTTTCGATTCCTTCTTCTTCTTTGTATATTCTTCTTCTAGCGTGGCAGACAACCTTTCTTATCCTAGACTTACCTTTCATACAAATTCTTTGTCTTAACCAAGCATAACCATGCAGCCTATTTCAATCTGTCATTTGCCTAACACCATTATTGACTATTCTTTACCAAACTATTCTTCAACTGTTCACACCAGCCTAACTTCTTCAATGTCTTGAAACGTGACACATCCTAACACGCCTTTAGCCTGGCCTTTATTTCTTCGTTCAGCTATTTTGTATTCGCTGGATAACTGTTATAACCTTCTCTTCTGCTAGCCATGCATTCTAAACTGTATGTCTAGTATACTCTCCTGGCATTTCCAGCCCTCCCTGTGCTGGCCTGCCTGAGCTGACTGCGTGGCAGCTGCCAGCTGTGTGCTGTCTCAGCTCAGCCTCCTTCTTCACAGCCTGTCCTAGCCTCAGCTGGCTGTTAGCACCTGCTTTGTCTGTGCTGGCTGCTGTGTGTATGTGCCTTCAGCCAGCCTGCCTGACTGTGCAGCGTGCCTTGATGCAGCCTCAGTGTGTGTGACCCTGTGCACTTGGTGTGTGGCTGTGCCTGTGTCCATTCTTGTCAGGCTGTGGCCTGGCCCTGGCAACCTGTCTGGCATGAGCACAGCCTGGCCTAATACAGCTGGCTGGCTTAACAAACTGGCTGTCACCGTTGCGTGGCATGGCTAAACCAGCCTTTTCAGCTAGCCCCAGCATGCCTTCCTTCTTCATTAAACACAACCCTTCATCTGGCCTAACCCAATGTGTCCTGGCATGTTAGCATGGCATGGCCACAGCCTAAGCTGGCCTGCTGCCCAGCCTGTGCCTTTTTGTCTTCTCAGTCAGCCCTTGAACCCTAACATGCATAGGCTTAACCTGCCTGGCCTGCGACTATCTGGCACAGAATATGCGGCTGCCTGCCTGGTCTGGGCCAGCCCCAACCTGGCCTGGCAGACCTGCTGGCTGCCTGGCACCATGTCCTGGCCCTGGGCGGCTGGCCTGGCGTGGCCTGGCACAACCTAGCCCCAACCCCAGTGTGCGGCCTGGCCTGCCTGCTCAGCTGGCCCAGCCTCAGCTTGTGTGGCTTAGCCTGCCCCCCAGGCTGGCCTGCAGCCATGTCCTGGCATGGCATGGCATGGCCTAGCCTGGCACAGCCTGCAACTGCCCCCAGCCTGGCCTATGCCCCAACCTGGCCCAGCGTGAGGCTGGCCTGGCCTGGCCTGGCCTAACCCTGGCCACAACCTACGGCCAGACAACCTGCCCTGGCCTCGTATCCTGGCACAGAATATCCTGAGCTATCCTATCCCTAGCCTAACATAGCCTAGTCTAGACTAGCCTAACCTAACCTAACCTGCCCTACTGCCCTGCCCTAACCTAATCCATCTCAGCCTAGCCTAGCCTAACCTAGCCTAACTTTAACCCCAGCCCTAACCGAACCTTCTGTGACCTAGCATATCCTACTAACCTAGCCTAACCTAAACTAGCCTAACTTAACCTACCTCGATGTCGACTAGCTTAACCTAACCCTAGCCTTGCGAGATTTGCTTTAGCCTTGCCTAGCCTACCTAGTATAGCATAACGACCTAATGTAACCTAGCCTAGTGTACCCTCGCTAAACCTACTTTAACCCCGACCTAGTGTACCCTCGCTAAACCTAGCCTAACCCGGCCTAGCCTACCCTATACTAGGTTATCCTAACCTACATAGACTAACATAGCCTACATAGCCTAACTTTAACCTAACCTTACCTAGCCTAAGGTTACCTACTTATCTCATAGCCTAGCCACATAGCCTAATTAGCCTACTTAGCCTAGCCTAACCCTATCCTAATTAGCCTACTTAACTTACTTAACTGAACTAACCTAGCCTAGCATTGCCTACTCTTGCCTAGTTTAACCTGGCGACAATAACCTAGTCTAACATAACTTGCTATAGCCAATCTAGCCTGGCCTTCTTGTTCTGGCATGTCTTAGCCCTGGCCTGTACAGACTAGCCTGAAAGCTGGCCTATACTTGACTAACCTACGCTTGACTCGCCTAGCCTCACCTGTCTAACCCCATGTACAATGTCCTGGTCTACAACCTAGCCTCTGATGGAGTCCTGGCTGCTCCTAGCCTGAGCTCTCCTAACTGGCCTGCATTTTCCTAGCCTGGCCTGGCTTCGCCCTGGCACACAGCCTGGCCTAGCCTAACTCGCCTGGCCCCTGGGCATAGCCAAGCCTAGCCAATCCTAACCTAACATAACCTAACCTAATCTAACCTAACCTACCCTATCTTACCCTACCTTACCCTACCGTACCCTAGCCTAGCCTAGACTAACCTAATCTAGCCTAGCTTACCCTTGCCTAGCTTAACATAGCTTAACCTGACCTAACCCAACCTACCCTACCCTACACTAGCCTATCCTAGCCTACTGTAACCTAACCAAACCTAGCCTAGCTTACCTTGACCTAGTTTAACGTAGCCTACTATAGCCTAGCCTACCTGACCTAGTCTAACCTAGCCTACTCTAGCCAAACCTACCCTACCCTACCCTACCCTACCCTACCCTACCCTATCCTAGCCTATCCTATCCTAGCGTGGACTATCATAGCATATCCTAGCCTATTATAGCCTAGCCTAACCTAGCCTAACCTAGCCTAAATCCTAGCCTAGTGTAACCTAGCCAAACCTATCCTAAGCTAGCCTATACTAACCTAACCTAGCCTAACCTAACCTATGGTGGCCTAGCCTAGCCTAATCTACAGTAATATAGTCTAACCTTAACTTCAATAATATAGTATAACCTAGCATACTCTAGCCTAACCTAACCTAGTCTCACCTATCCTAGCCTACCCTAGCTTACCCTAGCCTAGCCTTTCCTATCATGGCCTACTGTACCCTAGCCTAGCCTATCTTAATCTAACCTAACCTAGCCTAGCCTAGCTTAACATAACCTACCCTACCATACCCTAGCCTAACCTAGCCTAGCCTAGCCTATCCTAACCTATCGTACCCTATCCTATCCTATCCTACCCTACCCTAGCCTAACCTAACCTAACCTATCCTAATGTAATCTAACCTAGCCTAGCCTACCCTAGCCTACCCTACCCTAGCCTAACCTAGCCTAGCCTAGCCTAACATAACCTATCCTAGCCTATCCTATCCTATCCTCGCCTAGCCTAGCCTAGCCTAGCCTAACCTAACCTAGACTTGCCTAGCCTAGCCTAGCATAACCTAGGCTAGCTTATCCTACTAACCTAACCTAACCTAACCTAACCTAACCTAGCTTAATCTAACCTAGCCTAGACTAGCCTAACCTAACCTAACCTAGCATAGCCTAGCCTAGCCTAACCTAGCCTAACTTATCCTAGCCTAACCTAACCTACTTAACATAACCTAGCTTAGCATAGCCTACGCTAGCCTATCGTAGCCTAACCTAACCTACTTAACATAACCTAGGCTAGCCTATCCTAGCATAACATAACCTAACCTTCCCTAGCCTAAGATAAGATAACCTACCCTAACTGAACCCAACCTACCCTAACCTAGCTTAACCTAGCCTAGCCTAGTTTGACTACTAAAATATATATTCAAAAGGAATCTTAACTTTTATAGTACAATTTAATTTTATCATATATATTATCACTTTATATTATATAAATTTAAACAATTTTTATCACTTTATATTATATAAATTTAAACAATTTTTCTTTATACATTCAAGTTATTTTAATTAAAAAAATATACCATTGATAAAGTATAATAAAATTAAATAATATATTAAATATTTCAATTTGAAAATCATTTTAAAAAATAAATTAAACTAAATCATATTGATAAAGAAATAATTCAAAAACAAAATAAATTAAAAACTATTAATAAAAACTATTAATAAAAACTAAGATATAAATTTTTTTATATGAAATAAATTAAATGTGTTGCACACGTAAAAGCAGGAACTTCAATAGCTATTCATCTAACCGCAAACCTGAGTTTACCGTGCAATACAGTGCTCCAGTGAAAATATTAAATCAGGTAATATGACAGGCAGCATAATACACAGGAATAATATACTCGTGATCCCATCCCCCAAAACCGTACTGGTGTTGAAATCCTTACAACCGAAGGATTCTTTCTCCATTGATTATGTACCCATTATTGTTTGCGTTACCTTTCACAGACCAACCGTCCGGTACCTAATTTGTAATGGGGTTTTAAAGGGGTGAACACATAAAAGTCGTTTAAAATATTCAGGAGGCGGCAGAGCTTTACATTCAATAAAAATTGCTGACGCACTAGATAATAGGACCATACCTGGAACTGGAATCGGAATTGGGATTTGATTTCATTTCTTCAGCTAACATTAGAAGCGCCCTCAAATGACCTGTATCATTCATTTATTTTTCAGCAATATTAGCGACCTTTTCGCTACCCAGTAATTTACAATTAAAAAAAAACAAGCCAACGGAATACAGAGCGATGAGATTAAATGGAATTCCATGCGATTACCATACTGAAGAAAGATGATCATTGATCTGCATGAGCCCGAAAACTGTTTGGGGTTCAGAAATCCTCATAGAATAGAAAGAGAATCATAAGATCTAAAGGATGCCCTTCGCTTTAAAGATTTAACTGTGGGCTATGGGACTAATATCAATATCTTCGATGAATTCAAACAAAAGTATAGGATAAAGAAAATTCATTACAAATTTCAGTCATCTCACGTCTATCTTGGTGATAATAGAGATATAATAGATGAATATACATCACCCCCAAATTACTGCCACGGGACGGTAATCTTGAATTCCGGTTCATTCTCTTCCCTATGTCAAACTGAAAATTCTCTGGCAGAGGCATCCGGCCCTTGTCTTGCAGAGGCACTACCGCCCTCATCGAATGTCTAGTATGAACAGAAAACCGATCTTCAATACTCTGATCAAAATCATAATGACGCCGCTATCTAGTCGGAGACCTTCGCCACGAAATTCTCGTCCAGAAGAATGTTCTGAGGCTTGAAATCCAGATGAATAATGTAAGCTAGGCCCAATACGATATTGATTTCTTTGTACGAGTATTTCCTCGCCATCACTTCGAACATGCTGTTCATAGCTCCACTTGAAAGTTCTGTTGGGTTTCGCCTTCTGCTAAGAAAATAAAAATCAACTAGTGCATAACAGAGCACATTGGAATTTTCAGAATTCCAGAACAATAAAACTGTCCTTCTTTAACACAGAGAATAATTAAAAATTCAACTTTGACGGACGAGTTTTCCAACTCGGAAAAATTATATTTCATATAAAAAAAGCTGTACATTACGGACTTCCTCAAAAGAGGGATTTACAAGAAGAAAAACTGCGGCTATTTATGAACACGGTTCGGAAAAATCACTACTGTCATTCTTTGAAAACATATCTGTGTATATCTCTTGTTTTCCCAAAACACTTCTCTTTGTGTTTTTCATACAGCTGACATCTCTCTGTTACAAAGCAAACGGCTCTTGTTTTAACAACAATACTTTCTTGCTACTGTGTTTTTTATTGTTGTGTATTGAAAAACATTACGACTAAAATATTTGTTGCATATAACAAAACGAAATATCCTCGACCATAAATTGCTTCAACCACTAAGTTCACCGCTTGGAAAAACATTAATGGTTCGTCTACCCTGTGACCGCTTACAATTCATTGTGATGGAAAATTGACTTTCTGGCAATGTTGTTCTTTCTTCCCGCATTGCTGTGCATTAAAAAAAAATCCTGTGTAATATCATTTGCTGTGTATTTGCAATACAACAGCACTCCTTTGCCTTTTATTTTTACACTGCTGTGTAATAACATTACAACACTTCACGGCTTTTTTTTTTTTAATATATATAAGAATCACATATATTAAAAATAAAACAAACTATATATAACACAAATTTAAAACATACGATGGGCAAATAAAAATTAAACCCAAAGTATTGTGAACGCATATGTATGTGGGCCCCTTTGCTCTTGACGTAAGCAATTCCGGAGGCATCCACAACTCCAGCTCCAAACTTTCAGCGGCCCGCGGACGGTTATTCAAACAAGTGATGTGGGCCGGTTAAAGGCTGATTGTCTTTGCTCCGGCCCGGTACACGCCTTTGAGCCCTCGGACTTCACTTATGCAAACCTATAACATTGTTTGGTTTATATAGTAGTTGGAAAATTAATTCCAACACTCCCCCTTAATTTCAACTGCTGGGTTTTCTTGCATACCCATGCATCTTCTGAAATGTTCAAAGCTTTTCTGTTGTAGTGGCTTTGTGAGGATATCTGAAAATTGATCCTCCGTTCTGCAATGTTGCAAAATAATCTCGCCATTGCTAACCAATTCCCGTATGAAATGAAACTTGGTGTCAATGTGCTTAGTTCTTTTATGAAAAACAGAATTTTTAGACAATGCAATAGCTGAGCTATTGTCACAAAATATCACTGTCCCTTTTACCTGTTCTTGACATAAGCTTCTCAACATTTTTCGCATCCAAACTGCTTGACACGCTGCTGCTGTAGCTGCCACATATTCTGCTTCTGCTGTAGACAACGCTACAACGGGCTGTTTCTTAGAAGCCCATGAAATGGCTCCCGAACCCATATGAAAAACATAACCGGAAGTGCTCTTCCGATCATCTACACTTCCAGCCCAATCACTGTCCGTGTATCCAACTAAATCTGAACATTCTGAAGTAGTATAAAAAATACCAAATTTCTTTGTACCTTTAACATACCTCAAAATTCTTTTTGCTGCTTGCCAATGTGCATCTTTTGGCTTTTCCATGAACCTGGAAATCAAACTAACAGCATGCATTATGTCCGGCCTAGTTGCAGTCAAATACATAAGGCTGCCAACTATGCTCTTGTACAAACTAGGATCAAAATCCTTACTGTTGTCCTCTCTGCTGAGCTTTAATCCCATCACTGTGGGAGTGATTGCTGCTTTGCTTTCCTGCATGTTAAATCTTTCAAGAACTTCATTAACATACTTTTCCTGTGAGATGAAAATCCCACTTTCATCTTGTTCTACTTCTATTCCCAAGAAGTATCTCAACAAACCCATATCAGTCATTTCAAATTCCTCTTTCATGACTGTTTTAAAATGTTCAATAAGGCAATCATCATTACCTGTAAAAATAACATCATCAACATACAAGACTACAATCAAAATTTTACCATCTTGTTCCTTGATGTAGAGGGTGGGTTCTCCCTCACATTTCTCAAAACCATTTTCCAGTAGATATGAATCTATCCTACTGTACCACGCTCTTGGCGCTTGCTTCAGCCCATAAAGAGCCTTCTTCAACTTGCATACTTTGTGCTCTTGGCCTTTCTTTTCATAGCCGAGAGGTTGATCAATGTAAACCTCTTCCATTAACACTCCATTCAGAAATGCTGACTTCACGTCCATTTTGGTAAACTTTCCATTTGTTTTGTGTTGCTATGGACAATACTGCTCTCACGGTTTCCATTCTTGCAACTGGTGCGAAATTTTCCTCATAATCTATCCCATGTTTCTTCTTATAGCCTTTGACAACAAGTCTTGCCTTGTGTCTCTCTATTTTGCCTTCAGCATTACTCTTGGTCTTGTAGACCCATTTAACACCAATGACATCTTTACCTTTTGGGAGTTCAACCAAATCCCAAGTTTTGTTCCTCTCTATGGCATTAAGTTCCTCATCCATAGCTTCTATCCATTTCTCATCCTTGATGGCTTCTTCGAAATGAACAGGATCATCAACATGACAATATAAAGCAAACAAAGAATTGATACCTTCATTTGTTAAATCTTGTTCATAAATTTCTTTCAAACTTCTGAATTTCTTACCTCTTTCAGTAGGTGTACAAGTGCTTGAAGAAGCACTTGAATTTCCTCCTTGTGGTGTGCTTGGAGAAGCACTGTCATTTCTCCTCAAGGGTGTACTTTGCGGTGTTGGTGTTGCTGTTTGGGGATGTATTTCAGCCACCTCATCATCATTCTCATCATGAGATAAACAGTGTTTTACATTCACTGTTTTCTCTATGCTTCCATCCCAAGCTTCCTCTTCAATGAACTGAACGTCCCTGCTCACAAGAAACTTTTTGCTGGATGGGTTATATAACCTGTAGGCCTTGGATTCCTCACTGTATCCAATGAAAATACACTTCTCCCCCTTGCTGTCCAACTTCTTCCTTAGCTGATCCGGAATGTGTGCATAAGCCACACATCCGAAAACCTTCATGTGCGTGACACTTTGCTTTGCGCCACTCCATGCCTCTTCCGGCACTTTGTTCATTACCGCTTTTGTAGGGCACCTGTTCAAGATATACGCTGCACAATGTACAGCTTCAGCCCAATAATCATTCGGCAAATGCTTTGCCTTTAACATACTCCTCGCCATGTCCATTATGGTTCGGTTCTTCCTTTCGGCCACTCCATTTTGCTGCGGTGTATATCTAGTTGTAAATTGCTTATGTATTCCATTTTCTCTACAAAAACGTAGAAAATATTTAGATATATACTCACCTCCTCTATCAGTCCTTAAGACCTTGATATGCAGCCCACTCTGATTCTCAACAAGTGCTTTGAAATTGCAAAATTTTTCAAACACTTCACTTTTATTTTTCAAAAAGTAAACCCAAGTTTTTCTTGTAAAATCATCTATGAATGTTAAGATATAGTGGCTGCTCGCAAGTGATGGAGTTTGCATCGGTCCACACACATCCGAGTGGACAATCTCTAAGGGTGCTTTCGCCCTTATGCTTTTCCCGGAAGGAAAACTTTCTCTGTGTTGTTTCCCAAGAATACAACCTTCACAAAGGCTGTCCGGTTTCTCTATCAATGGCAAACCACTTACCATTCCTTTTTTGTTCAACAGATTAAGACCTCCAAAGTTGAGATGACCAAATCTCAAGTGCCATAACCAATTATCATCCTTTGGTTCGCTTTGGTAAGTCTCTTGTGCAACTGCTGCTTTCTCTTCACCATTCTTCAAGTCTGCTCTCATTCGAAGAGGGAACATCCTGTTCCTTGTCATCTTCACTTCAGCAATACACTGTTTGCTGGGTGGTTTATCCATGATGGTACAAACATCATTATCAAAGAAAACATTATATCCCTTATGGACAAGCTGTCCAACACTTAAGAGGTTACACTTCATTCCTGGAACATAATAAACATCCGCTATGGTTTTCTTTGCACCTAATCTTGTTAAAACATTTACATCTCCTTTTCCCATAACAGAAACTTTGCTATCAGTTCCTAGTGTGACTTGTGACTGCACACTTTCATCTAATATAGAAAACATTGCTAAGTTTCCTGTCATATGGTTGCTACAACCGGAGTCTAGAAACCATACATCCTCATTCTTTTCTTCAGCCATGTTACAAACTAAAAACAAATTACTTTGGCTGCTATTTTCTTTAGTGAAGTTTGCACTAGTTCCACTTCTCATATCTTGTTTCTTCTTTCTACATTCATTAGCATAATGACCATATTTCTTACAATTGTAACATTGAACATTGGATTTATCATACCTTTGTCCTTGATCATTCTGTTGTCCACTTTGCTGGCTGCCTTGGCCTTGATGCTGATTTGGATTGCTGCCCCTTCCTTGAGCATTTGCTGGACTGTTCCTTCCACCTCTGTTCTGGCTTCTGCCTTTTTCTCTTCCTTTGCCTTGCCCTCTTCCTCTTCTGAAAGACATCTGGGCCTTAAAGGCTTGCTCAAGAGATGAGTTTTCACTCCTACTCAATCTCTGTTCATGGGTAATCAGTGATGCATGTAATTCATCCACTGAAAACTTTGTGAGATCCCTTGTCTCTTCTATGGTGGTGACAATCACATCGAATCTTGAGGGTAGACTCCTCAAGAGTTTTTCCACAATCCTCTTGTCTTCAAGAGTTTCTCCATGTGATCTGATTTGTGTGACCATTCCAATCACATGAGTGAAGAATGAGTCAATATTATCTGACTCTTTCATACAGAGAGTCTCAAAGTCTCTCCTCAGCAACTGAAGTTTTGCTGTCTTCACTCTCTCCATACCCTGATAAGCTGTCTTGAGAGTTTCCCATGCTTCACTGGATTTCTTGGCTGCTGCTATCCTTGGAAACACACTCTCATGCACTGCTTGATATAAGAAGAAAAGAGCCTTGGCATCTTTCTTCTTATTGTTCTTCAACTGTTCTCTTCCTGCTTGATTTAACATTAAAAACTCTGCTTCATCTGCTGGCTCTTCAAAGCCATCCTCAACTAATTCCCATAATTCTTGTGAGGTAAATAAAGCTTTCATGGTTATTGACCAGTAATCATAATTCTTTCCATTGAATTGTGGGAGATGGACATTTCCCAAACTCATACCTGTGCTAGAACCTGCCATTCTGCACTTCTAACTATGATAAAAAAAAACTTGACTGTGTATTAAAATAGCTCACTGTTTTGCAACAGTTACACAACAAATTTTATAGAGAAATACCTTCGAATTCTTCTTGGCTGAACCTTCACTCTGCTGGAGAGGTTGCTGCAAAAACGAACTCTGTTCCTTCAGCTTATTTGACCTTCAAATAGCCTGGATTGGCTCTGATACCATGTTTGAATTTTCAGAATTCCAAAAACAAATAAAACTGCCTCTTTAACACAGAGAATAATTAAAAAAAAATTCACTGACAGACAGAGTTCAACTCAGAAAAATTATATTTCATATATAAAAAAAAACTGCTGTTACAGACTTCCTCAAAAGAGGGATTTACAAACAAAATTCTGACTGCTGCAAACACAGTTAAGAAAAATCACCCTGTCATTCACTGGAAAACATATACTGCTGTATATCCTCTGTTTTCCCAAAACACTTTGCTGTGTTTTTCATACGCTGTCTCTATCTATTACAAAGCAAACAGCTCTCTGTTTTTTAACAACAATACTCTGCTCTGTGTTTTTTACAATACGCTGCTGTGTATTGAAAAACATTACATTTTCAAAAATGACTGTTTCTGCATATAACAAAACAGAAATATCTTCAGCCATAAATTGCTTCAACCACTAAGTTCACCGCTTGGAAAAACATTAATGGTTCATTACTCCTGTCAGCACCGCTTACAATTCACATTGATGAAAATTGACTTTCTGGCATTGCTGTTCTTTCTTCCCGCTTTGCTGTGCATAAAAAAAATCCTGTGTAATATCATTTGTTGTGTAATGCAATACGACAGCACTCCTTTGCCTTTTATTTTTACACTGTTGTGTAATAAAATTACAACACTTCACGGCTTTTTTTTAATATATATAAGAATCACATATATTAAAAGTAAAACAAACTACATATAAAACAAATTTAAAACATACGATGGGCAAATAAAAATTAAACCCAAAGTATTGTGAACACATATGTATGTGGGCCCCTTTGCTCTTGACGTAAGCAATTCCGGAGGCATCCACAACTCCAGCTCCAACCTTTCAATGACCCCCGCAGACAGTTATTCAAACAAGTGATGTGGGCCCGGTTCCGATGGGGTATGCTGCTCCAGCCGGCTGCATAGCCTGACCCCCTCGGACTTCACTTGCTGCCCTGTTCTCTGCGCTGTTTGGTTTATACAGCAGTTGGAAAATTCAGTGTTGGAATTTTCAGAATTCCAAAACAATATACAGTCCCTCTTTAACACAGAGAAGAATATAAAAAAAAAACTGACAGACAGAGTTTTCAACTCAGAAAAATTTCTATTTCATATAAAAAAACTGATATTACAGATTGATAACATTCCACTGCTGGGAGATTACAAAACATGGTACTGCTTCACACACAGTGACCAAAACACTCTTCTCTGTCTCACACAGAGAAATACCCTGTTTCTGTTGTTCTGTGTAATTAAAAATTACAACTCTGTCTTTTACAAAATGCACTGTTTGTGCATAAAGTGCAACTCTACGTTTACTGTCTGTTCTTTTGTGCATATGCGAAAACATTTCATTACAAATAATGGCTCTGTCTCTACATATTACAAAACAGAAATATCTTCAGCCATAAATTGCTCAACCACTAAAAATATCACCGCTTCAATTCATTATGGCTGCATTAACTCTGTCAGCACCGATCTAATATGCATTGATAGCAAATTGACTTTCCGGCACTGTGATATTTATCCCAGCACTGCTGTGCTTCACTGTTCTGTGTAATAAAACAGTTTACTGTCTTTCCCTTCTTTCTATTTACGCTGCTGTGTAATTAAAATTACAACATATGCTTCACGGGCCTTTTTAATATGTATTCACATATATTAAAAATAAAACATACAATGTTAAAACATATTAAAACCAACTATTAAAAAATGCCGTGATTAGAATTTCAACCGGCAATCACAATATAACATATAAAATATATGTGTGGTAGGTGTAATATATGTGGGCCCCCCGGCTCGGTGATGTGAGCGATCCGAGGGGTAAGGACCTCCGCCCAAATCTTTTCATCGACCCCAGCGACTTTGCTTGTCCTCTTCACGCCTCCATTTGTGCTTTGATCGCTCGGCGGTTGGAAATTAATTCCAACACTCCCCCTTAATTTCAACTGCTGGGTTTTTCTGCATACCCAAACATTTCCTGAAATATTCAAAGCTTTTCTGCTGTAGTGGCTTTGTGAGGATGTCTGCAAATTGATCCTCCGTTCTGCAATGCTGCAAAACAATCTCGCCATTGCTAACCAATTCCCGTATGAAATGAAACTTGGTGTCAATGTGCTTTGTCCTTTTATGAAAAACAGAATTTTTTAGACAATGCAATAGCTGAGCTATTGTCACAAAAAACCATTGTCCCTTTTACCTGTTCTTGACATAAAATTCTCAATATTTTCCGCATCCAAACTGCTTGACACGTTGCTGCTGTAGCTGCCACATATTCTGCCTCTGCTGTAGACAACGCTACAACGGGCTGTTTCTTAGAAGCCCATGAAATGGCTCCTGAACCCATATGAAAAACATAACCGGAAGTGCTCTTCCGATCATCTACACTTCCAGCCCAATCACGGTCCGTGTATCCAACTAAATCTGAATTTTCTGAAGTAGTATAAAAAATACCAAATTTCTTTGTACCTTTAACATACCTCAAAATCCTTTTTGCTGCTTGCCAATGTGTATCTTTTGGCTTTTCCATGAACCTGGAAATCAAACTAACAGCATGCATTATGTCCGGCCTAGTTGCAGTCAAGTACATGAGGCTGCCAACTATGCTCTTGTATAGACTAGGATCAAAATCCTTGCTGCTATCCTCTCTGCGGAGTTTTAATCCCATCACTGTGGGAGTGATTGCTGCTTTGCATTCTTGCATGTTAAATCTTTCAAGCACCTCATTAACATACTTTGCCTGTGAGATAAAAATCCCATTTTTATCTTGTTCTACTTCTATTCCCAAGAAGTATCTCAACAAACCCATATCAGTCATTTCAAATTCTTCCTTCATGACTGTTTTGAAATTTTCAATAAGGCAATCATCATTACCTGTAAAAATAACATCATCAACATACAAGACTACAATCAAAATTTTACCGTCTTGTTCTTTGATGTAGAGGGTGGGTTCTCCCTCACACTTCTCAAAACCATTTTCCGGTAGATATGAATCTATCCTACTGTACCACGCTCTTGGCGCTTGCTTCAGCCCATAAAGAGCCTTCTTCAACTTGCATACTTTGTGCTCTTCGCCTTTCTTCTCATAGCCGAGAGGTTGATCAATGTAAACCTCTTCCATTAACACTCCATTCAGAAATGCTGACTTCACGTCCATTTGGTAAACTTTCCACTTGTTTTGTGCTGCTATTGACAACACTGCTCTCACGGTTTCCATTCTTGCAACCGGTGCGAAAGTTTCCTCATAATCAATGCCATGCTTCTGTTTATAGCCTTTGACGACAAGCCTTGCCTTGTGTCTCTCTATCTTGCCTTCAGCATTACTTTTGGTCTTGTAGACCCATTTAACACCAATGACATCTTTACCTTTTGGGAGTTCTACCAAATCCCAAGTTTTGTTCCTTTCTATGGCATTTATTTCCTCATCCATAGCTTCTATCCATTTCTCATCCTTGATGGCTTCTTCGAAATGAACAGGATCATCAACATGACAATATAAAGCAAACAAAGAATTGATACCTTCATTAGCTATATCTTGTTCATAAATTTCTTTCAAACTTCTGAATTTCTTACCTCTTTCATTAGGTGTACAAGTACTTGAAGAAGCACTTGAATTTCCTCCTTGTGGTGTACTTGGAGAAGCACTTTCATTTCTCCTCAAGGGTGTACTTTGCGGTGTTGATGCTGCTGTTTGGGGATGTATTTCAGCCACCTCATCATCATTGTCATCATGAGATAAACAGTGTTTAACATTCACTGTTTTCTCTATGCTTCCATCCCAAGCTTCCTCTTCAATGAACTGAACATCTCTGCTCACAAGAAACTTCTTGTTGGATGGGTTATATAACCTGTAGGCCTTGGATTCCTCACTGTATCCAATAAAAATACATTTCTCCCCCTTGCTGTCCAACTTCTTCCTTAGCTGATCCGGAATGTGTGCATAAGCCACACATCCGAATACCTTCATATGTGTGACACTTTGCTTTGCGCCACTCCATGCCTCTTCCGGCACTTTGTTCATAACTGCTTTTGTAGGACACCTGTTTAAAATATACGCTGCACAATGTACAGCTTCAGCCCAATAATCATTCGGCAAATGCTTTGCCTTTAACATACTCCTCGCCATGTCCATTATGGTTCGGTTCTTCCTTTCGGCCACTCCATTTTGCTGCGGTGTATATCTAGTTGTAAACTGCTTATGAATACCATTTTCTCTACAAAAACGTAGGAAATCTTTAGATATATACTCACCTCCTCTATCAGTCCTTAAGACCTTGATATGCAGCCCACTCTGGTTCTCAACAAGTGCTTTGAAATTGCGAAATTTTTCAAACACTTCACTTTTCTTTTTCAAAAAGTAAACCCAAGTTTTTCTTGTAAAATCATCTATGAATGTTAAGATATAGTGGCTGCTTGCAAGTGATGGAGTTTGCATCGGTCCACATACATCTGAGTGGACAATTTCTAAGGGTGCTTTTTCCCTTATGCTTTTCCCGGAAGGAAAACTTTCTCTGTGTTGTTTCCCAAGAATACAACCTTCACAAAGGCTGTCCGGTTTCTCTATCAATGGTAAACCACTTACCATCCCTTTTCTGTTTAACAGATTAAGACCTCCAAAGTTGAGATGTCCAAATCTCAAGTGCCATAACCAATTATTATCCTTTGGTTCGCTTTGGTAAGTCTCCTGTGCAACTGCTGCTTTCTCTTCACCATTCTTCAAGTCTGCTCTCATTCTGAGAGGGAACATCCTGTTCCTTGTCATCTTCACTTCAACAATACACTGTTTGCTGGGTGGTTTATCCATGATGGTACAAACATCATTATCAAAGAAAACATTATACCCCTTATGGAAAAGCTGTCCAACACTTAAGAGGTTACATTTCATTCCTGGAACATAATACACATCTGCTATGGTTTTCCTTGCACCTAATCTTGTTAAAACATTTACATCTCCTTTTCCCATAACAGAAACTTTGCTATCAGTTCCTAGTGTGACTTGTGACTGCACACTTTCATCTAATATAGAAAACATTGCTAAGTTTCCTGTCATATGGTTACTACAACTGGAGTCTAGAAACCATATATCCTCATTCTTTTCTTCAGCCATGTTACAAACTAAAAACAAATTACTTTGGCTGCTATTTTCTTTTGTGAAATTTGCACTAGTTTCACTTCTCATATCTTGTTTCTTCTTTCTACATTCATTAGCATAATGACCATATTTCTTACAATTGTAACATTGAACATTGGATTTATCATACCTTTTTCCTTGATCATTCTGCTGTCCACTTTGCTGGCTGCCTTGGCCTTGATGCTGATTTGGATTGCTGCCCCTTCCTTGAGCATTTGCTGGACTGTTCCTTCCACCTCTGTTCTGGCTTCTGCCTCTTCCTCTTCCTTTGCCTTGCCCTCTTCCTCTTCCGAAAGACATCTGGGACTTAAAAGCATGTTCTAGAGATGAGTTCTCACTCCTACCCAATCTTTGTTCATGGGTAATCAGTGATGCATGTAGTTCATCCACTGAAAACTTTGTGAGATCTCTTGTCTCTTCTATGGTGGTGACAATCACATCGAATCTTGAGGGTAAACTTCTCAAGAGTTTCTCCACAATCCTCTTGTCTTCAAGAGTCTCTCCATGAGATCTGATTTGTGTGACCATTCCAATCACATGAGTGAAGAATGAGTCAATGTTATCTGACTCCTTCATGCAGAGAGTCTCAAAATCTCTCCTCAGCAATTGAAGTTTTGCTGTCTTCACTCTTTCCATACCCTGATAGGTTGTCTTGAGAGTTTCCCATGCTTCACTGGATTTCTTGGCTGCTGCTATCCTTGGAAACACACTCTCATGCACTGCTTGATACAAGAAGAAAAGAGCCTTGGCATCTCTCTTCTTATTGTTCTTCAACTGTTCTCTTCCTGCTTGATTTAACATTAAAAACTCTGCTTCATCTTTTGGCTCTTCAAAGCCATCCTCAACTAATTCCCATAACTCTTGTGAGGTAAATAAAGCTTTCATAGTTATTGACCAGTAGTCATAATTCTTTCCATTGAATTGTGGGAGATGGACATTTCCCAAACTCATACCTGTGCTAGAACCTGCCATTCTGCACTTCTAACTATGATAAAAAAACACTTGACTATGTATTAAAATAGCTCACTGTTCTGCAACAGTAACACAACAAATTTTATAGAGAAATACCTTTGGATTCCTTTGGCTGAGTCTTCACACTGCTGGAGAAGCTGCTGCAACTAAGAACCCCTTTCCTTCAGCTTATTTGACCTTCAAATAGCCTGGATTGGCTCCGATACCATGTTGGAATTTTGCAGAATTCCAAAACAATAAACACTGCCTTCCTTAAACACAGAGAAACTATTTAAAATTCACTCACAGACAGAGTTTTCAACTCAGAAAAATTTATATTCAATATATAAAAAAACTGTTGTTACAGATTGATAACATTCCACTGCTGGGAGATTTACAAAATATCGTCTTGGTTCACATAGTGACAAAATCATCTTCTCTTGAGATACACGGAGAAATGCCATTTGTTTTTACGCTTGTGTAATTTAAAAATTACAACTCTGTCTTTTACAAAATGCCTCTGCGCAAATTACTGCTCTTTGTTTTACAATGGCTAACATATACGAAAACATTATTTAACAAATAGTAAACTCTGTCTCTACATATTACAAAGCGAAATATCTTGACTAAATTGCTCAACCACTTAAAATATCAGCACTTCAATTCATTATGGCTGCATTAGTCACATCGACACCGATCCAATATGCATTGATGAAAATTGACTTTCTGGCACTGTGATATTTATCCCAGCACTGCTGTGCATTAAAAAAAAATCATGTGTAATAACATTTACTGCTGTCTTTTCCTTCTTTCTATTTACGCTGCTGTGTAATTAAAATTACAACATATGCTTCACGGGCCTTTTTAATATATATACACATATATTAAAAATAAAACATACAATGTTAAAACATGTTAAAACCAACTATTGGAAAAATGCCGTGAATAAAATTTCAACCGGCAATCAACATATAACATATAAAACATATGTGTGGGCCATATAATATATATGTGGGCCCACTGACTCGGTGATATCGACAATCCGGGGGTAGACACCCGCCCAAATCTTTTCATCGACCCCCGCGGACACCGCTGGCTGTTTGTCTCTTCCACTAACGCCTCCATTTGTGCTTTGATCGCTCGGCGGTTGGAAATTAATTCCAACAATGGGTGGGATATCTATTGCACTGTTCAAGACATGTTTGTCAAAGTGCATCAGTGAGACGAGGATATACACTGTGCGAGTAACAAGGGCAGAGAGTACTCCGGCTGCAATCAATCTGTTCATCACAAAGGGTGGTCAATAACGTTCCCATCGCCAATATTTCAAGCCTGTCATCGCTCATTGGAGACTCACGTGGAGTTCATGTCAAGTTAATGTGAAAGAGAACCCAGGTTGCATTGTTTAAATGGAAGATTTGCTTAAAATAGATAAGTATATTTCCTTATTAAAAAGAATTTCATTTTTTATTTATGTGGAGGAAATATGAAAGTTATGTGTGTTATCTTTCAAGAAAATCACTTGTATGTGGAAAAAACTATAAGAATCTAGATTGTCTTTTGGAAACATTTACTAGATTCTTGTGCATTGAAGAGAGATTAATCTTATTTTAATTTTGGAAGATAAGTTATAACATCAATCTATTGTTATTTAGATAGTGGGTAATCACTATTACGATATTTTGGGAAGAGTTAAGTAGTTTAATCCTTGAAAATATTTAATGAGTACAAGGATAAGATAAGGAGTTTCACCAAAATAACTCTTGAAATTTTATGTATATGGAGAACTTATGTTAGTTCTCTTAGTAAATAAAATATGTCACTGCCAGTAGATAAAGATTGGCATTATTTTACCCTTTTAGAAAGACGTATGTATAAATGCATGCTGCATATTTTAAAAAGAGATTTTCTTGAATAGTTTCAAAGAGGGTAACTCTTTAATATTAATATTTACATAATATTGTATAAGCAAGAAAATAGAAGATGAATGCTTTTATTTTAAAAGAGACTTTGTACTCATTTAAATTATGAAGTAATAACAAGTCCAAAGTATTTTTCTTGAATAGATTGAAGAGAGTGACTCTTGAAATATATAGTTCACTTAATTTACAATTTATTTTCATATCAAGATGGGTAAATATAGGAGAAAATAATTCAAGGGAAATAAGTTGAGATTTTCCTTCTTAAGGTGAAAATATGTTTGGTGGACATATTGAGATTAAGGCTTTGGTAACCTTATATTGAGACGTTTGAAATGCATGCATACCTAAAATAGGCATGTGTCTATTGTGTGTAATTATTTCATGCATGTTTGGATAAATATGCATGTATTCATATTCTCTACACATTGTATTTAATGCATATAGATAGGAAAAAAATATGCATATATTTAAAACATGTGAGATACAAACAAAATTTATCAACTAATGATATTACACTAGTAAATATTAGTTATTCAACAAATCCATGGATAGTTTCATAAAAACCATGGGTAGTTTTTCCATGGTGTTGACAAAGATTAATTATTTCATAAAACCATGGGTAGATTACCATGGTGTTTGCAAATATTAGTCAATTAATAAATCTATGGATTGTTTACCATGGTGTTGGTAAAGTTAAGTTATTTAAATAAATTGGTTAAAGGAGCTAATTCCTTCGATGAATAAATTAAGTGATTATTTTATATTATCATGATTATGATGTTAAATTCCTTATGGAGGAAGATCTTGCATATACATGCGACATATGCATTAGATTTTATTGAAAAATAATATACCTTTTTGTATGTAGAAAGATAGCTTCTAGTATTAAAGCTACAATGAATAAGATTGTTAGTATAATCTTGAAATGAGACATGTATTTATATTCTTAGTTGCATATTTTTACATATGATTACATGCTCACTAGCATTGAGATTTTCTTTGGGAAGACTCATGAAGGAGGTTATGTGCTTCGTTGTGTAAGCGCTCCTTTAGGGAGAGTTTTTTGGAATCAGTATGCATTCGCATGCATGGAAGAAACAATTGTTATGTTAACTTTCATACCAAGCACTAAAGGTAATAGCTTAAGGGTTAGCTATTTTTATTAAAAGTACGTAAATCACATTCATAAATATCTTAGCTGATGTATCAGTTTATTTTAAAGAAAGTTTGGGAAATGTAGCCATTGTCTTGCAGGAATGTGTGCTTATGCGACGTAAGCATTAGTTATTGTGATGACCTATAACCAATACATATGAGGTATGTGTTATTAAAGAGAGAATGACAAGGTACTTTACTTGCTTGTCATGATTACACATGAGTAGATGGAGAAACTACTATAGTGATTGATTTATGCTTTATGAATCTTGACATCATTTTATGTTGAAGGCATCATAGCAGGGAATGATGACGACATGTACAAAGGAATAATATGCTTGTCATGTACAAAGGAAAAATTATGATTGTCCTAGTGGCAAGTAAATGACTAATGTTCATGCAGATGAGTGCGAGTTGTAGGAAGGTCCAATGTGCGATGGTCCATTGTAGGTACATCCATGCCACCAAGATGTGAAGATCTGAAGATATGAAGATTAGAGGGTAAATGGTATCATATTGATTGAATGGCTTAAAGCTAGATATTTTTATATTTTCTCGTAAGTTATATAAACGATGGTTAAGGGATGGTCTCCCTTATCAGCCATTGAGTGATGGGATGATCACCCTCACGAGCGTTTAATAATAAAATTAAATGTTTGCTGGTTTTCACCCTACGGGGTTTCCAGGGTATATTGGTGTTCAATGATGTGATTGATTATTGTGTCCAGATGATGAGGTTGATTCCTTTCTTGCTATAGTGTTCATAATGACTATATGGGTAATGAAAGGAATGGAAGGTTACATCATAAGTAATTGTGTTAATATACTGTAATGGAGGTTGTTAAGGGTTAAGGAGTTTACTATTCTTATTTATAAAATTACACTATGAACTGTTAAACATTCTATGTAATGATGAGTAACATGTATAAAAAAATTTAACTCTCCTTATACTTCGTGAAGCATAGTGTATGTTAGTATCAACAATGGTATCTTAGTGATTGGAATTTGAAATCCAATTCATTTGAAATTAAATTGACAGTTTATAATCATTCATTTATAATCCCTATTAATTCAATCTTTTGGAAAATAAAACTTATTCACTCAAATAACTTTTTACGATGGATGTCTTGTCTCTTGTGAGCAATAAAGTAGACTACGATAAAAACGGCATCTAATAAAATTACTTTTTCATATAATGACGAAATCACCTTATCTTATCCTTATCCTTCATTTTCTTTGAAAATGAACACCTATTTCAATTGGTTCAAATTTTGTCGTTATTTTATCTTTGCCAGACATACATCAATCACGGGCTCGAGTTGTTGGGGGTATAGGCGGTAGTTTTTTATAATTACTTTGCTATAATTCGATATAGGTTATAGGGTTATTTTCGGTAGTTTTTTTATTTCTTAAATTATTTTAAATTCCATTGCCTTTGGTTGCACTGATGTATGTAGCTAGTATTTGGAGTTGTGCATCAAATGGGTGGTTTCATTTAATATGGGATGACTCTTTCTCCTTGTTTGGAATCCGATCTCAAATAAATTTTTTTAATGTATGTAAATTTAATACATGTAGTCATTTAATTATTACACCGTATTAATAATTAAATATTATGTTCTAGGATATTTAAATAATCGTAATGTGTTGTCAAGTTTTTAATAATAGATTATGAAACTTTGTAATTGTCATGGGAAGGAATTTAATTGCAATATTTATTTTTTCTTATAATGACGAGACTATATATATATATATAGAAGTAGACTAAATTTTCACTAAGTTATTTTATTTTGCTTCTGATTTAGTAGTGCGTTGTTTTTTATAATTATTAAATCTATTTATTATGAAGAGTTTTTAGTATTTGTATTATATTAAGTTTTTTATTTTTTATTTTTTTTATTTTTTTATTATAAGTATTATGGAATAGAATAGTTATGGTTTTGTATTTGGAAAATGTAAATCTATCATCTTTATTATAATAAATATTGATAAATTATTAAGAGTGTATGCAAAAATTATTTCTAAAAGCATATAAGAACTCATAAAAGATTAAATTCTATTTTTCAAGATGAATGTCTAACCATTATCAAAACATAGAAAATTTAGAAATTATGAGAACTCTAAAGATATTAAACCTTAATCTTTAAGTTGAAATGCATGTAGAAAGATTATAATTTTAGGGTTTTTTACCACAACAATAATAATTGCTCCAAAATTGGTACAAAGCTATACTCAATGTACATTTATTTAGTTAAAACAACTATTATATACTTATAGAGAGATGAAATGAAGTTGACTTGAAGATATCTTCTCTCATTGAGAGGCATGCTCCTCAAGATGTGTATACATAAAATGCTCCATGTTTAGCTCAAAAAGTGACTTGACATTCTCTAGAAGATGATGTCGGTGCTCTTAAATAGTTTCTCTATAAACCCGATAACTTGAAATTGAATCTATCCACGATGCTCATTCTGATAGGGTGTATGTTTACATTGTCTAGTGGAGCGAGTGCAAACATCCAACATAGCATTGACTAAGATAACATTAAAACTCTAGGAGAGTATCAATAGGCTGTGAATGGTGACTTCCATTTAAATTTACAGAAGTTTTGGGTAGTTTATAAGTGACTTTCCTCTTTGTTCCTGTAGCCAGCTGCACCAGCCAAGAGTGTTGGAGTTTTTCTATTTTTAATTTACATTTTTCCAATTTCAATCATGGTTGATATAACTTAAATTCTCTCATGGATCAATTAAAATAAACACACAGTTGGTCAAAGATGATACTTACAATTTCAATCATGGTTGATTGATGTTCAGCCTGTTTGTCCTCTAATGCTGCACTGATTCAGGGAATATTTCGAGCAATATCATTAACTGTAGTCGCTTCTCGTACTGTACGAGTGTTTTGTATTGTACGGGTGTTGTGTGAGTAGTCCAGCAACATATTAGGCTCTCTACATCAATGTTTCTTTGGATTTTACTACCCCTTCTCTTTTGTTGTTCCCTTCCATTGGCTTGGAACGAGTGTGGGAATGTGATGTTTGATTTTCCCACTCTTATTAAAAAATTTCCACGGATGGTTTTTTCCAAAATTCTTCAGATAAGCTAGTTTTGATATTTTTGTGCTTGCTTCCACCTTCCCTTTCTCTTTATTTGCTAGTTTTTCAAATTTTTTATTTTCAAATTTATTAATATGAAAGGTTTATACGGGATCTTTGTGACTAATTGGATTGAGAAATGGATAAATTCAAATTTACATTACAAGGGAGTGAATATTCATGGATAAAGTAAAAATGAAATGAGTGTACTAATACAACATGTAATTAAAGAGATAAAGAAGATAAATAATTAAAAAATATATATTAAAATTTTGAATAAAATAGTTTTTAAATTAAAAAATTAAAAATAAAATATATAATATTATTTAAAATTTAATTAGTACAATTATATTAAAAATATTAATGAGGTTGTATAATGGAAAGCTTCATAAATATTAAAAAGAAATTATTGCAACAAGAAGAATGTCTTACTAATACACATGTTTACCTTATTAATCATGTATAAAAAGATTATGGGTCAACTTTCACTTGTGAAAAAAAAGAATTATACATCTTATTGTAAAATGGATCATTTTGCTAAATAAAATTTCTTTATATGTAAATGGCTCTTATTAATAATAATGAGAAACTTATCATGGAAGAATTTATTAGAATTGGAATAATCTCAAATCTCTAGAAAATTGGTGAATGAGAGCCACTTGTATTTTCTAAAATATATTAAAATATTTTTTTAATATATTTTTTATTTATTTTGAAATAAATATAAATAATATTTTATGAAAAAATTAGATTGTCATTTTTTTATTCAATGTGATAACAATCAAATTTTTTTGATAAATTACTATGATCACAGAAGCATGAATTTAAATATATAAATTATATTTTAATATTATTTTAGAAAAAAAAATTACTATTTCTAGATTTATTTAATTTATATTTAATATTAATACAAGAAAAATTCTAATATTATATAAAAAAATAAATAGCAGTATGACTTAAAACTATTTTTGTTTGAGTAAAAGTTTGTTAAAAAACAGATTAAAAACCTAATACCCACAAGGTTCTGGTGGAATAAATATCTGCCCTGACCACCCGCAAGATTATTCCAAATTTATTCCAAATAATCTAATTTTCTTTAAATAACTTTGATAGATACTAATAAAAATACTATCTATCTTCGCTGCTGACAACTGAGTTATAATAAAAAAAATTTATATGTTATTCATCTTCAAAAATCTCTATATTACACAATCAACCATCATTTTAACTATATCATTTCTTCACCACGTTTCAGTCAATCCTTGGTGCGAACTTATCTTCCCACTTGCGAAATATTGGCACTGCCACCGCTCCATTCTATTACTTTGGGTTCACTCGAATCCCCATATAAATACATCGGACCGCCCGACAAGTCGTCACTTACAATATCAATTTCCTCTGCAACAGAAATTGAAGCTTTATCCTCCTGCAGCTTCATTGCGTTTTTAAGCTCTTCCACTACTTCACTTACGCTCGGCCTACAAGACGGTTCAGCCTGAACACATCTCATCGCTAATTTGACAACGAGATTCACAGACATCATGTCGTAATCTCCACGTAGTCTTTTGTCTATGATTTCTCTTATTTTGCCAGGATTTTCATCCATTTCCAGTACATACGGAGTCACCTGTAATATGTAAATAATTATGATGAATCTCCAAGGAAACACGCAAATAATTATTATTGTGAATGTCTAAGGAAAGATGCAGTGCAAATTAATTAAAGATTGATATTTAGAATATATTATTGACCCATCGAATAATGTTTACTTCCTCTGTAGGTAGTTTTACGTCTACCGGTTGTCTACCGCATATGATCTCCAGTAAAACCACTCCAAAACTATACACGTCACTTTTCTCCGTCAACATTTGAGTGACGAAATACCTGTGAAAGCCGCCCCCCACAATTTATAAGTCAGTAAGTAAAAAATAAAATGAGATTGTTTTTTTTTTTTTTTAAATTATTATTATTTAATTTTAAGTTAAAAATCAAGTTAAACATTGTATAAGATTTTTTTGTTTATGTAGAATTTAAAAAAATAAAAAATAAAACAAAAAACGCAAAATCTATAAAAACATACCTCATCTACTAAACATATAAATTAAAAAAAAACATTTAATCTTAACCTTTAAACCCATTCAAACTATATAATTGCAAAGTGAAAAAAATTAGTACTTTGGATCCACGTATCCGAACGTTCCTTTCACTGCGGTGGTAACGTGAGTGGCCTGTTCATCAATTGTCATCTTTGACAAACCGAAATCTGCCAGTTTTCCATTCAAGTTGCTGTCTAATAGGATGTTCGCGGTCTTGATGTCCCTGTGAATTATCTTTGGTGTGCAACCCACGTGCAGGTATTCCAATCCTTCAAATACAATTCGCAGGTAGAACACATGAGATGTATTATATTTACGAGCCAGGAAATGTACTTCTGTTTTACTGTAATTGGTACTTGAAACAACCATCTAAAGTGAAACAACCATTGTTCAGATTAGAAGGGAAAGAGCTACCTTGGGCTGCATCTAAAGTTATTTTGAGCCTTCTTTTCCAAATTAGTCCTGAATGTTCTGCTCTAGGTCCTGGAAAATAAAATAATAGCCAATTGCGTGTTGGATATAACCATGTTTATTTTATAAACTCAAACGTTAACATACCTCCGAGCTGCAATATAATTAATTTACCATAAAGGTGGTCCCTCAGCGACCCTCCAGGCATGTGCTCGTAAATAAGCATAACTTCTCTGGATTCGTTGCAGTAGCCCAGGAAAGATACCAAATTCCTATGATTGATTCTAGAAAGAAGATCAACCTGTTCATTAAATGAAGAATTTGGCATGAATTTTAGGGTTTCAAAGTATATGTGATAATACATTCTCAGAAGGTATCCAAATTTAAGAGTAGTACATGGTTGAAAAAACATCTCAGAATTACCTCATTCAAGAACTCTTTCACTCCTTGTTGGGAGAAGGATGACAGAACTTTTACCGCTATATCATTCCCTTCTGCCAATTTACCAAAGAACACCGATCCGAATCCTCCTCGTCCGATTTCACTAGTAAAGGTTTTTGTGGCAGCCATCAGCTCATCCAGAGTGAAGGCACGGCAGTTTGTTGGATTTGGCACCGCAATCATTGAGTAGTCTGCAATGTATTCATGGAAGGTAATGTTAATAATAATTCTCAACTAGTTTCATTTATGGGGTACAGTCTCACTGTGAATCACATTCTAATATTGATATTATTTCATCAAAACCATTCATAATTTTGATAGTAATTCTCGACCTTTGCACAAGAAGGGTTTTGGTTCCTTTTCCACCCCTTTTCTTCTGAATTTTTTGCGATACACTAGAGTACCCACTATCAACGCTAAAGCGATGATTAGAATTCCGCTGAGTGATGTTCCGAGGGCAACCTTCAATTTTTTCTTAATATTCTTGTGTGAATTCCGTAGAATGCATTCCCCCTTATGCATACATAGGTAGGGGTTTCCAGAATAACTGCGTCATACCAAAGAAACAGATTTTACATGAGAGTCCTGTAACCTTAACAAGAATTTGAACTCAAGTCTGTGGCATTTTTTAGTAATAGAAAATAGGAAAGAAAATTGTAAACCTCAAAACATTACAAGGGGATTTGTTTCTAAACATAAGGAGTACAAATTATGATATGATTACTTGAGCTTCAATGCACGATTGAGGAGGAGTTGCACCGGAATTACTCCACTAAAATTGTTATTCTCTATATTCCTGTGACAATAAAAATGCTTTTGACATTAAAAAAAAAATAGAAAATAAAAACATTTGTACAAAATTTACCAATTAATTCCTTTTAACTCTGAACAAAACTTGGGAAAATAATGGATAAAGAGAGGGAGACGCACAACTCTTTAAGGTTTTTAAGTTCAGACAGCCAGTCTGGAACATTACCGCTCAGGTTATTGTTTTGTAAATATCTGCATAATAACGAGAAATAAGTTTTCCTTTTGTGCAAATGCATAGACTAGCTAAGATTATAATTTAACTAAATGAAAATTTAATGTGGAAGGAACTTACAGTCTCTCCAACATGGTTAAAGTGGAGAAATTTGGCAATGGTCCCATCAAATGATTATTGTGAAGTGATCTGCTAATTTCAATACGAAAAACCCCAAAGAGAAGTTAATATTCAAAGAAAAACGCCCAAAAAGAAGTTAATATTATTAGGGGCATTGGAACGCCCAAAAGAAGTTCCATGATAAAATTTTAAAATCTATTGAGTTGTCTAAAATTCGGCATTTAAAGTTTTAAATACCCTCCGCTAATACATACCCAAACAGGACATGGAAGCATTTTGTATTCCATTCGGAGGATGTCTTCGAAGAGCTACTTATGGGTTACAAAAGGCAGGGGACAAGAAAAGTTGAATTCCACTTACATATTAACTAATGCAGTCAATTGTCCGACATCTTTTGGCACCGATCCTGTAAGATTCCTTCCGGACAAATCACTGGAAACAAGAGAAATATGACAATCTCACCTATAACCTTGTCAATTTTATAATTTAACCCCCAAGAAAATCAAAGAATTATGTTAAAACAACAAACAAATTATTTACTATTTACCAACATATAAGCGTAGTCAATTTTATAATTTAACCCCTAAGAAAATCAAAGAAATATGTTAAAACAACAAACAAATTATTTACTATCTACCAACATAAATATCAGATTTATCTAAAATGGAATAGATATGTAAGAACATGTTAATTTAAAACTGAGATCTGAAAAATAATTTAAAAGAAATTCAAGCAATTAAAATAAACACTGAGAGAAATTCAAGCAATTAAAATAAACCGATTTTTCACTATAGGGTTTTCCACTTAAATCTAGAGTTTTTTAAGTAAATGTAAATTTATTGTTCATTTTAGTTGTGTGAATTTTTTTTATCATTTTTCAGAACTAGGTTTTGAATTAACATGTTTTTACATATCTATTGCATTGTTTATGGATTTGATATTTATTTTATAAATTTTCCATCGATACGTGTTTATGACTAATAAGACAATTTACCTTTGATGTTTCTAACTTTTAAATAAATTTTATTAGAGATGAATACCATAGATTCCCATAAACCTGAATTCCAAAACCAGAAATAATTTGAAGAATCAAATTTACTAAAACAACCCTAACAAATTAAACATACATTTCCGATATTCTGATGAAGGCAGAGCTCCTATCACAGCCAATTCCTTTCCATTGGATCAAATAGCAAGGATCGGAAATCCAATCTTTTATGCTGAAACTCCTTTTGATACCGTCGAGAGCTTCAACTGCAATCTAAGAGCAACTTGGTGAGACGATCAATAATTATAATCTCAATAATTTGAGAATGAGAAGTTTAGTGAGGGCACTTACTATCTTGTAAATAGGTAGGGGCTTGCGTATCAACGATGATGTAATACTCATAGGCGTTTATTATCGGACCAAGAGTCGAGTTAGGGGCCTTCACTAGATTAAATTGGATATCTACTGTATCGGATAGAAAGGGTAGCTCTAAGGCAGAATAATTTCGCACCATAGTAATGGTTTCAGACCGTTTTTTACCATTTATTGTGATGTAAAACGATCTCGATTCAGACACACTTAACCTTTCGATCTCTGCTAAATACAGCAAAAGTAATGATTTGGTTCCTTGCACGAATGATCGTTCATAGAATGCAAAGTAGTGTAGCGAGCTGTTTACAACCCATGCCTTTTTCATGACAGCAACTGGAGGAAAGTCCTTGGTATTCTTCGTTGAAATTGGCACTTGAGAACTTACAGCCTTTACACTATCTTTACTTTCAGAACTTAAAGATGTCCAGATGCGGTCGAATTTGTCCAGAGGATACCTGCTTAATTTACCATTCAAAGCTATTTAATTCAATGATTAACTGAAAAATATCACAACTGCGTAAAAGCACAATCTTTTGAAAATAAGAACTATGTAACACACCTCAAAGTTCAAACTCCTTGTACTCGATCTTTTTTTTCTTAACACTCCATTGTTACAGAGAAATTAGAGTTTTTAAGAGCTATAATTTTGCAATATTGCAATAAAGATCAATACCACTAGAGGCTGAGATTTCGTAGATATTTAAATGTTCAAAATTTTTACCTTGCAATCGAATTTCTACCAGCGGCAGCTCTCATTACAAGAACTAACATCACTCCTGCCTTAGCCTGTGCATACATGCCTTTTCTGAGAGTCCTTAACTCGATCGAACTGATAAAGGGATCATCACTCTCAGAGGTTCTGATCAAGCAAACACACATCACTGTGCCTGAACTAGCCACGATTATTTCATAATAATATCCATTTGGATTTATCAGTGTTACGTTTAGCACCGCCAACATATCCAGTGTTTCGACAGAGAAAGAAAAGCTTGGCAGTTTTTGGAATCCACTGTAATTTCCAACGACGAAGTAGAGTCTTAACAGGTAAGGCGTATTAGGGGCAATAGGCAGCTGATAGCAAGTCTTGTTGAGAGGCTTTGGAAATAATCGTAGGCTTTGCAGGTAATTATATGGTAAGGCTCCATTGTCTGCATATACTGTCCTACCGGCGTTTATGTAATTAGCATCGGTAACCCATGTTACATTGTTTTGGGAGGTGTAATTTGTTTTCCCTCCGCAATCGATGCTCAGAAATCCTGCAACACTAAGGGTAAAATTTGATCAGTAGAAATTGATTAAGATGGAAATCTAGAAATTGATATGGGTATTTTTTTTTGGAAAAAAATATAGAAAAAAATTTTCTATATGAAAACTCGATGATTTAGCAGTATGCAACAAAAAGTAGTTTTATCAATCAAATTAGATTGTTGAATTAACTCATGAAGTGCAGTTTCAAATTCAAACTTCATGATTGAAATTAAAGCTATCACCAATACTAATAATAATAATAAAGTGTTGAATCACCTGGTTGAGCACTAACCACCACGAAGAAACACAACATCATGCTGACTGGTGCTATCCAACCGCCCCATTTGCCATAACGAATTGTGTCCATTTTGGAAAATCTCTCCCGAGTAGCAGTAACTGGAAATTGGAAGCAAAAAATTGGGACAGATAGGCACTGAATAACTTATTCAGAGAGGATGTTGAGAGGGTCACTTACATATGCTTCACTGATCAGCCTTACTCAGCCCTGTTTGTTAAATTCGTGCAGGTGGACAAGAAAGTCAAATTTTTTCCACGAATTTCTTCCTCAGTGCTTTATTAGTGAGAGATGTACCAACAAATTACGACACATATGGTATCTTGCTGTACCTAGGCAATACTTTTTTTTTTTTGGTTGAGTTCGTGTAAATGGACGATAAAATTATTTGTTTTCCGGTGTGAGAGTTCTACGTCTCATATCTATGTTATATTATGTGAATAATAAAGTATCAATGGTATCTTTGTGATTGGAATTTGAAATCCAATTCATTTGAACAAATTAATGTTTATAATCATTCATTTATAATCCCTATTAACTCAATCTTTCGGAAAATAATATATATTCACTCAAATAACTTTTTACCTTAATCTGATGGATGTCTTGTCTCTTGTGAGCAATAAAGTAGACTACGATAAAAATGGCATCTTAGAAATTTTTGCTTATATCGTTACTTTTTCATATAATGACGAAAACACATTATCTTATCCTTATCCCTGCATTTTCTTTGATAATGAACACCTATTTCAATTGGTTCATTTTTTTCGTTGTTATATCTTTGCGAGACATACATCAATCATGGGCTTGAATTGTTGGGGTTTATTTCAATTGGTTCATTTTTTTCGTTGTTATATCTTTGCGAGACATACATCAATCATGGGCTTGAATTGCTGGGTATAGGTGGTAAATAATTAGCTTTCCTATAATTCGATGTAGCTTATGGGGTTTATTTTCGGTAGTATTTTAATTCTTATATTATTTTAAATTTCATTGCATTTAGTTGCACTGATGTATGTATTGGTATTTGGAGTCGTAGTGAGATGATATTGGTAGAGATTTAATGTATGTAAGTTTAATATATGTAGTCATTGAATGATTACAACATATTAATAATTAAATATTATGTTTGGATATTTCAAATAAAGTGGTAATGGGTTGTCAAGTTTTCCTTGTCAATAGCTCATGGAACATTGTAACTGTCATTAGAGGAACTTGATTGCTAATCTTTATTTTTTCACAATGAGGAGACCATATATAGAACGACCATAAATATTTTCACTTCGGTTATTTTTGTTTTGGTTCTAATTTAGTGGTGTTTTTTTTATAACTATTGTCTGAAGATTATATGTTAATTCCTTTTGGAAGAAGATCATGCATAGGCATGCAATATATGTATTAACTTTCATTGGAAAGAATATACATATTTGTATGTGGGAAAGATAGCATGTTGTGTTAAACTAAATTGAAAATAATTGTTAGTATAATCTTTGAAAAAGAAGACATGCATTTGTATGCTTAATTGCATAGTTTTACAGAAAAGAAAACATATGTTTACATGCTCACTTGTGTTGAGATTTTCTTTGGGAGGACTCGTGAAGGAAGTTATGTGCTTTGTGTGTAAGTACTCCTTTAGGGAGACTCTTTTGGAATCTATATGCATTTGCATGCATGGGAGCAACATTTGTTATGTCATCTTGCATTTCATGCACTAAAAGTAATAGCTTAAGGGTTAGCTATTTTGATTAAATTTATGTAAATCGCATGCACGAATATCGTAACTAATGTATCAGTTTATTCTAAATATATGCTAGGGATTTGTAGCTATTGCCTTGCAGGAATATGTGCTTATGCGAGAGAAGCATTAGTTAATGTGATTACTTATAACTAGCACATATGTAGTATGTGTTGTTAAAGAGAGAATTTCAAGGTATTTTACTTTCATGTCATGAATATACATGAGTAGATGGAGAAGCTACTATAGTATAGATATATGAAATGATTTATTATACTTTATGAATCTTGACATCAATGTATGTTGAAGGTAACATTAGCAGGGAATGATGGTGATAGGAATAAAGGAAATATTATGCTTAAACTGGTGGCAGATAAATGATTATGGTTCATGCAGATGAGTGCAAACTACCAGATGATCCGGTGTACGATGGACCATTGTAGGTACATCCATGCCATCAAGATATAAAGATATGAAGATATGAAGATAAGAAGACCAGAGGGTAAATGCTATCATATTTATTGTAATGGCTTTAAGCTAGATATTTGTATATTTCCTTGTAAGATTTATAAACGATGGTTAAGGGATGGTCTCCCTTATAAGCCATTGAGTGAGGGCTGATCACCCTCACGAGTGTTTAATAATAAAATTAAACGTTGCTGGTTTTCACTCTACGAGGTTTCCAGGGTATATTGGTGTTCAATGATGTGATTGATTATTGTGTCAAGATGATGATGTTGATTCCTTTCTTGTTATGATGTTCATAATGCCAAGTATGTGATGACGACATGAATAATGAAATGAGTGGAAGGTTACATCATACAATATTATGTTAATGTATTGTAATAGAGGTTGTTAATGGTTAAGTTGCTTACTATTCTTATTCTAAAGTTACATTATGAACTGGTAAACATTCCATGTAATGATGAGTAAGGAATATTTAGTAGTGAATGGATAGTTACCCATGAGTAACTTGTATAATTTTTTTTTTAACTCCTTACATTTCCATGTGAAGTTATCGGTGTTTGTTACAAGTGGTATCAGAGCTAAAGGTTGCAACACTGGCACCTTTGGGATTTGTTAAGCGAAAAAAAATTGAGGTATGCTACTAATGGACATCAGTTAAGTTATGATTCTAGAAATCTACATGTTAATTGATATATGATTCTAGAAATCTACATATTGAATGATATATGTAGTAGTTTACACTTGACATGAGATGTGTGATTCATGTTTATAACTACATTAAAGTGTAATGAGTAATAAATGCTGTTGCAAAATTATTTTCATAACATTGGAATCCTATTGAGGATGAAAGACAATAAAACCTTTTTTGTATTTATGAACAGCCTGAGTACTCACTAGTGAAAGTGAGAGTCATTTATTATCAGTGGTTATATGACATATTACTCATACATTTAGTGAACATAATGACATCAAAATGTTGAAGCTTGATATTTGTCTTTCGAGACACTCGTTGCAGAATATTAATGACACTCAACATGTTGCACCTTGTTATTAAAATTTCTGTTGTAGCTTACTGCTTGACTCAGCTGAAATTTAGGCCTGTCAAACAAAAGCTTGGAAAAGAATCCGATTTTCTGAGAGCTCTAGAAGTTTTCCTCCCGAAATTTTGTAGATGTTGCTAAAAGAAAACATTGTTGTAGAGGAGCAATGAGAATTTCCTGATGGGGATGAGTACTGCAGTAGGGATAGAAGTTCTTCAAATGAAATAAAGAATTGATTTCATGAGAACAGATTCTTGAATCGGTTGAAAACGAATATGTGCTGTGTATTGAAAGGAGGGATGTTACATGCACACAGGGGCAGAATTACGACTCTCTTGGAGAGTTACATGAGGTAGTCATTGTACCATGTTGCTCGGAGTTCGCTGTCCTTGAATGGAGCTACACTTTTTTTTTTCTATTATCTGCAGACTCACCTGCGTTTTCATATAAAATAAACTGATTCTAAAGAGATCCGAGATGAAATGCGCGTCTATGAAGGAAGGCATCACATCTCTAATCCAGGTTGAACAAATAGTTTCAAGAGATAAATATTATTATCTTTATTTTATTGAAACAATAGTTACTGCATTTATGGAAAATAGAATGTGTACAAAGTAAATAGAAATGAAGTTAGAGTTTCTTTAAAAAGGATATATCTTTTCCATGTACGTAAGAATTCCATTGTTATGTTGAATTTTTCATGAAAAGAGATGGGAATTTGGTTTCTTGAAAATGAAACATGTGCGTGTTTTTCTTGAAAATTTAAGTTAGTATACATTTAATTTTTTCTGGGAGAGAAATATGTATATTTTGAAATAATTCTTGCATGTGAATCTTGTAACTAAAAGAGACAAATATAGAGTAAAACGTGGTTTTACTTAATATGCAAGATTGTGCTAGTTCTTTTGGAAAGTAATAAAGCATTGCTAATATGATAATCTTTTAGAAAGATATACCATGGTAAAAGGAAAACTTATTGTGTTGGTTTTTTCTGAAAAGAATCCATGTCGTCTATTCTATAAAACATAATTATTATGTTAAAGATGTCTATTATGTTAATCTTTTTACATGAAAATAGTATTTCATGATGATAGAATTCTAAGAAGGGAATATGTGTTGCCTACAGTAAAGGAAGAGTTATATTTCTTGCATGCACAAAGAATAGCCATTGTGTTATAGAGGTATATTCAATGCATGATCTGTGCATGTGCATGTTGATTTCCTTTAAAAAGGAATTGTTATATATGTAAAAAAATGGCATTGCAGGAGATTAGCTTCTATTCAAAAGAATTATTAAAAATGTGCATGCTATTATAATATACTTTTTCTGCATAAGAATATGCCTATGAGATTAATATGTGTATTATGCTTTATTTCTTTGGGAAAAAAAAGTATAAAAAGCATGAAAGAAAAATAGTTACCTTTCATTTGGGTTTGAAAAGAAGTAATTGTTTTTGCATGCAATAAAATTTCTAAAGTTATCATGCACTACTTTAAAAAGATGAATGTGTATAGCACGATGGTGTGTGAAACTAATGCATGAATGCAAAAGATGAGGAAAGAATTTATATAAGATGATAGAGTGTTAAAATTAAATTGAATGAAGCCTCTTAATGGGTCAAGTTGTGAGACTTAACTATAATGACTAGTTGACTGACTAGTTTTTGCATGAGTCGTCATGAATGCATTAAGATTATTAGTGGCATGGAATGAATAGTTTTAGAGTGACTCGTGTCAAGGATGCATTAAAATTATTAATAGCATTGATTAGTTATGAATGAATAACTAATGAAAGTTATATGCACGAATCGATTTTGACTAAAGCTATTTGAAAGTTGTGAACAAGTGATTATGATAATTACTTCGTGTGTCAATCTATAGGAACAAAACATTATGGGAATTGGAAATGTTTGCACTCATACCCTAATCGTTATTGACACATACGCATTAATGAATATTTGTATATAATTTTATGCATGGCGACATTGTATGCATGAAAACATTTTATGCAGGAACTTAAAATGATTGCGTAAGATAATATGTGCTTGAGAAATGCATATTTACGATTAGCATTGTTTCTTATAGTAAGCATGGGTAGCTTAATGGAAACATAAAATCTGTGAAAATAAAACATCGCAAACATTGCAATGTGAATTGCAATAGTAAATGTTAAAGTATCATGTTTTAATGTGCATGATTTTGTTATTTCGGAAATAATAATGTGCAACACATGTATGTTACTTCCAGGGGGGGAGTTGTGACAACTTCATTAAAGTTAACTATTATTAACTAGTTAAAGACAATTTGTTTAATTTTCTTTTATCTGGCAAGAAAAAAATTAAATCATCACTGTTGATAAAGAAAATTATTTAATTTGTTGAAATTAATTAATGAAAAGAAAATATTTTTAAGCTGATGGTAAAAATGTTTCCAAGAATAAAAGGTGGTTGGGGACAGTTGGAAAGACAATTACCTACTCCTCTGAGGATAAAGCTGAATCCCAGAGGAGGAGTAGGGGTTCTGTGAAAAATGGTAAAGGGGAGTATTTTCTAGAGATGTTTGTGATCAGTTGAAAATAACTCACAACAACCCTTGTGAAACCAAACTTTTTGAGTTTGACTGGATTGGCCATCCAGAGATCATAGTAGAAAGAGAATTTATTCCACTGTTAACCCGGGGCACCATCCAGATTCTGGAGCTAGGGGGAAAGTGGAGGACGTAATAGCCTTCCTTGATGGTTGGGAGGACCACAGCTTGAAAGACTAAATTTCCAGATAGGTATAAAGAATTTTTAATGTGTTGTGCTGTTTTGAATTATTATGGAAATATTGACTGTCTGGATGTGAAAATGACTCGATTTGGTTGTGGAAACCAACTCCTATGGGTTAGGAGGAGCATTTTGTTTACCATTGTGGTTTCATAACGGAACAAGTTATGTAAAAGTTATGTGTTATATTAAAATGAATTTTTATATGATTGTGTAAATATCTTATGTAGATATTAAGAGAAAAGGATCTTAGCACTCGGAAAATGAATTATTGAATGTATAAATTAATTTATTTACTAATTTTTTTGAATGTCTTAGCAGAGGCTAGGATATGCCTATGGTGCATTGATTGACCATTCATACGATTAGAGAGCTAGGTGCTCTCTGAGTACTTTTTGAAGTATTGTGTGGATGTCTTTAGCAGGAGCTAAGAGTATGCATGTGATGCATTGATTAGAGAGTTGGTGCTCTCTGAGTACTTGTGGAAGTACTTTGATTAAAACATCCCTTGGTATTGCAAGAATGTTTGATAGTTGCAAGTATTTTCATTTGATTGAAACTATGTGACTAATGTGAATGAATGGTTAGTCATACATTACAGGCTCTTTCCAGGAAGTGTTGATGGGTGTTCAACCATTCTCAAAGAGCTTGCGTAAAAGCCATCATTTCTTCCATTAGTAATTGGTAAATAATGGTAAGTTCGTATAGAGATTTTTCTATATTTTTATGAATTGAATAAGGGGTAAGAAGTTAGAAATGGAAATGGAAATTTTCTTTTGTGCTATAAATGCTTATGAATATGGATAATTGCATTTAAGGAAAAGAAAGGTTTCCTTGTGAGGGGAAGGACCCCTTTGGGTTGTTCATATTATTATATCATGAGTATAAGTTTAAGTTTCAGTGAGAGAAGCACACCGAGGACGGTGTTCTCTTCAGGGGGGAGTATGTCACACACTTACTCCAACCAACTCATGGTGAATAAATTTTTATGCAATGTAAATTTAACCGTTTATTCAAGAATTTGTTGGAAACGAATTCTTGATAACCATCTATAGAAATTATCTATTTACGGGGGTGGCTCTACGAGTCCAAGAGTTTTTTTTTGGAGTTTTCTTGGTGAGAATTCCGGGACGAGCTAGAATCGCAGTCGGGAATAGATTGTGTTATGTGGCTGATGACTTCTGTCCATGCTGAAGAAAGTAGCAGTTGGGCCGGACCACAATGATACCTCGCCTTTGGTTGGGAAGCAGCACCTGTTGCGATCGCATTCTATCAGAGAAAGTTAGCTCAGTCTACAAGGTTCTAATCGTAGGAAAGATTCGGAGAAATTGTGGCAGGTTTAAACTCTCTCAGTGTTCCCAAGGCTACGATGCCATTCATTTTCTTTGATAAGAGTCGACTGCCAAGATAAGTAATTTTGGCTAAATTTCTTTATTATATAATCTTTTTCTTTGTGAGATGAAAGATATAAATAAAGATTATATATCATATATTTTTTCTGCAAAAATATTATTAGAAAACAGAAAGAATACTAATGATCTTTCTCATATTTCTTGAGATAAGTTACATATACCAAGAAAATGGTATTTCATTAGTTTATTGGGATATTATTGAAACAAATTCACTGTTGATTATTTTCGAAAGAATATATTTATCTTGGGAGTAGAAGATAAGTCCATTGTGTTAATTCCTTTGCAAGGGTTTGCAAAGGTTACATGTTAACTTTGTTATTATTTTAAAAAGGTCTATCTAGCTCTTATGCCCAAAATAAGGGTTAGTTATGGTAATTAATTTAAAAATGATTTTCCTGAATAGATTAAAGAAGGTAACTCTTTAATATAAATATTTATATAAAATTGTATAGGCAAGAAAATAGAAGATGCATGCTCTTATTTTAAAAGGGATTTTGTACTCATTTAGTTTATGAAATGATAACAAGTCCAAGGTAATTTATTGAATAGATTAAAGAGAGCAACTCTTGAAATATCTTCATGTGCGATGAAGAAGAAAAGATAAGTTTTCTCAGATTAATATTCATTAACCATGTTGTAAATAGTAATTATTCAATAAATCCATGGATAGTTTACCATGGTATTGGTAGAGATTAATTATTTCATAAATCCATGGGTAGATTAATCGAGGTGTTTGTGAATAATAGTTAATTCATAATTCCATGAATAGATTACCATGATGCTGGTAAATATTGGTTATTTAATAAATCCATGGAACTATTCAGTTATATTTCTTTAGATGAACAAACTGTGTGATTACTTTTATATTATCATGATTATGATGTTAATTCCTTTTGGAAGAAGATCATGCGTAGGCATGCAATATATGTGTTAACTTTCATTGGAAAGAATATACATATTTGTATGTGGGAAAGATAGCATGTTGTGTTAAACTACATTGAAAATAATTGTTAGTATAATCTTTGAAAAAGAAGACATGCATTTGTATGCTTAATTGCATAGTTTTACAGAAAAGAAAACATATGTTTACATGCTCACTTGTGTTGAGATTTTCTTTGGGAGGACTCGTGAAGGAAGTTATGTGCTTCGTGTGTAAGCACTCCTTTAGGGACACTCTTTTGGAATCTATATGCATTTGCATGCATGGGAGCAACATTTGTTATGTTATCTTGTGTTTCATGCACTAAAAGTAATAGCTTAAGGGTTAGCTATTTTGATTAAATCTATGTAAATCGCATGCACGAATATCGTAACTAATGTATCAGTTTATTCTAAATATATGCTGGGGAGATGTAGCTATTGCCTTGTAGGAATGTGTGCTTATGCGGGGAGAGCATTGATTAATAGTTGTATATAACTAACACACTCATGTGTTATTTAAGAGAGAGAATGTCAAGGTATTTTACTTTGCATGTCATGAATATACATGAGTAGATGGGGAAGCTACTATAAATATAGATATATGAAGTGATTTTATTATACTTTAACTTGAATCTTGTATCAATGTATGTTGAAGGTAGCATCTGTGAGGGAATGATATTTGATGAATAAAGTAAATATTATGCTTAAACTAGTTGTTGGTAAATGATTATGGTTCCATGCGAGATGAGGTGCAAACCTCTGGGATGATCCGGTGTACGATGGACCATTGTAGGTACATCCATGCCATCAAGATATAAAGATATGAAGATATGAAGATAAGAAGACTAGAGGGTAAATGCTATCATATTTATTGTAATGGCTTTAAGCTAGATATTTGTATATTTCCTTGTAAGATTTATAAACGATGGTTAAGGGATGGTCTCCCTTATAAGCCATTGAGTGAGCGCTGATCACCCTCACGAGCGTTTAATAATAAAATTAAACGTTGCTGGTTTTCACCCTACGAGGTTTCTAGGGTATATTGGTGTTCAATGATGTGATTGATTATTGTGTCAAGATGATGATGTTGATTCCTTTCTTGTTATGATGTTCATAATGCCAAGTATGTGATGACTACATGAATAATGAAATGAGTGGAAGGTTACATCATACAGTATTATGTTAATGTATTGTAATAGAGGTTGTTAATGGTAAGAAGCTTAATATTCTTATTCTAAAAGTTACACTATGAACTGGTAAACATTCTATGTAATGATGAGTAAGGAATATTTAATAGTGAATGGATGGTTACCCATGAGTAACTTGTATAAAAAAAATTTAACTCCTTACATTTCCATGTGGTGGTGTATATTTTTAAATACCCATGAATCTGGAATCATCTTGCTAGAATTGGGCCACTTCTTTAGACCGTTGCAAATTATGAGATCTTGAGCACTACATAACTTGACTAGCTCCGACCCAAACAAATTATCCCTGAGGTCTCTAGAGCTCCTTTTGTACCGGCTAGCCAGAGTAAGGTCTTCGTCTAACCAAAGAGGATTGGGGTTGGAATAATTGCTTAGAAGAATAGCTTGCTATAATATTAATACTGTTGTAAATTAATTACAATGCATACTATTGTAAATTAAGTACATACTCCTATAATGTTAATACGGTTGTAAATTATAATTATCAAACCTCATTTTTATCTACACTTGTAATTAATATATCCTCATTTTTATCTACACTTGTAATTAATATATCACTCATTTTTATCTACACTTACCTGATATATCAGGTAATCATTTATCTATTTTAAAAAATAAATAAATTATTTAAAATGATGTTAATCATTTATCTATTTTATCACATAAATTGATTATTTAAAATCATGATAAAGAATTCCTTATTGACTATCAGGTGATTCAACTGAGCACATTGAAATTATTTCTGAAGATATAACTCAATCATGCAAAACCTTAATACATACCAGCGGTAGTGGTACTTGTTTCTTATTGCTATGGAGCGTAACCTTTTTCCATTTGAGATTGAAGGCAATTGATTTTCACCGTTAAGCCATCAATACCTGCAATTAACATCGTCTTATTGGATGGTTTTTTCCGATCTTGAACCATGTCCTAGTTTTCTTTGTCAACTGTGCTTAATTATTAGCACAGCTACTCAGAGTTAACAGATAGGCACTTGATTTGTTTATTTTGGTTCGCTGACAGCTGAGTCTGTTGAAACCTCTTACAACCTAAAAATACTATGGATAGGAAAAAAACATGTGATCATGTTATGAGGGCAGGACCAGGCGGTGGATCTTAACCATTTAAAATACAAGTGGCAGGACAATACGGTGGAACTTAACAACGTACTTCAGTGGAATTCAATTTTCCATGTTAAGTTCTGGTTACGTTCTTAAAAGCTTTTTTACCGTCGTACTGCTCTTGCACTTGGTGAAACTAATGCTGTTCTAACAAGAACAGCAACGTGATATCATCCATGAGATCAGTTGTAATAAGAAGATACTTGACTGACTGGTTGGAATGGAGGGTTATGCTCATTATGTGTCATTGTGGTGTAAGTTCCCTATCAGAATTTCTATTGAAAAATAATGATGCAGATTTCCTGAGATCAATTTTGGTGTCCATATTTTTTAAAATTTGAAGTAAACTTAATTACCATGATTCTTAGGCCGCTCATGGAAACAGGCGAACTTCTATAAATTTGACATCCTCTGCATAGCAAATTACCATCAGGAATTCCTGTGTGTCTTTTGTAAAAAAATTCGGCTTAGTTTGTTGGCAGTCTTCTCTATTCGTGTTGTGTTTATATGGCAGCTATGGGATTTGGATTGGCTCCTCCTGGCCCTTCTCGTGTAGTGATGTTCGCCAAACCTAGTGCTCTCTGCAACTTCAAAGTCACCAAAAGGCCACCTCTCCTCGTTACCCCTAACCGCCCTACTCCGAGCCATCTTTTGTATCTTACCAACATCGACGATCAAATGGGATTAAGAATTCATGTCAATTTACTTTTGTTTTATCGATCACTCTGCGACTCGTCCTCCATGAAGAATGAGGATCCAGTCCATATTATTAAAGAGGCTCTAGCGAGGGTTCTGGTGCATTACTATCCTTTTGCTGGAAGATTAAGAGATGCTGATGATAAGGGTAAGCTCATCGTGGAGTGCACTGGTGAGGGGGCTCTTTTCATAGAAGCGGATGCAGATATTTCATTGGAAGACTTCGGAGTTCTATCTCCACCTCTCCCTCGTGCTCTTGACTTCATAAATTACGTTCCAATATCCAGGCCCATCACAGAGTCTCCACTTCTTCTATTTCAGGTTGGTAATTGCGATTTTAGATCCGTTGGAAGAGATTAGAATTTTACATTTTGCCTGAAGTAATGTGTAATTTGGATAATGCTGGTCATTAGCAAGCACTGATGATGAAAGAATAATTTTGTAGGTGCTTCTTTTGGACTAGGGTTTTATAATTTTATCTATAACTAGTGGATGCTACAAATATAGTCTGTAAATGTGTTTAGATATAACCAGGTGGATGGTAGAAATATAATGTGTAAATGTATTATATTTAAGTGCAGGGTAGAAATATAATGTGTAAATGTATTTATTTTAGAATAGGATTTTTATAATTTTATTATAGATGGTAGGAATATAAGTGAAGGAGTAGGTATTTAATTTTATAAAATAATTTAGAATATCAAAAAAAAAAATCTCAAATCAAGGATTGAAATTTTTATTTCAAAAGTAGAGATTTACTTTAAAAAGAGTAGTTATGTAATTAAATTGATTAATTAAAAAATATTATATAATATTTGAATATGATTAATGTTTTTTGGACAATAAGTATTAAAATTAAAATTTTTTATTTTAAAAATAGTTTTTTTTGTAGAATACTTATATAATTTTTTATTTTTAATTAAATTGATTAATTAAAAAAAATATTATATAACATTTAAATATGAGTAATGATTTTTGGACATTTAGTATTAATATAACATGATATTTACTCATAATATTATAACAAAACATATTTATAATATACACATTCTTATGATAAAATAGGGATATCCATAACTAGGGATTTTGTTATATATCTATTTTTTAAATTTATATATATTTAAATTATTTTAGAATAATTTTAAAAAAATTCCAAATCAAAGTTTTTATTTTAAAAATAATTATCTCTCTAGTAGTTATGTAATTTCTTATTTTTTAATTAAATTGGTTAACTAAAAAAAATGGTATATAACATTTGAACATAAATAATTTTTTTTAGGTTCGATAGACCGTTAACCATCATCATTATCATCATAATAATTTTGAACATTTAGTATTAATATGCCATGATATTGATCCATTACATTATAACAAAATATATTTATAATATACAGTTTGTATGATAAATTAGGAATATCAGTAACTAAAGATGTTACATATCTATTTTTTTAAATGTATATATTAATTATTTCTATGTTTTATAATAATAATAATAATAAAGGTGCCATGTTAGGGTTCAATTATCTGTCTCAATTTGAGTGATATATTGGACAGGATGAAAATGTAGTCCTATAAAAATTTAAAAAAAAAACATAAAATTATACTTTATTTAATTTTATGTTTTTTTTTTAAAATTAAATAGTAATGAAAATTTATTGATAATTAATAATTTCTATAACTTAGGTGTTACTATAAAGCAAACTGTTCACCAAAATTTTAAACAAATTCTTCACCAAATAATTTAAACTAAGATTTTTTGATTGTATGATTTTCTTTTTTCAAATTTTAAAAATATGAAATGTATTAAAAAAAAATGCTTTAATACCTCCAAATATTTATCAAAAATTTTCTTTATCTATTTTATGTAATAATACCACCCTACCCATACCTAACAGCAGTATGAGATATCTACCTAACCTGAACCAGATACAGATCAATACTCAGTGCCAACATCAAGAGATTTATCAAGAGATTTAAGAGATCAAATCTCGAGCTGCAAACTTTTATTAACTATACACTTCTACCTATACCCAAAACCAGTATGAGATATCTCTCCGTGTGTGAAGAAGATTTGTAATTCAGAAGACATAAGACATAGTTTTATCAAAATGAGTGTAGGTCACTGGGAAAGATTAGGTTTGAAATTTGAAATTTATCCAAGTATAAATTTGATGATGGTCCTTTGTTGTTTTTTTTTTCGGCTCATTCATTTATATATAACTTTAAGTATGTGTTTTTGCAGTTATTAGAAGAAAAGCATAATATACAGTCATTAGTTTAATTCTATAACTGTGTAGATTGGTGTTTTTACTCTCAGGTAACGCGTTTAAAATGTGGAGGTTTCATATTGAATGTGGGTTTCAACCACTGTATGAGTGATGGTGTTGGAATCACCCAATTTGTGAAGGCTCTGGGTGAAACAGCGAGAGGCGCAGCAAGCCCAACGGTTCCTCCAGTTTGGAACAGAGAAATCCTTAGACCGAGGGAGAAGCCCATGGCGAATCACCCCGGGGTCCGTAAATATTATGATTTTGGGCAATCAATGATGCAAGTGCCTGCAGTAGTAGGAGAGGAAATGATATCAAAATCATTCTATTTTGGTTCAAAGGAAATTGCAGCTTTAAGAAGCCAGGTAGAAGGGGTGAAACATCCCACCCCATTCGAAGTAATATCGGCCTGCGTGTGGAGATCCAGAGAAAAGGCTCTCGCGGGTATCCCTGGCAACCAGGTTTCCGCAATTATATTTCCCTACGACGGCCGTTCTCGAATTCGGCCACCTCTTCCAAGGGGCTACTATGGAAATGTGGCAGTAACCGCCTACGCTATCACAAAATCCAGGGATCTGACTCACCAACCATTGTCCTTCGCCGTGGAATTGATCAACGAAGGGAAACGAAGGGTGACGGAAGAATACTTGCGATCTTTCATTGATCTGGCGGAGCTGAATGGGCGTCCACACAGTAAATCCGTTGGTGTTTACTGCATTTCAGACGTTTCCAAGATTATGGTGGATATCAAACAAGTGGATTTTGGATGGGGAAAGGCAGTGTATGCTTCTCCTGTTTATCCGCAAGCGCTAAACGTTTCATTTTTAACAAGGACTTCCGTGAATGCCTTTGAAGGGTTCCTTGTTCCTGTTTCTCTGCCGTCGACTGCTATGAAAATATTTGAGCAAGAAATAAATAATGCAATGAACGACTAGCTGCAGCCAGACTCAGTGATGTTTTGAATTTGGGGGAGGAGTCTGATCAAAGTCCTTCTTAACGTTCATGATCGAGATAAAATCAGATAAGTTGTGTTAGGGTTGAATGAAGTAGACTCTCTCTATAAACCGGGTGTTTTAAGCTCTCGGTGTTTCATCTTGCTTTTCTTCAGTTTTGAAAATGAAATATAATCTTCATAATATTTGTCACATACCAATCATATGGATCTTATGAAAATATAACCCACATTTTAAGCTTTTATCATTTTAATATTGTTAATTTGGAAATAAAGTTTTTCATAATATCATGGCCAATGTCAAAAAAAATTATAACTTATTTCATATAGAATCTGTTTATATGATATTTTTTAATTAATTAATTTTATTAAAAGTATAAAAGACATAACTATTTTAAAGATAAATATCAATTTTTTATTTATGTTTAGTACTAAAAATATTCTAAAATATTCCATAGAAATTAAATGTCTATCATTCATTTAATAATTATTGATAATTAAATTTAAAAAATTATTTTAAAATAAATATATTTATCAACATAATTAAATTAAAATTTTCTTTCCCCCATTTTATTATATCACTATAAATTAAAAAAAAAATTATTACAATAATTTTAATAACTATGTTGACATTTTAAAAGACATATCTTTTTGTTGCTTTTACTAATAAGAAAAAAAATAGTATTTATAGTTCAATTTCTCTTTAATCTTGGGAAAATTTGATCACCAAACACTAACTTTTATTTTTTATTATTTTATATTTTAAAATATTTATAAAAAATATTTTAGTTTTTGAATGGAGCTAGTAGAGGATATATAAAATATGTTTCTATTTATTTTTATTTTAAATTCATTTTAATTTTGAATATATCATTAGAGATTAATGTCAAATATAAAATTTTCTATAAGTTTTTTTATCTTTTTTTATAAAGAAAAAACTTAATGCGGATACAAAATAAATGTCAAGATTAATTTCAAATACAAACTTTTCTTTTAGTTTTTTAATTTTTTTTATAAAGAAGAAACTTAATGTGAAAAAAAAATAAATTTGAAGTTTATAATGTTATATATATATATATATATATATATATATATATATGTATGTATGCCAATGTCTATATATATAAACCTTAGATATCTAACCTCAGCTGTCATGGCAGCTATAGGAGGGCACCCTAGTGGCCCCTCCTTCCGCGACATTACCTATGGCTCCTCCAGGGAGATGGAATCCTCCTTCTTCACGCAATTCTCCACCATTAGTGCCCGTGCCTCGCAGCAAGAAAGCCCAGAAAACAAAGCAAAACAGAGGATAGATGAGAGAAACGACACCAATGGAACACGCATGGCAGATAACAAAAACATAACGAGCCTCGAAAATAATGGAGCAAAGAAGACACATATAGATCAACAACACCTAGGGAAAAAAGGGATAAAAAACAAGTGTAACTCGAAAGTCGAAGAGATTCCAACATTAGAAATCCAAGACCCAAGTGTCGCAACATATAGGGAATATATGCAGGGGCATGCAGTTATATGCAATTTTATGGGATGATGGCCAACGAAAGCCCTAAATGGATGGATATAAAACAAATGTAGTCCAAAGGGAGAGGTCACGCTACAACTTGGCTCAAAGGGTTTCTTCACGGTCATCTTCAACCTCTTAGAAGACAAGGACTAGATATTTAAGGGAGGGCCTTACTTCCTCAACACGGCTGGGCTATACATGAGATACTGGAAGGAAAAATTCACCCCAGAGAGGGAGGACTTCACAAGTGTCCCCATATGGGTAAGACTCTATTCCCTTCCAACTGATTACTGGGCACCATCCATCCTTAAAGGAATAGGATATGAAATAGGAGAATATATTAAATGTCAAAAGGCACAAATATAGGACACTACATCTCCTA